>JARHVA010000427.1:1557500-2157500 GCA_037957365.1 Torreya grandis
CTTCGGAGAATCCAAAAGTCCACCCAAAAAAGGCAAAGGCAGGGTACCCTTTGGAAGGGTCATTTTCAAGAAGCCTGAAGGGCAGGGTACCCTTCGGAAGGGTCATTTTCAAGAAACCCAAAAGGCACCTACCCTTTGAAAAGGTACAGGAACAAATTCGGAACCCCTACAAAAAACCCGAGTGGCCTACAATTTTTCTGAATAAAAGGCGCAAATGCAGGACAGAAGCCCTTACGGAGGGCACTTGGTCCGTGACAAGACCACTGCAACTTTCCCGAAGGGCAATTTTTCCAAAGGCAGTCAAAGTCAAAAAGAGAAGGATTAATTCCTTCGGACTTTTTGTCCAAAGGAATTCAGAAAGGTACATGCCAAAGGCCCCAACAAAGCCGACCGAGCAAACAGAAGAGCAAAGGCAAATAACAAAGGAAACCATTGGGCTTTTTGTCCGAAGGAATTCCTTCGGACAAAAAGTCTGAAGAAATTCAGAAAATTACAAAGGAAAGTCCGAAGAAACAGGTGAAGAAGGCAAAGCCAAAGGATTTATTCCTTTGGACAAAAAGTCCAAAGAAATTCGAAAAGACGCTGCCAAAAGAGAAAGACCCGTGGAATAAAAGCCCGAGCCAAAGGAAATGACAAAGGAAGATATCCTTCGGAAAAAAGTCCGAAGGAATTCCTTCGGACTTTTTGTCCGAAGGAATACTTCGGAGGATAAAGCCGCAGGGAATCCAAGAAAATGAAAAGTCCGAAGGGAAGTTGTAAACAAAAAATTCTGAAGGTCCGGCAAAATTGACAAGCATAACGCTGAAGGAAATCCAGGGAAATGAAAATAAGTCCGAAGGAAATTGCAAACAGAGAATTCCGAAGGAAATATTAAGACTAAGGGCCTTGACAAGAAATAAGCTCGAGAAAATGCCAAAGGGTGACGTCCCGCGAGACGTCAAATTTTGACCACAGGTGACCTCAAATCAAGCGACGGAAAGTTCGAAAAAAGGCCAAACGGAGGAAATATAGACCAATGCATCCAAATATAGAATCCCACCAGAAATAGATATGAATAGGCAAACCAAAATAGGATAAAATACATGCAAGCAAGGGCTATTTTCGATCAACCGGTCAAAGCTTCAGTTCACTGGTTGTTGAAGTGCTGCTCATCTCCGAATCAACTCATGCATCCGAAGGTCCAACTCAGCTTCAATCGGAATTCCAAATTCGAATGTCGAGTTGACTGTTCTAGATTTAGAGTTGACTAATTGTTAAACGCCACATCTACCAGGAGTTTCCCATGCAAAGGAGAATGATCTCTTTGTCCAATTCAGCTTATCAGACGACCAACTCAGCGTTTCAAACATTCCAACTCAGCATCAAGCAGCTCACGTAGAGTTCTAAAATTGACATTGGCGTGGATCTCCATGCAAAGAGAGGTGGGCGGTTCAGAACAAAGACAAGTTCACTTCCTCAAGCGCAAGAAGCTTCATGCAAAGACAAAGAGAAAACATATTTTATTGAAAGGCCAAGTCAACATTGAGTTAATCTAAGTTAATCTTTCTCTTCAAATTTTCAACGCCAATATTTGGCTCTTGTAATTCTCTATAAATTGGCTTTCAGCGTTGATTAAAATCATTCCTCTCTTGGCTAGACCAGACTCTACCATTGGTGAGTTGTGTAACCTCTTCAATCAATAGGACTGTACTTTCAGATTTCAAGTGCTAGCATAGTGTGCATTCATTCAACAATTTGCATAAGTGGTAGATTTCTCTCCCTTCCCAAATTTTGATTCGTACCTAGTTGCTAACTTACCATATTATGCAGGTCATGTTAAGTGTTCTTTATGTCTTTTGCTAAAGCTGTAAGTGGATGTTAAGTGGCTGCAAAGTGTCTTGTATCAGACCTCTCTCCATCGTTTTTCCTCATGTTTTGGTTATTGGATCGAACCTTCTCACGAAATACTTATGCATAGTGGTCGATTGAAATCTAAGGTCTTCCTTTTCCCTTGTTTGTTCAGTGTTCTAGGTTACAAGTTGAGTGGATCAATCTTCTGGTGTATCATCTTTATTAGGTAGGATTTCCCCTTAAAGTTTCCTTCTCCCTTTTCCATGGTAGTCTGTAGCATAGAGTAGAGATCCTCATTGATACATCTTACAGGAACCAGCCTTCTCTAGAGGTCCTTCTCACCATTGAGGCACCAACCCTCGTGAGAAGATCCCATTGTTTCAACCGGATAGAGGACTGGCCATTTCATGCACGTCTTCAATTCAAAGTGCAACTCCAGGTTGACAACAGTTTTTGGCATGCCCGTTGGGATCTATTTTAGCTGGTCTTGATGAAATTGCAGTTGTAGCAGTATTCTTCAAGAAGTATTTGGTGATTCCAAGCTCAAGCAATTGCTTCTAACAGTTCAGGGACAACTTCCATGTAAGTCTATTTTTATTGCATTATCGTGAATGAATTTTGATGGCTGTGTATGAAGAGAATTCCTATGCTATATTTCCTTATCAACCCAAAGATGGATCATACCAGCCTGGTCATGATACCTATGAGCCTAATCGGTCTTATCAAGAGTACTATCAAAGCTATGTTGAGCCTTATCAAGTTTCTCATAATCAGCGTTATCAAGAGCATGAATCTTACCTTGTAAGCCATATCAGTCTCAGGACTGGATTTCATCTTTCCCATATGGCTATGATGTTGCATATGAGCAGTATTGCCTTAAGAAAAAATGAATGAAATAGCGCTCAAAATACTAGCATATGCAAGAAAAGTTTGTTCTAACTCTCAGTATGAGGAAGTGAATGGTCTATTTGGAAATGTGTCCAATGATCCAGAAGAGATAAATGGACTATGTATTCTTGTATTGGAAAAGATGGAGGCTTGGGAAAGGCAAAAAATCGAGTTAAACCAATTGTCTACAAAGAGCTATTGTGTTTCTTATTCTCATGATGTTTTTAACCATGCCCAGTGTGTGCCAAGGGAGCTTCCTAGTTGGAGTCAAAAGCATATTCAAGTGACTATTCATGAAACTAAACCTTCCTATAGTCCCCTTTCCTCACTAATCATCCCTCAAGCTCAGGTTGTCCAGGAAGCCAAGCAGGTTCCAGACTTTGATGAGGTAATGGCCAAGTGGAAGGAACAAAATACAGACGTCTTTAAGAGTTTCTCTTTCCCTCCTCTCCAAAACTCCCTAGATAATTCCTTTTCCCTCAAGATTCTAAAATCTGATCATGATCGACCTCCCATGCTTCATTTTCCTGATCAAACAAATGAATTTTATCACCCTCCCGCCATCCCCCTTCCTCAGGAGAATCCTATTCTTTGGACTATTGAGAAAGAGGTTGCCGCTACAAGACAAGTTCTTGCAGAGTGCATAGAGGATGCTTCATGTGTGTTTGAGGAAGAATTTCCTATTGATACTTCACTTGAGGTTGTAATTCAGTCATCCAATTATCGCTGAGAGTGGGAAGACTGATCTTGATGTAGAGGAACTTCAAGAGGAGGTAATACAGATTGAAGTTATAAATGAATTACAGGTATCTCCTATTAAGAAGGATCCAGATAGCGTTACAGCTGATTCAGTTCAAATGGATCAAAATGAGGAACAAAAAGATGATTGGCAGTTGTACCATGAATCTCTACAAGAGATTGAAGAGCTTTGTATGGATCTGATGGCTATTGAAGAGCATGTTTATGAGAAAGTTGATCAAGAATCACCTATTCAAGGTCACAGTACAGATTGGTTTGCCTACTCAAAGCTCCTTGAAGAGCTGGATGAACTTGCAACAGTCAATAAAAAGGATGTGGTCACCAATAAACTATGCATAGATGAGGTATCACTTGACAAGGTGGTAGATGATAAGCAATCTGAAAAAGATCAAGAGGTACTTGATGAGTTTGTCTTTGTTGTTGATGACTCATTTGAGAAGATGCTAATACAGTTGGTGGACAAGGAAAATGCCTCATCAAAGGTTATGACTAATAAACTTCCTGCTTTGCAACATGTACCATCTCTTAGAAGGAGTGAGTTCAAGAATTTTCCATTTGATCCAAGCGGATCATGCTTTATCATGGTTAGCTAGGTTCCTTATTTGTTTTGCTTTCCTCCAAGTGCTGTTCAAGCACAGAAGTTTGCTTCAGTTTTGTCTAATAAGTTTTTGTTTGCACATTTGCTTCTTAGTTTTTTGTTTTCGTGTGTTTCCCTTCTTATTTTGAAGGAGGTTGCTTCAGCGATGATTAGAGGAGATTTTCATTCAGAAATCAGGTTCACCATTGGGGAATTCAAATAGCGTCTATATATGGTCTGAGTTCTCAAGCATAGCAGGCATGCTGAGTCAGCTGAGTCGCCAGAAATGTTGACAATTCTTCCACAGGACAGATTGTCTCTTGCCATTCGGAAAATTCACATCTCCATCCAAGGAAAGAAAGAATTCATTAGAAAGAATACATTGTTTTTCTTTTGTGAGGGCCTTTGCTACAACAAGAATTCCTTCGGACGACTTTTGTCCGAAGGAATGGTTCATCAAATAAGGCTTCTGCTAAGGATTAATTCCTTCGGGCTAAGAACATAAGTTCGCAAGAAATAACAAAGGAAAGAGCCTAAGACAAAGGAAGTGATTCCTTCGGACTTTTGTCCGAAGTAATACTTCAGAGAATCCAAAAGTCCGCCCAAAAAAGGCAAGGGCAAGGTACCCTTTGGAAGGGTCATTTTCAAGAAGCCCGAAGGGCAGGGTACCCTTTGTAAGGGTCATTTTCAAGAAACCCGAAGGGCACCTACCCTTCGGGAAGGTACTGGAACAAATTCGAAACCCCTGCAAAAAACCCGAGTGCCCTACAATTTTTTTGACAAAGGCGCAAATGCAGGACAAAAGCCCTTATGAAGGGCACTTGGTCCGTGACAGGACCACTGCAACTTTCCCGGAGGGCAATTTTTTCGAAGGCAGTCAAAGTCAAAAAGACAAGGATTAATTCCTTCGGACTTTTTGTCCAAAGGAATTCAAAAAGGTACATGCCAAAGGCCCCAGCAAAGCCGACCGAGCAAACAGAAGAGCAAAGGCAAATAACAAAGGAAACCTTTGGGCTTTTTGTCCGAAGGAATTCCTTCGGACAAAAAGTCTAAAGAAATTCAGAAAATTACAAAGGAAAGTTTGAAGAAACAGGTGAAGAAGGCAAAGCCGAAGGATTTATTCCTTCGGGCTTTTTGTCCGAAGGAATTCCTTCGGACAAAAAGTCCGAAGAAATTCGGAAAGAAGCCGCCAAAAGAGAAAGACCCGTGGAATAAAAGCCCGAGCCAAAGGAAATGACAAAGGAAGAAATCCTTCGGAAAAAAAGTCCGAAGGAATTCCTTCGGACTTTTTGTCCAAAGGAATACTTCGGAGGATAAAGCCGCAGGGAATCCAAGAAAATGAAAAGTCCGAAGGAAGTTGCAAATAGAAAATTCTGAAGGTCCGGCAAAATTGACAAGCATAATGGTGAAGGAAATCCAGGGAAATGAAAAGAAGTCCGAAGGAAATTGCAAACAGAGAATTCCGAAGTAAATAAGAAGACTAAGAGGCCTGACAGGAAATAAACTCGAGAAAATGACAAAGGGTGACGTCCCGCGAGACGTCAAATTTTGACCACGGGTGACCTCAAATCAAGCGATGAGAAGTTCAAAAAAAGGCCAAACGGAGGAAATATAGACTAATGCATCCAAATATAGAATCCCACCAGAAATAGATATGAATAGGCAGACCAAAATAGGATAAAATACATGCAAGCAAGGGCTATTTTCGATCAACTGGTCAAAGCTTCAGTTGACTGGTTGTTGAAGTCCTGCTCATCTCCAGATCAACTCATGCATCCGAAGGTCCAACTCAGCTTCAATCGGAGTTCCAAATTCGAACGTCGAGTTGACTGTTCTAGATTTAGAGTTGACTAATTGTTAAACGCCACATCTACCAGAGGTTTCCCATGCAAAGGAGAATGATATCTTCGTCCAACTCAGCTTATCAGACGACCAACTCAACCTTTCAAACGCTCCAACTCAGCATCAAGCAGCTCACGTAGAGTTCTAAAATTGACATTGGCGTGGATCTCCATGCAAAGAGAGGTGGGTGGTTCAGAACAAAGACAAGTTCACTTCCTCAAGCGCAAGAAGCTTCATGCAAAGACAAAGAGAAAACATATTTTATTGAAAGGCCAAGTCAGCCTTGAGTTAATCTAAGTTAATCCTTCTCTTCAAATTTTCAACGCCAATCTTTGGCTCTTGTAATTCTCTATAAATTAGCTTTCAGCGTTGATTAAAATCATCTCTCTTGGCTAGACTAGACTGTGCCATTGGTGAGTTGTGTAACCTCTTCAATCAATAGAAGCACTGTACTTTCAGATTTCAAGTGTTGGCATAGTGTGCATTCATTCAGCAATTTGCATAAGTGGTAGATTTCTCTCTCTTCCCAAATTCTGATTCGTACCTAGTTGCTAACTTACCATATTATGCAGGTCATGTTAAGTGTTCTTTATGTCTTTTGCTAAAGTTGTAAGTGGATGTTAGGTGGCTGCAAAGTGTCTTGTATCAAACCTCTCTCCATAGTTTTTCCCTCATGTTTTGGTTATTGGATCGAACCTTCTCACGAAATACTTATGCATAGTAGTCGATTGAAATCTAAGGTCTTCATTTTCCCTTGTTTGTTCAGTGTTCTAGGTTACAAGTTGAGTGTATCAATCTTCTGGTGCATCACCTTTATTAGGTAGAATTTCCCCTTAAAATTTCCTTCTCCTTTTTCCATAGTAGTCTGCAGCATAGAGTAGAGATCCTCATTGATACATCTTACAGGAACCAGTCTTCTCTGGATGTTCTTCTCACCATTGAGGCACCCACTCATGAGAAGATCCCATTGTTTCAACCGGATAGAGGACTGGTCATTTCATGCACGTCTTCGATTCAGGGCGCAACTCCAAGTTGACAAGTAACATCTCAATGTTCATGCCCTTAAACAACAAATTTGGTTTTCATTTGCCTTACAAATGGCACTTTCAA
This sequence comes from Torreya grandis, assembly GCA_037957365.1. Lineage (NCBI taxonomy): Eukaryota > Viridiplantae > Streptophyta > Pinopsida > Cupressales > Taxaceae > Torreya > Torreya grandis. The sequence goes on from JARHVA010000427.1 coordinate 1,564,507, forward strand.
ACCCCAAAGAGTTTCGCTGCCCAAACAATTCAGATCACTGCCCTTCTAGGGCTTTCAAACCCAGTCGCTGCCCTCTATACTGATGTGCCACTCCTCTTTGATGCCCTATACCACTGTGTTGTACCTAACAATGGTGTTTAAACAACACAAAATGATCAAATCTGCCCAATATGACCCCTGAAATGAAGCCACCCAGCTGAAGGTTGAAGGTTTTTGTCCTCAACTTCAGTTTTCCAAAGAAGTTTTTTGTCTCCTATGGAAGCAAGTTAAGCAAACTGCTCAAACTTATGATTTAATTTGATAAAAATGACATGATCCTTAATGAGTCTCCTCCTCCTCTTTTTATATCCTTTCCCTCAAATGACTTTTCGAAAAGGTGAGCATTCCACTTGGAGGGAAAGCTAAATATTCAAAAAGCAACTTTCTTATAACTTACTTAAGGGCTAACTTGCCCATGACCAAAAAGGGTCCCCTCTTTAAGTCAAAACAAATTAGAATCAAGTTGCCAACATAAGTCACTTTTTGGCAACTAAGACATATTATTATTTTACTTTAAGTATTTTTAAAAATATATATTTTAATAACAATAATATTATTATTATTCTAATCTCAAAAAAGGGGACATTACACAGTTTCTGATATATTTTAATATGTTTCCAAAATTGGTTCAATTCCATTGCCTGGCTGTGACAATTTTTAGTTTTCCAGAAATGTTTTACATTTGATGACCTTTGATTGAATTGTTCTCATTCCTCCATTTCTGAACTATATCGTATGAGTCTTGTAGCCATAAGATTTCATGGTTGTGGAACAATTGTATTGGCCAATGATTTTATGAAGTGTACTTCCTAGTGCGGTGCTTCTTCAGGAAAAGAAGAATTTTATACCACTTAAATTTTACCATCCATTATTTCAATGTAGACCATCACCCTAACACCTTACCACACGCTCAGTGGGAACTCTCAGAATTACATTAGTCTCATCAAATGAATCAGAATGCAGAGAAAGGGAGGCAGAGTGGCTCCTATGACGAAATGGCATGTAAAAGAAAATAATATACTTGTGCACGTATGACAGACAAGAGGTTCTGGAATAAAGGTTGAAAAAAAATAGTAACATGTGCCCAAAAAGACACAGAAAAAGGTCTCCAGAGCAATATTTGGACACAAGTATGATATCTTTCAAGTTGCTTTCATTTTCTGCTACAGAACCTCCTCCTGTCAGCATTTTGAGGATGATCAAGTTGCATTTAAAAACTACCAAGTTGCTTTAGGGAGGGATGAATTTCATGGGAAAAGGGTAGATTGCTTTGAGATGTCAATTATGAGTTGCAGCATGTTTGAAGAGTCTAGAGAAGCCACTATAGTCCTGTGGCTGTTATAATTGCCTCGTGAATACTGAAGAAAGTGTATACAGTGTTGTACAGCAGATTTCAGTGTTGAAAGCCATTAGCTAACACTTCTGGAATATAGCAGAGATAGAACCTGAGATTTTAAAGCACAGGTACTCATTAAGTATATCAAAAAAAATCAGCTGCCACGCTAGTTGTGTTGAGGTTATAAATTTGGCACATGGCTCAACACTGAATAGCAGTATGGCAGAGATAGAACCTGAGATTTTAAAGCAAAGGTACTCGTAAGTATGTCAAAAAAATATCAGCTGCCAATTTAGTTGTATTGAGATTATAAATTTGGCACATGGCTCAACACTGGATAGATAAGTTTCCGTCTGTGTGAGGTTACACTTGGTAAGAAAAAGTCTTGCCCATTGTGCCAAAACTTTCAAAAGTAAACAAATAAGCTACAATAACAGAAGTAACTGTTAGGGTATCCTACATTAATTTTAGTAAAACTGAGACAATTGGATAGGTTCATGCATTATTCGTTTTAAATACCTGCCAGCATGAGACAAATATTAACAACTATTTTTTCTGATTGAGATAAAAAATATTTACTTACGTGGATGTCATGTACTCTTCATACCAGAAATAGTCCATCACATATAACTGTATGAGCATGCCATATGTCAAATGGATTTATACAAGCATGCCATATGTCATATATACCTTAATGCATTCCTCAAACTTAGAACGAAACAATACACAGAAGATAGATAAAGGGTATATACCAGACAAAAGCTCTGATAAAGAATCATTGCAATGCCCAATGAGCCATTCTGTTGGAAAGCTTTGGCTGCAACTGACAAATTGATGACCAACCAACCAATCATGCCAGCACGAATCAAAAAGAATCTGCAGGAATATCATAAAAGCGACTGAGAAAGTTGATCTATGCATATGGTATACAACTGAAATAGATTATGCTCTCCCAAATAAAGAAGGTAAATAAAATAGATTTCTGGGGATGGTGAAGGGATTTAGCAGAATAATTTGTGATGGAAAAGATGATCTCATTATAAGTGACAGCAAAGTACAATTTTTTTCGAGGATCATGCTTATACTGAGGCCTGTTATCAGATTCTATAATCAAATTTGGGTGACAATTCAATTCTTGAGAAGGTTTCAGACAAAAACGGAGAGTATAATTGCAAAGTTCTATAAAAACATGGACAAAATGGAATGCCCGTGGACAATTGTTTACACCTTCGAGGCTTCACCAACAAAAACAGAGGAGCAGCTCTACTAGGGTATCCCTTATGTTGGCACAGTCATTCAGGCTGCTACAGCTGTTCTAGGAACCCCCTTGGCTATCTGAGAGTATATGTTCCTAGAACAGCTATAGCATATACCCTAGTAGACCTGCCCCAGATTTTCTGGAATGTAATGATAGTTCGTGCTCTTTAGTCTGCTTCAGATTTTGTTGAGAACTATCATTACATTCCACACGGTGATAGGATCTAATGTCCTTGCTCTCTCCAAGAGGTGGAGACAAAAGAGCACTTTGTTTTCAAGTGTTCTGTCTGTTATGAGATCTGAAGCAGACTTTATTGTTTATACCAAAACTCATAAGCATACACAGCAATCTTCATCGGATTTGAGTTATCCAAACCAGGGTATGTTTCCCTAATGTTGGCATAGTTGTTCAGGCTGCTATAGCTGTTTTTAGACCCCCCTTGGCCAGCTGAGGATATGTTACCCATTACGAGTTGAGATATATCATTACTATCCACAAGATGATAAGATTAAGGTCGTTTCTCTCTCCAAGAGGTGGTGACGAAAGAGCACTTTATTTTAAAGTACTTTATATGTTATGAGATCTGAACTAGGCATCATTGTTTGTACCAAGACTCAGGAGCATCCACAGCTGTGGTCATCCATTGTCCAAACCTGTCTTTTACCATAAGAAAGCAGTTTCTTTAAGATGCCTTACTCTGCACAAGACTTATAGGACCACCAGATTGATTACTTCCTTCTTTCAGCCTATTTCAACCAGTGGAACTGTGTCAGGCATCAAATGGCTACTGCAGTCCCTAGCACAGATGGCAATAGATTTATGAGACAATGCCACAGCAAAACGAAGCAGATCAGAGAGGGGATTCTCTACAGTGAACCACTGATGGACGTTGTAAGTGATCAAAAAGCATTTGAAATAAAGACATACAAGAAGAGATCCAGATTTTTAGCTTTGAAATGCTTTTAGTCAATTTGATGAATTAATGACCAAAAATCATTTTGACAAAGCCTTGTCATGCTCTTTGACTTCTGTTGACTAGATGTTGGGAATAAGATGAGTCAGACTGTCAAATAAAGACCATTACTTTGTATGATAACTCTTATGATTCTTAAATGATTGGTTCACCATAGCGCACTGCTCTAATGGTCATTGTTCCTTCCTCATAGTTCTCCTAGTGTAAAATTATTTATCTCAATTTGTTGAATCACTTATGATTCTGTTATAAATGTTATAGCATGCATCCAATTCTCATTTGAAAATCAAGTCTGTTCAAGTTGTAGAAGCTACTATTATATGGTGCTACGTTTTCAAATGTTAAATTAAATATTTAGGCTTGTTGTGTGCCATTACGGACAGGAAATTGTTTGAGACATGCTCTCCATTCTAGTACTCAAAATCTTACATAATGTCATCAAAGCTTATCTCTCATCGTTTAAACCACTCATATTCCTATATTTTTGGGGATAACAAGTTATAATAAAGGTGGGTTGCTTTAACAAACGGCAGAATTCCTGCAACTAATAAATTTTATTTTACTTCAACCACTCAAGCTAATATTCTATATCTCGACTCTAAATCATAACTTGTCCAAACTAGGTAGGGCAGCAGTAAAATAGAAAGGTGCATCACAAAAATATACTCAATCTCACAAAACAAAAATTGCACCACATAGAAAAACATGCATGCAATGAGTTTTTATATACCCTACAAAGGTTTTCATGTTGCAAGAGTCACCAAGTGAGACATCCACCACACTTTATGAATCTCCTCAATGGCCTCTAGAAGGATGTCTCTCTATATCTTGGGGATTTTGATCGCCACTCATTGATATTTGTATTGGTTTCTTCGCCACTTGTGTTAGTGACACAGTGTTCTATTTTGTCTTTGTACTTTATTTCTTTGGTTCGCCTCTACGATTCTCTCTTCCCAGAACTTTCTATTGCTAATGGTTGTATCCTTTAGTCCGATTGACCTACTTTTGGTCATTTGTGGACATTAATATAATTTTTTCCTTTCTTTTTTTCTATCAACCCAACCATGCCAGCAAAATCAATTGGAGTCCCAATATAAATAACATGATTCTCAGTGAAGGTTCACGACGCTTGGAGAACAACTACTTACAACCTCATTACATAGCAAACTAATCCAATTACACCCTAATAGTGCTTTCCAATATAAATAATGCAATGGATTATCCCAACAAGTTACTTGCACATGACAAAATACAAGACAACTCTTGCTTTTTATAGTAATTCCATGTATATCACCCCAGTTACTGATCAAAACAAATATGTCTAGGTCGATGAAAGACCACTAAATCATGTCCAAAAATGAGCGTCCCTTGATGTTCAACTTCATGAGACATAACTTATTTATCTTCTTAAATCACATCTAAATATGAGCATCCCTTGATGTTCAATGTCATGAGACAACTATTTTGGTGCTCCAACCAACTTCATTTTATATCTCTAGCTCAAATATAACTGAAAAGCAAGAATTCAAAACAATAAGTACTCCGTAAGCAATGGTTGATAAGTACACTTAGTTAATGCCCACAATCAGCCTTTAAGGACATAATTAACCTAAATTGAACATCACAATCAACCATTAACCTCACCTTACCCCAAATTCAATCATTGAGGACATGAGTTACATCAACTGAACTGTGCCATCAATCTTAAGGGACAAGAGTGTTCAACACACACCAAACTGAGAGAGGGGGGTGAATCAATGTGTAATAATAATTTAATTTCTTACTAATTAACTTTCATAAAGAAACCATTCACATAAGAACAAGTAAATGCACAACACAGAATTTACGTGGAAAACCCTCGATGGGGAAAAACCACACTTGAAAGGCTACTTGGATCTACTGTCCAAATCCAGCCATAAGACTAATAATTCTTTTTACAAAAGTTCTGTAGGCACCAACCTACTTGGAGACACCAATCCCCAATGCTAAGCACCAACTTAGCTCTAGACATCAATCTCTTTGAAGCACCAACTTCACTGCCAAGCACCAATTTAGCGAAAGACACCGATCTGTTTGAAGCACCAACTTCACTGCCAAGCACCAACTTAGCAAAAGACACCGATCTCTTTGAAGCACCAACTTCACTGCCAAGCACTGACTTAGCGAAAGACACCGATCTCTCTACTCTGAGGCATCGACCTCACTTAAACAATTTCCACCTTCTCACTGTTGCTTTGTCAACAAATGATGCCACAATCAAGTTTCGCTCTTCTCCCTCCTCTCTCTTCTTCCTCTTCTTCTCCTTGTATATGATAGAAAGAATTATTTCTTCTCTTTAAATCTGCATGTGTTTGTATGATATATCTTTTTATTCTCCACACACTTTCTTCCTTCTCTTCTTCACACATCTCACCCTCCCATTTTTTTTTTCATACTTTCTCTCCAACTTCTCTATATATTTATACCTTCCTTATGGCTCTTTGAAAAGGTGTGATTTCTCCCAAGGGATACAACCTCTCCAATGGTGGTTGTCCATCAATAATAGATTGTCATTCATTAGACTAGGGCAGCGATTCTTATTGTCAAAACTTGGATGCTAACAAAGGTGGGCAGCCAACATTTAATACAAATGAATTTAACTCCATTTCAAACGTTGCTCTTCATTCTTCAATTACTGCTCTTCATTCTTCAATCGTTGCTCTTCACATTGGGCAAGTTCGGAGCGGCTGACTGGGCAAGTCCGAAGCTACTGAGTGAGTCCGAAGCTCTAGGCGAGTCTGAAGCTCTGTGCAAATCCGAAGCTCTGGGCGAGTTCGAAGCCATTGAGTGAGTCCAAAGCTCTAGGCGAGTTCGAGGCTCTAGGTGAATCTAAAGCTCTGGGCGAGTCCGAAGCTACTGAGTGAGTCCGAAGCTCTGTGCAAGTCCAAAGCTCTGTGTGAGTCCGAAGCTCTGGGCGAGTCCGAAGCTTGCCCTTCACTTTGCCTTTGACATCAATGACAATATTCCAACAATCTCCCCCTTTGTCATTAATGGCAATCCATGTAGAAAAAATAGTACGTGAACTCCCCCTAACTGTAGTTCTCCCCCTTTCTGTAATTTTCCCTCTTTCTGTAACTCTCCCCCTTTCTATAACTCTCCCACTTTGACATCAATGGCAAAGGGATGTTCTCAAATAGATCATGGGAAACATCCATGTCAACTTCTTCAACAACACCACAACTAAATGATTGTCTTTCTGCTCTTCCCTATCCTTTTGCATAAGGACTTCTTCTTTCATTTGCTCTCCTTGAATTTGATCAAATATGGGCTCTTTGACATCATTGACATCCATTTGGATTATCTCTAGCTGCTCAAATGGTAACTCCTCTTTTCCACTTCCCTTTCTATCCACATATCATGCTCCATTTTCTCATTCACATTCCTAGCTTGATCATTTGCTAGATCTGAGTTACCTTCTACAATCTGTACTTGACGCTAAACCATGCATGTTGTAAGTTGTTATGCACCCTCACTGATTTCATTCGGTTGTAGCATCTACAATATCTACAATTTCTTTCACAGTGGAAACTCCAATTCATAATGGCTTCATTCTCTATGATCAATATACTACAATCATCGAATTCCAAGACAACATTTCATTTTCTGCTTTGTTCTTGTTTCTCTAACTTATTTCTCATAACAGTACCATCACTTGCATCATCACTCTCACAAATAATATTCATTAGCTGATCGTTCTGTCTTCTGAATGCATATCACCAAAGAATCTACGGCGCTGAAAGATAATCCAGTGATTAGCTCCCCCTGAATTGGTGCTTCTTCTTATGAGCTTAGTGATACCTCTTGTGCATGAAATGCAGTTTGCACAAGCATTGTTCTCTCATTTTCTTGCTCCTGCTTCCGATTTCAAAATTTTATAGGTTCTTTCTTTTGCTTGCCATCGTATCCACCTTCTTGTTTTGTCTAGGAGGTCCCAAAAAACCACTTCTATAGAAGCGTACTATATGTCCAAAGTTGTTGCACTTATAGCATCTGACATTTTAATCTATTAAAGAAGCAAATGGATTGTAGTTTCTATTTGAAGATCCATAAGAACTTTCGTTATTGTTCCATACATAATCATTTCTTGCACATGCTCTACAATCTCTAACTTTATGAACAAAATGATTACAGAAATAGCAATAACCATAAAAGCAACCCCTGGTCATATGTGCCTACCTTGGAAGAAATGTTCTAAATGTATTTTTATCCTTGTTGTCGTTGTGAAGAATTCTAGTTTTCTGAGGAATGTTATTTTCTTTCTTGGTAATAGGACTTTTGATAGGGCTTTTTAGGGCTTCAGCATAACGCTTTGGCTTTTCTTCATTTGACTTCTTTGGTGCCTCATTGGATTCTTCTTTATTTGCCATCTTATTTTCCTTATATCCAAGACCAGTCTTTATAAATGGTGACCTCTATCCATTTATAATATCATCCAAAATCTCGGTACTCTTCTCAAAATTAAGACCCCTGTTTAGCTTAGCCGTCGTTTTATCTAGTTCCTTCCTCAAGGAAACAATTTCAGACTCTAGCTTCTCACAGTTCTCTTCCTTTGTCTTTAGCTGAATTCTCACTTCCTCACTTCCTCTTCCATTCTTTTTGCCTCTTCTAGTTGAGTCTTTAAGTCGATGATAATTCTTTCAGATTCCTCAAAGTCTTGGGACATTTTTGCTCTTGACTCACAATCCTCTTTTTCATATTTTTGAAGCTGCAATTTTTGTTTCAGTTTCTTTTTCTTAAGCTTCTTGATCACACAAAGCACAAATGAGTTCTCCTTCCAGATCCACTTCTTTATTTTTGTCATATTCTTCTTCTAAATCCTTCTCTTTTTTTCCTTCACTCACAAAGTTGTCTTCATTTGCCATGACATCACTCTTTGTTTCTATTGCCATGAACAGAGTTTCTTCTCTGTCATTGTCTGATATGCTCTCATCGCTCTTCTCAACTGAGATGCTATCCTTTTTAGAATAGAGACTTTTCTTGTGCTTACCAAACTTTTTCTAATTTTCATTTTGTTTGAAGCTTTTCATGTATTTAGGTTTGCTTTCCTTTTTATTTTCCTCCACATGAAACAAATAGGCTGCAATGTTTTCTTCATCCTTCATTTTCGAATTTTTGAATTGTGTTCTATGTGTTTGAAGCTTAGCTTTCTTTACCTTGTCGTCACCCTCATAGATGGTCTGAATTTTATCGCAGACAACTTTTGCAGAATTGCAATGCATTACTTTGACAAATTCTGATTCTGATAAGCCACATAAAATTGCGTTCATGGCTTTTGCATTATTTCCACTCGCCTTCTTTCTTGTTGTATCTGTTGATGGAGGTTGTGGCATTATATATCCAGTTACTACTATTTGCCATATATCAAAGCCAAGGGCCATTAGATATGTTCGCATCCTTATGCTCTAGAATGCATAGTTTGTTCCATCGAACAATGAAGCCTCGTTTGTAGAAAATCTTTCTTGCCCAGCCATGTGTGCTCTTGAGATCTACCTTCTAGTGGTTAGACTGTTTTTGAAGGAACCTGCTCTAATACCAATTGTTGAGCACACACCACACTGAGAGGGGGGGTGAACCATTGTGTAATAATAATTTACTTTCTTACTAATTAACTTTCATAAAGAAATCATTCGCATAAGAACAAGTAAATGCACAACACAAAATTTACGTGGAAAACCCTCGATGGGGAAAAATCACATTTGAAAGGCTGTTTGGATCTACTATCCAAATCCAGCCATAAGATTAATAATTCTTTTTACAAAAGTTTTGTGGGCACCAACCTACTTGGAGACACCAATCCCCAATGCTAAGCACCAACTTAGCTCTAGACACCGATCTCTTTGAAGCACCAACTTCACTACCAAGCACCGACTTAGCAAAAGACACCGATCTCTTTGAAGCACCAACTTCACTGTCAAGCACCGACTTAGCGAAAGATACCGATCTCTTTGAAGCACCAACTTCACTGTCAAGCACCGACTTAGCAAAAGACACCAATCTCTTTGAAGCACTAACTTCACTACCAAGCACCGACTTAGCGAAAGACGCCGATCTCTCTGCTCTGAGGCACCGACCTCACTTAAACAATTTCCACCTTCTCACTGTTGCTTTTTCAACAAATGATGGCACAATCAAGATCCGCTCTTCTCCCTCTTCTCTCTCTTCTCTGTCTTCTCCTTGTATATGATAGAAAGAATTATATCTTCTCTTTAAATCTACATGTGTTTGTATGATATATCTTTTTATTCTCCACACACTTTCTTCCTTCTCTTTTTCAGAAATCTCACCCTCCCATTTTTTTTAATACTTTCTCTCCAACTTCTCTATATAATTATACATTCCTTATCCCCCTTCGAAAAGGTGTGATTTCTCCCAAGGGATATGACCTCTCCAAAAGGTGGTCGGCCATCATTAATAGATTATCATTCATTAGACTTGGGCGGCGATTCTTATTGCCAAAACTTGGATGCTAACAAAGGTGGTCAGCCAACATTAAAAACAAATGAATTTAACTCCATTTCGAACGCTGCTCTTCATTCTTCAATTGCTGCTCTTCATTCTTCAATCGTTGCTCTTCCCACTGGGCAAGTCCAGAGCTGCTGACTGGGCGAGTACGAAGCTACTAAGTGAGTTCGAAGCTCTAGGCGAATCTGAAGCTACTGAATGAGTTCGAAGCTCTGGGTGAGTCCGAAACTACAGAGTGAGTCTGAAGCTTTGTGCGAGTCCAAAGCTCTAGGCAAGTCTGAAGCTACTGAGTGAGTCTGAAGCTCTATGCGAGTCCGAAGCTTTAGGTGAGTTTGAAGCTACTCAGTGAGTCCGAAGCTTTGTGCATGTCCAAAGCTCTGAGTGAGTCCGAAGCTTTGTGCGAGCCCGAAGCTCTGGGCAAGTCTGAAGTTTGCCCTTCACTTTGCCATTGACATTAATGACAATATTCCAACAAAGAGTAAACTCAAATACATCCCTAGATCTCATAATTCAATGTATAGTAGAATGTATGGCTAAATAAACTCAATCGCCAAAATTCACTTCATCATCGTTACCACATTTGTTTCGAACCCTATTATTTTGACAAACCAACCCATTCCAATTCAATGCGTACCTTTTTTCGAATTTAAAATAATTTTTAAAACAAAAATCTTTAAAAACAAAGAAAAAAGTAATATTTATCCATAAAACTTAAGTCTAAGAAATTGAAAACTTAAGAAAACAAGTCAAAAAAAATTAAAATCCAAACCTAAACTATCATAGCTTTAATTGTGGAGTGAATCTCAACCCTTGAACATGAAACCCATTGTCGTTTTCCCGTTCAAAGGGCTTGAGCTCCTATTTTGGTTTGAAGTGTTGTAGTCATGTTCAAAAAGCTTCAGCTCCCATTTTCTATTGACTTTCAGGCACATTTGTGCATGTGTCATGTGTCTTGTTCCCCTTGTTTGAGCTTCAAGCAAAAGGAGGCCAACAAAATCGTGGGTCATCATTGGAGCTGCGAGAAGCCAACAAGATCATGATTAACCACACATTTCATTCCCTTCATTGGCTGTCAAAAATTATGGATTTATTATAATATGAAGTTATATTTATAATATCTTCTAGAGTCAAAATCTTGTAAAGTTAAAGGTTATCAAAATGTTAATGAAATTGCAAATTATAAAGATATGCATTATATATTATATAATCTTGTGGAGCTTGCACTTCTAGACGAAAAGAAATTAGAGAGGAAAAGGATGCAAAATGCCCTAAAAGCGGCCATTGCTCACACAACAGCAGAGGAAGAAGAAGCAGTTATGACAAAAATTGTGGACTCTACTCATGGTCCACGCAAGCACCATGGCACATCTTCATCGAGTTCAAGCCAGATACACTCCTTTTATTGCCTAGAAACACACCTGGGGCACAATCTTCGCTACAAAGTACATGATGGTATAAGGAGACACATGTGAAAGCAGATAAAGCATGCGTAAATTTTTGGTACTTCAACAACATTCCCTTCAACGTGGCAAGAAGTCCATGTTGGAAATATTTGGTAACAGCATTGACAGTTGCAGAGAAAGGGTACGAGGCACCCTCTCCAAGAGACTTAAGTGGGAAGTCACTCCAGAATGCAATTAAAGATGCATAGGTAATTGTGGAAGATCAGAAGAGGTTGTGGCGTAAGTTCAGATGCACCATTCTTTCCGATGGATGGACGGATGGAAAAAACTGCATTTTCATCAAATTTTTTGGCATCTTCAAATGGTAAGCTGATTTTTTTGCATATTTGTCAGGAAACAAGTATGGGTACGGGGAGATGGGTACAAGTACTGGTACGCCAATTTTTTAACAATAGGAGACAGGGGTACAGGGAGACGACAATATATATTTTTATTTTATATATATATATATATAATATATTCTATGAAATTAAAATTAAAAGTTATAAAATTAAAATTATTTTAAAAATATAAACTTACAAAATATAGAATTTATCTTATAAGTTAATATTTATAACAATAAAAAATTATATATATTATACTATTATATAATTGTTCTATGAAATTAAAATTAAAACAATTATAAAATTAAAATTAATATCAAAATATAAACTCATAAAATTAAGAATTTATCTTCTAAGTTAAAACTTAATATTTATAACAATAAAAAAATTTATATATATTATGCTATTATATAGTTATAAAATTAAAATTATTTTAAAAATATAAAGTTATAACAATTAAAAAAAACTTGCACTGCCGCTCGCGGCAATGGCATTGTTTAACCTCAAAAAAACGTAAAACGTTTAAAAGATCTACATGTTAAAAAATAAAATAATAAAGTTCAAACGTGACTGTTTCTTCCTATCCTTGTTCTTTGTTGACTGCAAATGACTTGTTTTTAGCTCATTTTTGCACGTTTAGGGTTTACATGTTTTGGAGACGTGATTTTTCAATGTGGGACGGACTGGGAGATGTGGGAACGGGCAGGGAGACATCTCCAGGCACGAAGACGTCTTCGTACGCGTCTCTTTACCTAAAACGCGTCCCAATACACAAGACACGTCCCAAGGGGTGGGGGATGCACTCCCTGCAACACTGTTTTTTTAAAATTTATAGATACATCTAGCAAGATAAAGAATGCAGAAACTCTAAGCTTGATGCTCGAGCAGGTTGTTTTAGAGGTGGGCATTGAGAATGTTGTCCAAGTTGTCACCGACAATGCAGTAGCATATGTGACAACTGGGAGACTTCTCAATGAGAGACATCCATCAATCTTTTGGACCCCTTGCGCAGCGCATTGCCTTGACCTTTTTTTGGAAGACATAGGCAAACTTGATTAGATGCAACCGGTTGAAGAAGAGGCTAGAGAGATCACAAAATATATATACAATCACACTTGGGTTCTCAACTTGATGAGAAAGCACACAAAGAGGAAAGAGCTTGTTCGAGCGGGGGTCACCAGGCTAGCAACACAATTTTGTACGTTGCAAAGCATTTACAGCTTGTTGACATCTTTGAAGCAAATGTTTGAGTCAAGCTTGGATGGACTCGTCGTATTCCAAGAAAGCTGATGGAGTCAAGATTGGGAAGGCATTTTTTACTGAGGCCTTTGAAAAGAAAGCTATAGAGATTGTCAAGGTAACTTGAAAATTAAATTTAAATTTCAAGTCGATTCTCTTATTTTCAATTTTTTAAACTTAGTATTTATTTTATTTATAAATTTGTAACTTTAATTTGTTTGTAACTTTGTAGGTGTCGGAGCCTTTGGTGAGGGTTTTGCACTTGGTGGATGAGGAGCAAAACCCAATGCGTTATATTTATGAGGCCATGGATAGGGCCAATAGGCCGTCAAAAACTATTATAAGGGAGATCGTGCTAGATTTGATCACATTTGGGACTTGATTGATCGGAGGTGGAACAATCAACTCCACCAACCCATCCATGCAGTGGGGTACTACCTTAACCCCAAGGTGTTCTTCTCCAATGGCTTTGCAGATGCTACTGGGGAGGTTATGGAGGGGCTCTCAACATGCATTCAAAGTATGACATCTAACATTGAGGTGAGCAACCTTGTTATTTTAGAGTTACAGAACTACAAGTAGGCTAGGGGGAGGCTCTCTTCTTCAGCCCTAGCTATCCGATGGAGAGCCACACAGTCACCAGGTTATAGAAAATGAAAGTCTTCACTTGTACCTTATGAATTACAAATTTACAATTATTAATTACTTATGTGGTTTTGAATATCTTGTTTCCAAGGTCATGGTGGGAAGATTGGGTTGGGAATACCCCAAATCTTCAAAGGCTAGCCCTCCACATTTTATCTCAGCCTTGTAATATTTTTGGATGTGAGCACAAATGGAGTTTATTTAACGCCATTCACACGAAAAAACGCAACAAGTTGAGCCAACAATGCCTCAATGACCTGGTTTTTGTACAATACAACCTTCGCCTTCGCACAAAATTGGAGAACACATCACAAGAGCCTATCGATCTAGATGAGATCGATCCCTACAATGATTGGACTGCATAGGAAGTCTCCATGTTCACAGAAGGCAAGATTGTTGATTTCGAGAGGCAAGCTATGGAGAGTGCAGATGCAGCAAAAGGAAGAGACATTGGATTAAAGGACATCCTTGAGGATGAAGCTGAGGCTAACGTTGAGGCTGAGGCTGAGGCTGAGGTGGAGGTGGAGGTGGAGGTGAAGGTGGAGGTGGAGCCACAACGTTCTAGGCAGAGTGAGGAGGGGCAGCCGAGTGGGAGGGGAGGACTAGACTTTCTCAAGGTCCCTTAGTTTTTCAAAGAGCAGGGAAGAGAAAGTTATAGATTTTTGTAATTTGTAATTGTAGTCTTGTAGATTCTCGTGTATATCATTGTATCAGTTTGTTGTTGAAAACTTGATGGTGTCACAATTGCATTCGCATGATCGTGCAATTTTGTACTTCATTTCTGTTCAAATCCAATAGAAAACACTTTCCCAACATTTTGTAGACTCCTCTGATACATTTTGCCACTGTAATATCTATAAAATTTAAGTTTTTTTGATAGATTTAAGTAATTTTGTTCTTTGTCAATTATTCTCGATTAATCGACCCCACCCATTGGTTACTATCCAATTAAAAAAAATCCCCACAACGAGTACCCGCCGGTTACGGTTATGTACACTAGGTTTGAACAACTTCAAGATACACTCTATGTAAATCTGACCCCGCAGTATCCCAAAACTCTTGGTATAATTCACATGGAAACCTATCAATACCAAGGGCTTTATCAACAACCATTTGCATAACATCCTCTTGGGGCTCCTCAATGTAAAGTAAGCGATCACAGGCCACCCATTGTCCTTACAAGGAAACACTTATAGACAATGGGACATAACATATTCTCGCTCATGCACGGAGGGTTGAGCAACAAATACACCATGGTAATGGGAGAGAAAAGCTTTCAAGATATCAGGAAGGAGTGTGAGGCAAGTACCAACTTCTTTGATAGCTTTAACACGATCAAACAATTACCTGCAATGGAGGAGAGCAAATAATCCTTGCAGCCTCTAGCTCAGATTTTAACCAAGGCATACGCGCTCAAATTTAAGCTCCATGAGCTTGATAGTGCTCCTCCACCTTGAGCTTGTGCCTTCATAAAGCAACTTGTCTTTGCAAATCCTCATTAGAAGGAGATTGCTCCATTCTTGTGAAATCCAAAGAAATTCACAATGTGAAGCATAACGAGCATATAGTCGGAAGATAACTGCTTGGCTACCAGAGATGTGTAAAAATGCAGTTGTGTGATTGATGGCATCATCCCACCACTCTATCCCACCAGAAAATCTAGAAGGCCTAGGGGCAAGGTTCCAAATTCTAGTGATATGCTTCTTGGTTCAAGAGTGATGCGGGTGAGCTATATTAAGATCAAATTGTGATTTGACATTCCTGACTTGGGGGGTAATCCATTCAATTTAAAACCGAAGGACAATGGTATTAAAGTGGAGCATATGGGATGACCGACACTCGAGGTCAAAATTATTGGCAAAGGTAAAAATATTATGCTCTTTAAATAAAACTGTATATAACCTTTTCGCCACCTTGGTGAAAGTTGGACCATGTAAACCATGGCAAGGTCGCAAGGAGGCAATAGTGGTGGTTGGGATTTGGAATACTGAGCTTATTACACATGTATAACCATGCTTGTCTTTCGCCATCGAACCACCGCATTGGGATATCCCCTCTTTGTCTTCTCTAGACTAAATCAAGTTGAAATCCCCACATATGATCCAATTGGTGTAAGGGAGTGAGACAGCAAGCCACCACTAGAACACAGTCCTCTCAACAATGTCATTGGAAGCGTTAATGTCGGCAATCCCAAGGGAAGGCCGCATCGGGTCCGAGCCCAAAGTAACAATATTTGGTGATAGAGGGGCAATTAATGTAACCACACCCCCACGACCACTCTCATGCTCTGACATATGGTAAACAACACTCAACCAAATCAATCTGATGGTGTAGAGTGTAAATCCAAAAATCTTAACCTCCTATAAATATAGAATTTTCATATTACCAAACTACCAACATGTATCCCTTACAATATACTTTCAAATTTTCTAAGACAGATGCATGAAACAATTCAGAGACATTTTAGCAAACACTTTGTATGCATCCATTGTCTTGCTGAATATATTCATCATTTAACCATGTCAGAATTTAACCATGCCAGAAGATTAATAAATCTTCTGGCACGGTTAAATGATGAATATATTCAGCAAGACAATGGATGCATACAAAGTGTTTGCCAAAATGTCTCTAAATTGTTTCATGCATGACATCTATTTGTAAATATGCCCTTGATCAATAATAAAATTGTAGTTGTTTAAGTGATTGAAATCAGAATTCATTCATAATAGACTGCATACAAACTGTTTGACAAAATGCCTAAAAGTTAAAAATCAGAAATTGTGCAAGTTTTGGAACAATATCTCCTAGTTGGGAATATTTCAATGGTATCAGAGTTGGTTCTCCTACCAGCCTGTGAGCTTTGAATAACTTTAGGCAAAACAGAAATTTCATATGCAGCCAAGTACATGTGTGAATAGGTATTATCTAAGAAGAAGACCATTGAATCCAGTAGGTAATACAGAGGGAGTTCCTATTGATTTTCTAGTTGGGAACGTGATTGAAGAAATCGTTGAGGACAGAGGTAAAGAGGCCATTGTAGATGATCCTGATGATGTATTCATGAAAAAGGTGCTCATAAATATGGTCAAGTAGCACGGGCACTCAGGGGTACGCATCAATGATGGTGGTGGAGTTGCAAATGGAGAGCCAAGCCATACTACCCCTCCCACGACTAGTTCACATAATGTGCCACCGAGACCATTTATGCCTACCTTTTTGCAGGATGCAACACCAGATAGACCAGAGCAGCTGGAGGAGGTTTGTGTTATGGAAGGCTTACCAGCAATGGGGAGCTGATTTTCAAGCAGCTGTGCTTTTTCCAGATTACTGCAGGCGGAAGTCTAGCACTTAACCACAACAGGATAGAGGTGGTCCTAATCAAATATGCAGAGACGTTTGAAAACTTACCCTCTCAAACTTTCATGGTTTGCAAAAGTGCACAGCGAACACGTGGGTCCAGAAAATGCACATGATTGGTGGCACCATCAGTTGGTAACCCAAGGGCACAGGCTCATTGATATGTATAGAGAGTTCACACAGACGTTGATAAACAAGTTCGATAAGAGGGATTCGGAGATGTTTTTTAGAGCGCTGACACATTTAAGACAGGTTGGCACGCTTGATGCCTACAATGCGGAATTTCAAATGTTGTCAATCATGGTTTCAGATGTTTTCGAAAGACAATTGACCTCCTTATTTATCAAGGGATTGATAGAGCCTTTGCAGGGTTGGGTGACGGCATTTGGTCCACCTTCACTACAGGATGCTATTAGGAGAGCAGGGGACTTGAAGTTCTCTACTCCCACGTCAAGATTTCCATCGAATTTTCCTGCTAAGCCTTTCCCACAAAAGCAAGACAAGGAACCTGAATTGCCGAAGAAGCCTTACATGACGAATGAGGCTCAAGATGAGTTGCAGAGGAAGAAGCAGTGTTTCACATGCAAAGACCCATGGGAACTGAAACACAGGTGCAAGGGAAAGGGGAAAATGCACTACATTGAGGTGTTTCCAGAAGAGGGCAGTGAGGCTTTAGATAGTGATGTGTCGGATGATCATAGTGAGAATGAGGAGTTGGGGCATACACAAACATAGGAGCCCACATTAGGATGTACTATTGCTGCATTTTTGGCACTACCAGGTACAATGCATTCAAGGTTCGTGGTGTGCTTCAGAGTAGTGGAGGAACCCACAACTTCATTGACGAGGCATTTGTCAAGCAACAGGGGCTACAGGTTGAAAACTTTGAGGGCTTCAACGTGGTTGTAGCAGACGGCTTTACTATGACATGCACCAAGTGTGTGCCACAACTCAATATTGCATTGGGCAATCATACGGTGACTGATGATTTCTATGTGGTTGGTATTGGAAATACCAACGTTGTATTAGGTGTTCAGTAGCTACATTCGCTTGGGGAATTCACTCAGAATTTCTAGACTATGGAGCTGAAATTCAAAGCGAATGGGAAGCTTGTGGTGTTGTGGGGAATGTCCAATGGATCTGAAATTCAAAAGCGAATGGGAAGCTTGTGGTGTTGCAAGGAATGTCCAATGGAGCTCCAAGAGTGCTTACGGCCAAGAGGATGGAGAGGACATTCAGGCATGGTGATATAGACTAGGCAGTTTATTGCTTCGTTTCAATGAAGAATACAGGTAGTGGTAAGCAGGATAACCACATTGACATACAGTCCTTGTTGGATAAACATAGTGGGGTTTTTGGTGAGATGCCTCCAGGGAGACCACCTGATAGAGGGTTTGAGCATGTGATAGAGCTCGAGGAGGGGGCCAAGCCAGTTATCACTACTCCTTATCGTCATCCTCGACGTGTTAAGGAAGAGATCGAGAAGACTATTAGAGAGTTGTTCAACATGGGACATATCAAACCTAGTTCTAGTCCATTTGCTTCTTCAGTGGTGTTGGTGAAGAAGAAAGATGGGACTTTGAGGATTTGAATTGATTACCATGCAATGAATAAGAAAACTATCAAGAACCGATATCCCATTCCTAGGATCGATGAGTTACTTGAAGAGCTACATGTTGCGGAGTACCTCTCCAAAATTGATCTACGTTCAGGATACCATCAGATTAGAGTGAGGGAGCAAGGCGTACACAAGACAACCTTCAAGTGCCATTATGGACACTATGAGTTCTTGGTGATGCCGTTCGGGTTGACTAATTCTCCATCCACATTCCAGTCTTGTATGAACCATGTGTTCAACCACCACCTGCAGAAATTTGTCCTAGTGTTCTTTGATGACATCCTGATATACATCAAAACATGGGAGGATCACCTTAGACACCTTGATAAAGTCTTGTCTATTATGGGAGCACAACCGCTTTATGTGAAGGCTTCCAAGTGTGAGTTTGGGATGAGGGAAGTCCTCTATTTGGGATATGTGATTGGAGCAAGAGTCAAAGTGGATCACCGTTGAAGACTTTGACTCGTTTGAGAGGCTTCCTAGGACTTTGTTGCTATTACAGGAGGTTTGTTAAGGGGTACTCTTAATTGATAGCACCGTTGACAAATTTGACCAAGAAGGGGGCATTTGTTTGGTCTGAATCTTCACAGCCAGTATTTGATCACCTTAAGAAGGTGTTGAGCACATGCCCAGTGTTAGCATTACTAGATTTTTCACAGCCCTTTATTCTTTAATGTGATGCTTCGGGTGTGGGTATTGGTGCAGTATTGATGCATGATCAGCATCCCATTGCCTATGAGAGTCGGAAATTGAGTATGGTAGAGTGTGGGTATGCTACTTATGACAAGGAGATGCTGGCTATTTTGCATGCCTTGGTCAAATTCCGACAGTATTTGGTGGGCAACAAGTTTGTGGTTTAGACGGATCATAATAGCTTGAGGTATTTCATCGAGAAGAAAGATCTCAATGATCGTCAGCAAAAATGGGTAAGCAAGATACAGATCTACGATTTTGATAGAGTATGTGAAGGGAAAAAACAATGCAATAGCTGATGCATTATCCAGGCAGCCATCCCTTTGCTCTATGTCAGAGATTTCAACTGACTAGAAGGCTCATATATTGGTTGAGTATTCCAAGAACCAGTTTACTTGTGAGATTATGGATGGATTGATACAAGATGATAGGTATAAGGTTGTGGACGATGTGATATACTACAAGTGTAGGGTAGACCTTGTCCTTGAGTCGAGGATGAAGATCTTGAGTGCCATACATGACAAACCATTAGCACGTCATCCAGGGCACTTCAAGACTTACAGATATATACGAGAGAGATTTGCATGGAGAGGATTGAAGGACGATGTCCTTAACCATATTAGAGAGTGTGTGGTTTGTCAGCAGAGTAAATCCGAACACTCATTACCTGCAGGATTACTTCAGTCATTACCAATTTCGGACTAGAAATGGGAGAGTATATACATGGATTTCACTACAGGCTTACCCAAGGTTCAAGGTAAGAATTGCATTTATGTGATGGTCGACCGATTGACTAAGTATGCTCACTTCTTTGAGATGTTGTTTGAGAACAATGCACCACATGTAGCAGCGTTATTATTTGAGGAGGTTTTTAGGTTACATGGATTGCCTAAGAACATAGTCAATGATTGGGACAGTAGATTCATGAGTACATTTTGGCAGGAGCTATTCAGGTTAGGCAGTATAGAGTTGACGTTGAGTACCAGTTATCATCCACAAACCAATGGTTAGATCGAGATCGTAAATAAATGGATAGAGGGTTATTTGCAGAGTTATGTGGTAGGGAATCAGAAGGCTTAGGTTAAGTGGTTGTACTTGAGCGATCAATGCTACAATACGACCTATCATATGAGCATCAACATGACACCATTCCGAGCATTTCATGGGTATGATGCTTCATCATTTATTGATTTGATGATATTAGATAGTCGAGCTACCAAAGCTCGTGACTAGATTCAAGAAAATCAAGACATCATGAACACCCTCAAGGAGAATATGCAGCAAGCACAAAATCAGCAGAAGGTGTACTCTAATAGGCACAAGGTGGAGAGATTATTTGATGTGGGAGATTTGGTGTTTCTTCGCTTACAGCCTTATACGCAATCCTCCTTCAAGAAGAGTGGTGCAGAGAAATTGAAGCCACCATTCTATGGGCCTTATAGGATTCTGAGACGGATAGGAGGGGTTGTGTATGAGTTGGAGTAACTTGAGATAACACAATCCACAATGTTTTCCATGTGTTTTGCCTCAAAAGGGCACTTGGACAACATATTGAGCCATCTACTAAGTTGCCACCATTGGATGAGGGCAAGTTGATTCTAGTTCCAGAATCAATTATTGAGGTGCGAGAGAAGAAGCTCAGGAACTGAGTCATCACAGGGTATTTGGTGTGGTGGACAGATTTGCCATTAGAGAATACCACGTGGAAAGGTGTACAGATTTTGCAGCATCCTAATCTACAGATGCTTGGAGACGAGCAATCTTGGGAAGGGAGGACTATAATGTCCCTTTCCAAAAGTTCAAAGACCTAGCTGGCCTACTCCACCCTTTTTCCTTATTTAATCCCTTGGGAATTGAGGTGTGGGATGAATCAAGGGAATATTTGGACCCTTATGTGCAATTAACTTTATATTTTTACATTGAAGATGCCATTAATGCACTTTATGTTATATTTTCACATTGAGATGCTCTAAGTCATAACTTATGACTAGGAAAAAAGTGTTATTCCCCCTATGGGCGCTAGACCCTTAATGAGTATTTATTATTTATTAATTATTAGTTTTTTAAAGGGGGCATTGGAAAAGGTGAAAGTTTTTAGGATTTGGAGTTATAAAGAGAATTGGAGGATTAATATTATCATTATGTTCGTTGTTATTTTCTCTGCAGTTTTGGTGAGCCTGCATGTTGATCCGCTTTGCTCAAGGAGTAAAATCCCTTGAGATCCCTCGATTCGGTGTAGAGAAGACTTTGGACCCTAGTTGGAAGGACTATTTCAGTGAGAGGATTCATCCTCAATCCCTAGTAGTTGTATTTGCGGGGGCTGAAAGGAAGAAATATTAGAAGATTTGCAAGGCAAATAATAAATTTATACAGTGCAATGTGTGAGGTAATGATATTACAGATAAATCTGAAGTATAATTTTGTGAGGGTTCAAGACCCTAGTTGTACCAAGGAAAGCTCATAGAAGAAGAGCCATAAACATTGAGGGCTTTGAGAAAAATGGGCCCAACAAATACCAGTCATACCACCCTAAAGACTTCCAAAAAGAATCGTAGCATGTGATAAAGGAAATATGTGGGCTTCCTTAAGGTGTTGCTACCTATTGGAAGACTAATTAATGATTGAAAAGATACAAGGGGATGCATGGGTATCTTGGAGGGATACGTGAGTATTGAAAGGGAGGCACAGCATAGGAAAGGAGTCATTTCAGAGCTATAAGGAGCTATTCCAAAGCTATATCTGCCACTCAAGCAGCTGCCCATCCTTCTACGTCAGATTAGGCTTCATTCCTAAGTGTATTTGATTTCATCTTGGAGGTCAAAAACTAATATTCTTCATGCCTGTACTTCTGATTTTCTAAGACAGCATATATATCATTCTGGCATGGTTTAATGATGAATATATTCAGCAAGACAATGGATGCATGCAAAGTGTTTGTTAAAATGTCTATGACTTGTTTCATGCATGACATCTATTTGTAAATATGCCCTCGATCAATAATATAATTGCAGCCGTTTAAGTGATTGAAATCAGAATTCCTTCATAATAGACTGCATACAAACTGTTTGACAAAATGCCTACAAGTTAAAAATCAGAAATAGTGCAAGTTTTGGAACAATATCTCCTAGTTGGGGATATTTCATTGGACTCCACAGCTTCATTGGTAACGCTTGCAGCAATTGCCATAAGAGCCAAGGAGGAGGCCATGAAATAGACGGGATGGCCACCCGTAGGGCAGGGATTGGTAGGTGCAAAACAATAAAAACACGACTCTTTCAATAAAATAAATTCCTATCAAGAATGCTAATGGTGGTGTGACGATAGAATGAAACCCTAGCAGAGCTTTTTCTTCAATTCTCCTGAGTCCATCAATATGGATTTTGAATTTGTCTCCAATTTGGTCTTAATTCTAATTTGAAAAGTCTACACAAACACAGGGGCACTAGTGCATATAGGACATGAGAAACATGAAATCGAATGTGACGGTCAAGAGAGATAAGTGAACGTGAAAAGCAAGAATCAAGCATCTTTTGAAGAGAACTATTAGTTCAAAATTTCAGCATTTAGAGCAGAATTTGAATCAAGAGTTGAGGTCTTTATTGCATTTTACCACTTGTTCATGCTAGCATGAAAAGTCATATAGGATTAGGATTTGCATCCACAAATTGCTTGCTAATGTGAATCGAGTGTTGTTTTCCAAATTTCTTCGAGGATAGGGGGCTGATAATAATAGATGGATAACATATGCCCCTCATTGATTCCCCCGTTTTTAGTTTGTATTTGATGAGTAGTTAGGGTTACAAAGAAGGAGATCACTTCCCCAACATCTGTGCAAAATTCAAGAAAATCGAGCGAGGTTTTTGGAGCTCCAAAGCAAGCAAACAGTATCATGCAATCAGTTTTCGGAAAGGCACAGTTGCTCGAAACTGTCAAGCCCACGGTTTTGGTAGGCCCAAAACCGTCCCAACAATTTTGGTAGTATGGGAGAAATTCTTTGTTAGTCTTGAGTTTTCTGGGTTTTGTTCGTCTTGCTATATGGACCAATTTTTGGTGTATGTTTCTTCCAATTGTCACTAGATTCGCGAAAATTCATATATTCTTCTAAAACCCTCGCTTTGCATTTTTTATTTGATCTAGAAGATTCTTTACTATAATTAGGTCTGCTTTTACTATTTTATTAGGGTAAATCTGAGTATCCTTGATTGCAAATAGTGTTGGTAGAAGTAGTGCATTTTGATGTAAAACCACTTTTCCTATACCACACTTACCTATGTTCAAATCTCAGCCTGTAGGTTGCAAATATGATCTTCCACCCTAGATTCAAAGAAAGCTTGGCCTCGAACTCCAAAAACTGGAAATTTTGTGTATATTCCTCCACAAACATACCTTTTTGAAACAAGTGCATTAACTAGGTCTCATATATCTCATCCCAGTTACAGTCTACTCTCTTTATCAAAGCATTGGAAAATTGGAAAAATCCCCATCAACGTTTGTTAAAACTCATTTTTATCCTCATGTGTGGGCAGCACCATACAAAAATTGTAGGGGCACATTCAATGTGTCATCTTGCCTTGTAATATTTTGCACCCTAAAGGCCAATCTAATCTTGCTCAACCACATGTCAACCTCCATCCCACCGCCAAACCCATATTGGGGGATCTTCACTTGTAGGATAAAAGAGGGGCAAATGAGCCATTTGCCTCTTCCTCTTCATCATCTGGCACAACATGATCAGAATACCCCCAAGGGCTGATATCCTCCTCTTCATCATCTGGCTGCTCTTGTCGCTTTCCCAAGGAACAGATCTCCCTTTGAACCTCATTGAAGAACACAACAAAAACCCCTTTATCTCACCCTTGTTCATGAACTTCAACTGAAGATCTGATACTAATTGTGGAGTTCCAAATAACAACATAAACCGGAACTACAAATATAAAGTAGAATAAGTGATAAAACAAGATAATTGGGGTGCCTGCTCAATCGTGAGTGGATTGCACCTCCAAATTCATAAACAATATTTCTCACACAATGGTGGCTCTTTGTTTGCATTATAAGTTGAAATGGTCTAAAGATACATTCTTTAGCGTTTCCCACCCTATATATCAAAACCACAAGAAACCCTACATAACTAATGACTTAACTCTTCCCTAACTTTAGACACCCAAAATATGACATAGCTTAATAATAAGGCTAAGACTAAAGAACAAACAACCTATAACATATGGTGTGCCTAGGTACACAACATCTTCCATTATTGAGTATTTGATCTTACCCTTCAAATGTAAAATGACCAATACTTTAATCTCTTTTTTGTTAATAAAAAAGTAAATGAATGAATATGAAGTTTTCGAGTTTGAGGAACACTATGTCATGTGAAAATATTCACATAAAGTAAAGCATAATGCTAGAAGTAGATATTACGTTTAGGATACGATATGAATAATATTCAGATAAAATCTAATCTTATGGTATTGAGATAAAGTACAATATAAAGTATTGGTCATTTACTTTTCTATTAACAAAAAAGAGATTATCCCAGGTAAACATTCAATATGTGGGCTTCATCAGTACAAGATGACACTTTCTACTTGCAAATAACATATCACCCTTCTTGTACATGTGCCTATCCTAATAGATCAACCTATGCAAGCTAGGGAGCATTATAATATCTTTCCGAATATTCCAAGAAACTCTCAATTAGCAAAGTGTGGCCTCGATTGTATTTGTGGAGAGACCGCATTTCATTTGAAAGATTCATCTCACACAACAGCCACATCATTACATTGGAATATAATGGACACGTTGATCACATGCCATATAAATCAAACTAAAGTTTAAAAGTTATTGACCTGAACAAACCAGCAAAATCTGCCTCCTCGCCCATATTCAAGAAGGGCTTGGAGTACAATGGGATAAACAGCAAAATATACATATATATGATGCAAAATTTTGGCATTTTTAATATATTTTTTGCATTTTTGCCTATTAATCTACACATCCAAAAGCATGGTTGACATTCTCAATGTGCACAAAATATCATTTAATACATAAGTGGTGGCTTGGCAACTGCCCCTAGTGATCTGTTGGTTGTTTCAAATTATACATCCCCCAAATAAGTTAATAAAGTTGCACATTAATCATATCAAGTCAAGTATTATATGGCAAACGATACCTACACATTAGCAATCCTGCATGCATGTTTTTCTATTTCAATTGACTTCTATATGGACTAGTATTTTGCTTGCATAAATTCTCATTTGCCGTTATTTAATGACCACGTATGTTTTATATATATTTTTCAATATGCATTTCTCATAGTCCATTTATTAATGGTTGTAGAGTGAAAGTAACATTCTATTTGCATGAGAGTGATTCTCCTATGTGTCTTTGAAGAACTTTACAATTAGAGATGCTCTAGTTGAAAAAAAAATTATTAGTTTAATTTCATAAAGTAACAACTTCATCAAAAGGAGTTCATAATCAACAAACTAGTTGGAAAACATATTATCACTTAGAAGCACAAGATAATTATCTTGATAGCACCCATCTTGATAGTTAAAATGCGTGACACATCCTGTTTATAGATTACTTAAGCAAGCTAAGAATTGTACAGACATACATCTCAAGAGAATGTAGCTAAACGTGAAATTGAAAGTTCAAATAGATAAGAGTAGTAAGAGACAAAATTTCAGTAAACTTTCTGCATCGGATTGACCTTATAAGCAGATATTGCACAAAATTTGCTCAACATTGTATAAACTGACCAATATAGTAGCATGATAGAACAAGGTTTCATGACATAGACCTTTCTTTCATATATAACCTATGCCAAATATGAATGTAGGTTAGATGAACCATGGCAATATTCAGGTGTGGAATTTGAAAATAAAAGAATTTTAAATCCTCGAAACATATGGTACCTTCCCAATTTTTCTGGATTACAAATACGATTCACTTTTGAAAGCATAATTATTATTAAACTAATAGATACCCACTAGAACACAAATTCCATTACATACATGTAAACTTTCTTTCTAATAAAATAATGAGAACATTGAAATATCTACCAATTGAATATATGCAAATTGCAGCTACATACTTAAGGTCAATGCCCACGAATTGTGGGTTTAATTGTATCCCAAACCACCTGCAAAGACATCATAAACCAGAAATAAAATGACATGTTCATTGCATCAACTAATAGAGAAGGTAATAAATGAATGCTAAGTAGAGCTGGAGAGAATTTTTAGCTTCAATCAATAAGCAGACAACAAATTGCTTTGTTCATTGCATCAACTAATACAGAAGGTAATAAATGAATGCTAAGTAGAGCAGGAGAGAATTTTTAGCTTCAATCAATAAGCAGACAACTATTTACTTTGTGGCTTCAACTTGCAAGAAATCAATCAAGCCAATAAACCAAGATTATTAAAATATATATATATATATATATATATATATATATATTTACTTTGAGATGTAAAATACTAAAATATAGCAAACATAACAAAATGAAGATTCCCAATACAAAAATGTCAAATGTTGATCCAAAATATGGATCTACTGTAGTAGCTATGCTTGCTAGATGTTTCCACTATTACCAATTTATGTAATTCATGCTTGTAAGAAACTCTTGGAAAACACTTCATATTAAAACATCAGTTCAAATAAGTTGTAGTGCCAGAATCAGTTTGAAGATGATCCGGACATCCTCCGAATGGTGAAGTCGGCAATTTTCAGTTCTTGAATTTGAGGGGTTTATTAAAGATGACGAAACACCAGATTGTACACGGGGCGGTTGGGTAACCGTCGGTATTTGTAGGTGATGATTGCACAACCCCCAGTCTGCATACTATGGCAGTTTTACAAAACACGGGAATGGGAAAAAATGCAAATGTTTCCACTCCCTTATGACAGTTCGTTTGATATCTTTGGCAAGGTCCAAGGTGAGAGGGCATAAGTACAATATCTGTTGAAGGCAGAGATTATCACAAACGTGATCAACAAGGCAGAGAGTGTAATTAAATTACTTCACAAATAAAGTAGAATAACAGCAATAGATCGCAATATGACTGAAATAGAGCAGAATGTATGAATAAGTGATGAGCCGCTTCGAGGGGGAAACCTCCACAACCTTACAATAAGAATAAAATTCGCAATATGATGATAAAATGCTAAACATTACCTCCAATATAAAACCTAATTATGCTATGGAAACAACCTAGGCCAACCCTACTATTAATATGAAGCTATAGGAATGATCAAATGACTTAATTAAAGGTTATGATAGTCTCAAGTTGGCCACACATATCCCAATACACATTATAGGCTAAGGGCATAGCATGCCCCTCCCCTATAGACCAACATTGTCTTCAATATTGATGATCATTGGATGCTTCTGTAGGAATGCTTCACCCTCCCATGTCGCATCTTCACTTGCTAGATTCTTCCACTTGACTAGATACTCTATAATCAACCTCGTCTGCAGCCTCTTAGTCCATGTATGAATTATTCTCACAGGTTCTAAAATGATTCTTCCCTCCTCATCAAGCTCTGATAACTATGTTTGGGCTGAAACTCTTGTTGAACAGGTTTGTCATTGATGACAATTTGGCTTATTAAGAGAATTGGAATGAAAGAAGAGCTGTTGATTACTCATCAGATTGTCGTTGTTTTCACTTTAAATTTTAAATTTCAAACTGACGTGTCTACCTGCTTGCTTGAGTTGTTTGAGCTACTTGGAGGTTCAGCTGGCAGATTGTTTGGTTACCCCCTACGTCAGCATTTGAAATATCAAATGTCTGTTAGCAAGTGTTCTATCAGATTTTTCCTTATTGGCTTTTTTGGAGAATGTTTTCTTTAAGATTGGTGGGGCCCATTTTTATTCATCGTTGTTTCTTCTTTGTATCGCTTGAATATTTTTTTGTGGCAGCGATTATGGCATTAACTAGTTTTAAGAAGGGTCATGGGTGGCAAAAGTATCTAACTATTCCCTCCATTTCTTCTCTAACTGTCCCCTCCATTGCTGTCTACGTGGCATATTCCCCTTCGTTTTAATGAAATACCTCATGGTTCCTTAAATGGACGCGCCACTCACTTTTGTGCGAATTGATTATCCTTTTTTTGGCTTCGACGTGAGGCTTTAACGCCTTTTGAAGTGGGGTGGGCAGCGCCAAAAATAATTATTATAATCGCTTCCTCTTAGAATGATATAATATGACTTCTCTTTTAAGAAAGTTTTTAGTGTGAAAGAAAAATGAGTTCGCAAGAATATAGTGCAGCATGTTCAACGGTGGATGAATGAACGTTTTAAGACCTTTGTGCAAATAAAAAAATAAAATAAAGGGAGATGTAAGTTTTTTTGGTAATAGTTATTGAATTTGTTAGGAGGCACGATGGAGTAGAAGAGGTTTTTAAAAAGTGCAGAAGACTAAGTATAAAATAAGATGGTCTTCATTTTAAAATCTGAGTGCAACGCAGCAGTTGAATTTCATGTCAAATGGCAGCAAAATTTCTGTGATCATCATTACAGCAATATCATTGAAATTCAGTTTTCAAGAGAATTTGTTGGCAGAAAACATTCTAATTTTAGTGCTCAAAAATCTGATCCAATTGAGTTGAAGGCTTATGATGGCAGTTATTTAGAGTTGGTGCTCTTGCTGAAGTAGGTGCTTCACGCATTCGGAGTTGGTGCTCTTACTGGAGTAGGTACTCTAATCATTTGGAGTTGGTGCTCTTGCTGAAGTAGGTGCTTCAAGCATTTGGAGTTGGTGCTCTTGTTGAAGTAGGTGCTTCAAGCATTTGGAGTTGGTGCTCTCAGTGAATTGGTGCTCATTTTGTAACCTGGGTTGGTGCCCATCAGTGAAAATAAAAGCAATAATTTTGCCGTGGTTTTTTCCCAAAAAGGGTTTTCCACGTAATCTTAGTGTTCATCATATCTATGGTGTTTCACTTTGTTGTTAATGCTTTGTTTTCTGTTAAATTGATTAAAGTTTTTGAAATATTGGTTCACCCCCCCCCCCCTCTCAGTATTTCCTGTGTTCACTTCAACTCTTTGTCCAATGACCTTCAAACAGGGAACATGGAAGACTGGATGTAGTTTTGTTGAGTGAGGTAACTCCAGTTTGTAAGCAATACCGCCAATCTTCTACAAGACTTGATAAGGGCCACAACACTTAGATGAAAGCTTGTTATCCTTGTTTTGTTGTTTCAATGACATTTGCTTATATGGTTGTAAACATACAAAAACCCAATCTATAACTTCAAAATGTCTTTCATTGCAGTGTTGGTCATCTTGTTGCTTCCTGCAGTTTTGTGCCATTGCCAAGTTCTCTCTGAGACTAGGGAGTACCTCATGCTAGAAATGAATGTGTTCTTCGATTGCTCGAACCTTTGGCTGGACCCTCAAAAATGCAATGATGGATGGTGGACGATACCTATACAGTGCCAAAAAAGGAGACATTTTGGATGGGGTATTGAAAGAAGTGTTATACCACCATTTTGCTAGTGTCAACCATTCAATCCATCTCTCCTATTTATCTAAATCAAAATAACAAAGACAACCCTCCAAGTACTTGTTGACCACCACAAATTGTCCATTAGATTGAGGATGATAAGGCAAGCTAAGAGCTAGTTGGGTACCAAAACATGAGAATAACTCTGTCCAAAAATTATTGGTGAAGATAGGATCACGATCACTTACTATGATCTTTGGGGTCCCATGAAACTTTTAAACTGTATCCATAAATGGGCATATTTGGTGAGTCTATCCACAACAACCATGATGACATTTTTCCCTTCAAAATTTTGCCAGCCTCGTGATGAAATCCATGGAAACCTCCTCCCACCTATGGCTAGGAATAAAGAGAGGTTGCAACGGATTTCGGGTCTTGATTGTTTTGCCTTTGTTTTACTGACACTCCATACATTTTGCCACAAATTTTGGGACTTCCCCTTTGACACCTTCCCAAAATAAAAATCCTAGTTAACTATGATAACTATTTAAGAATTTTGATTGCCCACCTACTGGAGAAGCATGAAGTCTTGTAATCATCTTTTGCTTAAGGGTTGAATTTTTTCGAAGATACAACCTATCCTTGTACCAAAGAGTGATGAGACCTAAAAACAGCCTCTTCTCGCACTCAGTTTTTCCTATAATCCATTCATATTTGTCATGCTTTCCTTTCCTAGACTCCTATTATGTTCATATCTCACATATACTGTAAATGTTATATATATTCAAACTAATCTTGAGATTCATGTGTTATTTCTAAGTTTTCTAATATAATTTAATGATTTCATGGTTTAATATTCTGATGGCTGAAAAGAGGAATGGGAAAGACATTTTGTTTTATGTTTTATGCAACTGCAACCACTTCAACAGATGCACTCGCAACCACCACACAGATTACCCACAGCCACTATTTAGCAAGATATGGAAAACACAAACTACCCTCCATCTTCAGATTGGTTGGACGTTGAAGATATATTATCTACAGCAACTGTGCCATTCGTAGAAACTAGTTGGTAACCACCCATAACAACTGTTAAAGATGAGCACTTTTACAAAATGCTACAAATGCCTTCTCTAAATTGTTTCAAGTTTGTCTAACCAACTCAAGGAATCATGCAACAAGATAAGAAGTTGTTGCAACTGCATAAGTACTCCATTGGACCAAGGTGTTAATGGACTTTGTTTTCATAATATATTCAGTTCTAACCATTTGTTCTTTTGATTTTTTAAGTATGTTGGTTGTAACCTCTCAGATTTTGAGAGATTGTAATAAATGTTTGCCTCCCCTATATGAGTAGAGTTGCAGGTAGTAAGCTAGTAAGAAATATAAGTCCAAGAGAAAGAAAGAAGTAAGATTAATTTCTGTTATATCTTTGTACTCTGTTGTAGCAATCTTTCCATTGCTACAAAACCAAATTAATGTAATCCATCTGATTTGCGGTAGAACAATTGTAGCCGAGGGGATTGGAAATGCAGTCCAACCAAGGAGGGCCCACTCATAAGGAGTTGTGAAAATCCCATCCATTAATTAGTTTACTTGTTTTTTTTGTGTGATTGTTTTCATTTCAGTTTTGTGTATGCGTCTTGAATTCATCAGTACTTTGTTTCCATGAATGTGTGTGTTTCAATTTTATATTAGTATTTTCATTCCAGCATGGGAAGCTTCCGAAATACAAAATAATAAATCAATTTTTTTCCTACAATTCATTTCTATAAGTATCTATTTCCAAGCATTTAAACTTTCTTGCAAGTGTGCTATTTCAATTCAGCAAGGGTGTTCCCCTTTAAGCAACGTTCAATACCCCATCTTTCAAACGTGACTAGTGTGCACATATATGGCCGACACCTTGAAAGAATGTGCCAACACCTGGAAAGACTTACATCTCTGGGTTGATAATTATTGAGGTATCATCTCCAATAACCATGTCGCTACCACTCTGGATCATATTTGTCGGGTTGTACACAAGCATTGGCTACGTCAATTTAAACTGATGAATTGATTTTGCTAGCCAAAGAGCATCACCTTTCCACAAAAAATTATCTAACATGCTCCGATCTTGTTGGAGCTTTTGAATAAGATCCTGTGTAATAGAATCAATCTCCCACTCTGATCTTGTTTCCTCCACCCAATCGGCCTATCATACAAAAATGGTGCACAACATTGCCTCTGTGGACTCATCCTTCCCGGATAGTGCATTAGCCACAACATTATCCTTTCTTGTATACAATCCAAATTCATATCCAGACATCTTAATGACCCATTTTTGTTATGCTTCTGATGACAACCTCTATTCCAAGAAGTATTTTAGACTATCATGATTTGTCTTCACTTTAAAGTGTCTTCTCATCGGATATGGTCACCATTTTTTTACTGTGTGAAGAATGGCCATCACTTTCTTCTCATAAATAGACTTTAGCAAATTCTTAACTTTGAATTGACAACTCTCAAATGCAGTGAGTTGTCCTTGCATGAGTACCGCTCCCATGCCATACCCTGAAGCATCACATTCCCCAATGAATGTTTTGGAGAAATCTAAACTAGCTAGAACTAGGGTGGTGCACATGGCCTCTTTCAGCTTCTCAAATGCTCAGGTAATTTTCTCATCCCAATGGAAGGCATCGTTTTTCAATAAAGTCGTGAGTGGTGCTACTATGCTTCCATATTTTTTTATAAAACAATAGTAACTCCCTGTGAGCCCCAAGAATCCTTAAAGGTTTTTGAGGGTTATAAGCACTTT
The DNA here is from genome assembly GCA_037957365.1 of Torreya grandis. Taxonomy (NCBI): domain Eukaryota; kingdom Viridiplantae; phylum Streptophyta; class Pinopsida; order Cupressales; family Taxaceae; genus Torreya; species Torreya grandis. The sequence continues at coordinate 1,597,203 of JARHVA010000427.1, forward strand.
CCATTCTACCATAACCTTGATCTTGTGTTGATCCATGCTGACGCCCTCATGTGACACAATATGGTCCAAATACTCAACCTCCTTAACTCCAAAAGCGCATTTGGAAGGCTTGGCATAAAGATGGTGTTGCTCAAGAATATCCAAAACACGATTCACATGTTGCAAGTGTTCCTCCCATGTTTTGTTGTATATTAAAATATCATCAAAGAACACCAAGACAAATTTCTGTAGAAATGGCTGAAAAATAGAGTTCATTAAACTCTGAAATGTCGATGATGCATTAGTGAGGCCAAAAGGCATCACCAAAAATCCATAATCACCCTCATCGGTTCTAAAAGTTGTCTTATGAATATCCTCGTCTCTAATTCAAATTGGATGATACATAGAAAGAAGATCAAGTTTTGTAAAATAAACATCACCGTGTAATTCATCTAGCAAATCACCAATAACAGGAATAGGGAACTTATCATTGATGGTGTACTTGTTAAGTTCCCTGTAGTCAGAACACATGCACCATGTGTACTACTTACGCATCATCACCACTGGAGAGGAATAAGCACTTTGACTATATCAGATAATGCCTGCTTCTAGCATCTCCTATACCATCTTATAAATCTCACTCTTTTGGACATTTGAGTACCCGTAAGGCCTGATGTTGGGGTGTTGAACCCTGGCATTTAATTGAAAGGCATGATCATGATGGGAGGAAGTCCTTTTGGCATATTGCCAAAAATCTACTAAATGCTCCTCCACAATGGCCTATAGATCTAATAGACCCCTTTGGTGGTTGTGCCTCTATTGAAAGCAATTGAACTACAAATTGACGGCCAAGAAACAAGTCATTTTCTGCCCTCGGGATGGAAACGCATGAATAGCTCTTGAAAATTCTCAATCGTTCCCAAGGTGGTTAGCCATTGACTCCCGACACAATGTTTGCTCCACCCATAGGAATGGAAAACATAGGGCTATCTGCTAGATATTATCCCATGGAGAGTTTCTTACTATGCCCATTTGCATTTACTAACTGTGCAATTGTATGTGGAGACGGATAGACAGAGCAATTCAAGCGCATAACCAATTTATTGTTGATGAAGTTGTCAGTACTGCCCATGTCAATCAATACCATCACCTTCTATTTTTTTCTTGGGAGTTTGTGGAGTGTTAATTCTAGAAAGTGAATGGGATATATAATCTTTTTATTCCTTGCTCATTTTCAACCTCCCCTGATACTGCAATGAAACTTTCAATCTTGAACAATTACTTTTCTACACATTTATATCCTCGACTATATTTGTTATCACAATCAAGACATAAACCTTTTGACCTTTTTTCTTCAATTGTTGAGGTGTCAACCTAGTAGGCTAAAGGAAGGACGGCATCAGAATGCTACAATCTCTAATGTTAGTGGATGTCTGCCTCTTATTGGAAAATAACTTTTCCATGCACCATGATAATAGAATCAGAAAAATTAAGCAAATTAAACATGCATACATCATGTTGATTGATGCTATAGACCGCCAAGAAACAAGTCATTCAGGTTCTCATCTATAATCGTCTCCACACACAAAGATAGGTTCTGAAATTGATGAATATAATCTTTGACTGAGCCCATTTGTAGGAGTTGTGTTGGTTGGCTGGAGTAATTCTTCGTCACACTACGGCTATAATATGCTTGTAGCTCCTTCGTAAAAATTAACCACGTTCAGAGCCTTCTTTATCTTTTAAGCACACAACCATTGAAACCAAATGAATTGTTCAAGTTCCAAATATAAGGATGCCATAGTAACCTTCTGCCCACATGAGATTTAATGTAAATCAAAATAAATCTCCATTTGGTTGATCCAATTGAGTGAATACTTCCCATCAAACTTATGCATGTCTACCTTCAGTAGTAGGTTTTGTGACCCCAAATTAGTAGTAGCCATGGGTTGAGGTACATTCTTTGGACAAGATTGGATTGTCCCTTAGATCCCCTTTGTGTCGCTCATGAGGCTAACATCTTGTTGACAAAACCTGTGAGCGAATCCATTTGCATAGAGATGCAAGCCATATCTCCTTTCAATTCATTATACATACTACCATTCATAACATGTGATCCATATCTCCTTTCAATTAATTATGCATACTACCATTCATAATGCGCGAGCCATCTCCTTTCAATTCATTATGCATACTACCCTTCATAATGTGCACTACCTCCAGCAAAGAAGCCGTCATATTAGAAACCCACCTTATTCGAACTCTGATTTTATCTCTTCTTTGATAGGAGTTTTCCCTAGTGTAAATGAACTTTCCCCAGCCTCTAGTTTGCGGCCCCATCGTGCTGAGGCTTAACAATGCAAAACTTGATTTTCTCCTTTGACTGAACCTTGACCAAACGAATTTGGACTTAGGTCAACTTCAAAATAAAAACTTAAAAGAATAGACCCTTAATATATTTTTGCAAGCTTTCCGAAAATGTAAAGAAACCAGAAAAAAAACTCCTTAAGATGCGGCTTGTAGAGTGAATTTAATAACCCTAAAACTGCAATAACTCACTCAAAAATGATCACCAAACCATAATTTTCTTACTATCGCATCCTTGAATGATTCTCCAACTCTAGTGAAAAAAATTATAGAACAAATTGCAAGATATAAGTGAGTCTCCAAAATTAGGGTTTCACCCACAATTTTGCTCAACTTGAAGCTATGATACCATTTGTAATGAAATTACTTCGCAAATAAAGTAGAATAACAATATGATTGAAATAGAGCAGAATGTATGAATAAGTGATGAGCCACTTCGAGGGGGCAACCTCTACAACCTTACAATAAGAACAAAATTCACAATATGATGATAAAATACTAACCACTACCTCTTATATATAACCTAATTATGCTATGGAAACAACCTAGATCAACCCTAATATTAATATGAAGCTATAGAAATGATCATATGACTTAATTAAAGGTTATGATATCCACAAATCGGCCACACATATCCCAATACACGTTATAGGCTCAGGACGAGTAGTGAGAGTCTTTGAAGTTGGATACACATTGTAATTTGCAAGTTTGAGTCCTTGTTCTTATCTCATTGTTTCCTAGCTGTGAGTGGTTGTTCCAGATGTGTTGGTTCTTTGTGAAGTCCCTAAGAAGTGCAAAGCAATTGTGTGTGAAAGCTTTGAATAGTGTAGGAGAAAAAGCTTTATCCAGGGAGGCCATGTTTGGTTGGAACTTGTACATTTATTGAACTATATAGTGGAAGGGGAGTGCAATTGCCTCACATACTATAGTTTTCTTGACACTATGTTTCTCCAGGATACACGTGTGTTCATTTTGTGCTTTGTGTGATTTTTTGTTTCATTTCTATGTTCAAGATTTTGCACATTTCATTCATAGCACTTGTCTATCCTTGTTTTAACATTGAAATCAGCCCAGAACACTCATTTATCAATAATTAGTCGAGCTAGGATTATAAGACCCATGATGGTGAAGCTTGGTGTCGAATATCCACCTAGTCTACGGATCAAATTGATATCAAAATTGGTTTAGTATTGGTTTTAGTCCTCGTGTGTGTTTTGTGTGTTTGTGACTACATTGTAGTATATACCCGTCACTAGAGCATATAGAGCTAGTGGTCCAGGTATCCTAGTTCTCTTTGAAGAAGACATTTCCTCAAGGAAGTGGAAGGAAGAGATTAGAAGTACGGCCCAATCTGATGAAGATGTTTGTACAGCAAAAGAGTGATTTCGCAAGCCTGAAGGAGTGGCTAGTATCTCTCTTTCTATGAGCAAGTTTGACCAGTTGGAGTCCATCAGAGGGATTCTTGTGGAGAAGCTTGGTGTTTCTACAAAGGCGCTAAAAGCAAATAAGGACAACACTCCCGAGCATGAGAAGGTGGAAGAACAACCACTTGCCAACTAAGCTCCACCATTCAAATTGAGGCAAAGATAGAGATTCAATCATATGACAAAGATGTGAATGCAGAGAGGCTAGATCAGTGGCTAGCCCAACTAGAAGTATATTTCAATTTGAATCAGATTAATGAAAGCCAATAAATTTATTTTACAATGTTAAAATTAACCAATCATGCTTCAACTTGGTTTGAGAGTTATATTCATACCTTAGTTGTTAATAAGTTTCCTCCTATCACTAAGTGGGATGATTTTAAGATGTTAATCAAGAAGCAGTTTTATCCTATTTGTTATGAGGAAGAGAGGTCCATGTATTGGCAATATCTTAGGCAAAAGTAAGCCCAAAGCATGCAAAAGTACACAAGTTAGTTCCGCACGATGGTTGTCCAAATGGGCAAAGGCATAATGGACCATGACATCTTGATGAAGTATGTTGGTGGACTTCATAGACATTTCAGGAGACCTATCCTCCTCTTGGTCAACCCTGTGGATGTAGATGAGGCTTGTTCTCAAGCTCACTACTTAGAGATGGACATGAAGAAGGCTCCATCTATCTCAACACTCCAAAGCAACAAGGTGGTTTTAAACATAAAGGAAAAGCTAAGCGTAATGCTAAATTTGTTTCTAGGAAGGCTAAAAGGCATTGTGGGCATTGTGATGTTGATACTCATTCCAAATAAAATTGTTGGAAGCTACATCCGGAATTGCAAACATTCAAGAACAACAAGAAGGTTATGCCCTCTTTCAAAGGTGAAGACATTGGTTGCAGCTCTGATGTCGATGAGACTTTACGTTGTACCTCCGTCAACAAAGTGTTATGACTACTAATAGTGCTCAAGAGAGTGAACTTTTTAAGTTTTTCCATATTAAAATTTAGATGAAGAAAACAAAAGTAGATGCTCTTTTTTATACTTGTTCATAAGAAAAATTGATAAACAAGGAGTTAGTAGAACAAATAAAGATAGAGACTTGCAATCATCTAAGCCCATATGCTTCGGGTTGGGTGAAGAAAGGTGTAGACAGCAAAGTGACCAAGCAATGTAAAATCATGTTTGGTATTAATGCACATTTCATTAATGAAATTAGGGTGGATGTTGTGCCTCTTGATGTGTGTGTAGTGTTTGGCAGCCGTTATTTGTATATCCAAGATGCCATCTTCACAAGGAGGGCCAATCGATATTGTTTAGTAAAGGATGGCAAGAGCTACATCATTTCAGCCTACAAAGGTGATTATAAAATCTTTTTGGTAAGTACCTCTCAAGCTAAAAGGCTTATTAATGCAAGCGGAAAGTTTGTTTTACTTTTTTTGAGAGATATTCAAGATAAAGAAGTGGCTACACATACAACTTCTGGTAGCATGTTTACTAAGAAAGAGAAAAAAGCATATGGGAAAGTTGGTGCAATAGTTCAAAGAAGCCTTGTCATGAGCCCATGGGGTTGCCACCAGTGAGGCCTATTAAGCACGAAATTCAATTGCTACCGGATGGTCCGCTTCCAAATCTCAGGTTGTATAGGCAATGCTTGAAAGATGCCAATGAGATAAAACAACAATTACAGTCTTTAATTAAGGTGTAATTCATCCTAGTACTTCTCCATGTGGTTCTCTTATTGTTTTAGTACCTAAAAAAGATGGTTCTTGGAGAATGTGTGTTGATTATAGAGCACTTAACAAAATAACCATCGAGAATAGGTACCCTCTTCCACGGATTGATGATCTTTTGGATCAACTTCAGCATGCCAAGTATATTACTAAGCTTAATTTGAGATCCGATTATCACCAACTGAAAATTAAAGAAAATGACATTTAGAAGACAACATTCAAGACACGACAAGGGTTGTATGAATGGTTGATACTACCTTTTCGGCTATGTAGTGCACCGGCTACCTTCATGTTGTTGATGAATGAGGTAGTGAGGCCATTTATTGATTCATGTGCCATTGTGTATTTGGATGATATTCTTGTTTTCAACAGAACTTTTGATGAGCATGTTAATCATTTAAAACAAGTTTTGCAAGTATTGAAGGAGAATAAGTCAGTGTTGAATGAAAACAAATGTAAGTTTGCTCAACAATCACTTGTTTGCTTGGGCCATGTGGTTGGAGATGGGGAATTAAGGATTGATCAGACAAAAATAGAGGCCATCATGAATACGCCAAAGCCTTCCCATGTGATTGAAAACAAAGAGTTTTATTGGTGCGATTCAATATTTGAAGTTCATCCAAAAAAAAATCTTCCATACCTGCACCTTTGCATGCCATTACAATAAATAGCAAGCATTTTATTTGGGGTAAGAAGCAATAAGACGCATTTGATATGTTCTAACACAAGATTGGCCATGCTCTGATATTAACTTTGCCTAACTTGCAGCTACTTTTTGAGGTGGAAACGGATGCTAATATCTATGCTATGGGGGTTGTCCTACTACAAGGAGGTAGGCACGTATGTTACCATTCAGATTTATTTCATAATGCAATTATGAATTATTGTACATACAATAAAAAACATTATGCTCTTGTTAAATTGGTCAAGAAATGGAAACACTATCTTATGGGTAAGGAAACTATTGTCCACACAGATCATCAACCTCTCCAATCTTTGCAAGCACAAAACAAACTTCAGCAAGCTAAACACTATAGATGGATATGATTTTTACAAAAATTTCATTAGATTATCAAATATAAGAAAGGTGTGACTAACAAACTAGTTGATATGTTATCTAGACCTCGTTTGCTTTCAAGCATGGGCACCATAACTCTTCTTGAGACTTTTATGTGTGAGTCTTATGTAGAAGGATATGAGCTTTATACAGCTTTTGAGGTGCCATTCCTTCAAGCAAAGAAGTCCCAAGGTGCAAGATTAGCCCAAGGGGGATTATTGCCTCCAAGATGGGTTGCTCTACGAGTTGAGTAAGCTTTGTATGCCTAATTAGGGAAGAATTCAACTAATAAGGGAAGCACATACGTCAAAAATATGCAAGACATTTTGGTATTACAAAGACTGTCATACATTTGTAGAGGTATGTTTATTGGCCTAACATGAATTTAATGTTGCTAAGTTCATAGAGGAATGTGTGTTATGTAGTACAAGCAAGCGTAGTAATAGGAAGTTGGGTTTGTATATGCCATTATCGGTTCCTTCTAGGCCATATGAGAGTATTTTCATAGACTTTGTAATCAGGTTGGCTTGACTATCTTTTTGTAGTTGTGGACCAGTTTAGTAAGATGTGTATTCGTATTCCTTGAAAGGAGACCCTCAAAGGTAATGATGTATCTAAGTTGATTTTCGCTAACGTATGGGTTCATTTTGATTCGCCTAATTCTATCATTTCAAACCAGGACTCAAGATTTGTTGGTAAATTTTGGGCCACATTGTGGGAGAAGAGGGATATCAAGCTAAAATAATCCACTGCTTTTCACCCACAAACCTATGGACAAACAAAAGTTGTCAACAAAACATTGGTACAACTCTTAATAGGTTACAATAGAAAGCATCCTCAAACTTGGGATGAAAATTTAGTGTATATTTAACATTCTTCTCCTAGCAAAACTCCTTTTGAAACTTGTTTTGGTTACTTACCTCCGTGTGCATTTGATGTTCTTTTGAGACAGCCATACAAAGGAAATGGGAAAGTGGATCAAGAGGTCCACAACGTTGAAAAGTTCATTGAGAAGATTCAGCAAATTCACCTCTAAGAGCAAGAGAGTTGAAGGAGTCACAAGCTAAGTACAAAGCAAGGCATGATCATGATCAGACTAAGCATAGTTTCTTCGTTGAATACAAGGTATGGTTGTACTTGAGTAGAGAGACTCCAAGGTAAGACTAAGAATATTAAGCCTCTTGGGTATGGTCCATTTGAAATTCTGGAACAAGTGAGCAAGCATACATTAGACTTTATTTTCCTCTTTATATGAATATTTATTCAATAGTCAATGTTGAGAACTTACGTCTCTTTGAGATTTCTATGTTAGACAATGAAGATGAAGGGTTGTTGCTACCTTCAATTGAAGACCTCACTCCTAATAGTTAGCTAGAATTGGAGGAGGATGTTGTGTTACAAAAAGATAGCACAACAAGAAGAGGAGTGTAAGAGCATTGGCTGGTTGAGTTAAAGGGTTAGCTACACGGTAAGGCCAAATAGTATTCTAGAGAAACTGTGGGCAAGAGATTTCATGACTTACAGAGTTTCTGAAGCTTTTAGTGACTTAAAAACCTCTAATTGGGGAGGTATGATTCAAAAATATGGATCTAATGTATTAGCTATGCTTGTTAGATGTTTCCCCTATTCCCAATTCATGTAATTCATGCTTGTAAGACTCTCTTGGAAGACACTTCACATAAAAACATCAATTTAGGTAAGTTGCAATGGTAGAATTAGTCTGAAGATGATCTGGACATCCTCAGAATGAAGTCAACAAATATCAGCTCTTGAATTTGAGGAGTTTGTCATAGATGACGAAACCATCGGTTTGTGCAGGTGACGATTGCCTAACCGCCAATATTTGTAGGTGATGATTGTGTAGCCATCAGTCTGCATATTCTTGTAGTTTCGCCACCATACAAAACATGGTAATGGGAATGGTTGAAAACATTTCCACTCTCTTACAACGATTCGTTTGAGATCTTTGGTGGGTTCCAAGGTGAGAGGGCATAAGTACAACCTCTATTGAAGGTAGAGATCATCAAAAACATGATCAACAAGGCAATGAGAGTCTCTGAAGCTGAATTCACATTGTAATTTGCAAGTTTGAGTCCTTGTTCATGTCGTCTCATTGTTTCCTAGCTATGAGTGGTTGTTCCAGATGTGTTGGCTCTTTGTGAAGTGCCTGAGAAATGCAAAGCAATTGTGTGTGCAACCTTCGGATAGTGTAGGAGTGAAAGCTCTATCCATGAAGGCAATGTTTGGCAATAACTTGTACATTTGTTAAACTACATAGTGGAAGGGGAATGCAATTGCCTCACCCACTGCAATTTTCACACACTGGATTTTGCCAAGATACATAGCATCAATGAATCGAGACTCAACGAGTCCTAGCGAGGACTCACCAAACCGAACTCAAGTCCATCTCTACAAGGATCGTTGAGTCTTTTGCAGACTTGACCGAGTCCTTGAACGAGTCTAACCAAACTCGTGAGTCCCGTCCTTGGACTTGACGAGTCCTTGCCCTTTTTTAATGATTTTTTTAAATTTGTTAGATTCTTTAATGATTTTTTAATATTTTTTCTTCTAAAATTCGCTATTTTTAATGATTTTTTAAATTTATTGAGTCTTGCCGAGACTTGGCCAAGTCTTTTTACTGAGTCGGAGTATGAGCCAAAAATACGCTTGCCGAGTCTTTGACGAGTCCAAGTCTCGTTTCTATGCATAATGTGTTCATTTTGTGCTTTGTGTGATCTTTTGCTTCATTTCTATATTCAATATTATTCTGCACATTTCATTTCCAGCACTTGTCTATCTCTGTTTTAGCATTGAAAGCAGCCTAGAATAGTCATCTATCAGTCATCTATTGAGCTAGGATTATAGGATATATGTTGGTGAAGCTTAGTGTGGAACATCCACTTAGTTTATGAATCAAATGTTATGCGGAAAAAGAGAAAAAAATCTCAATACTTCCATTGAAAACTAACCACCATAATTCTTGGTGAGTTCAACTTGTACCAAATCAAAGAGGCCAATATCTTCAAGATTGCTAAAATATGAATCACTAGAAGTGTGACATTTTTCCACCATTGCAAGGAGAAAAATTAAATTAAAAAATACTCAAACTTGTGTGCGGTTAATAGTTCAAACTTCAATACTTTACATCAAGTATTTAAACTGGCACTTGTAAAAATTTTCAATGGAGCATGACCAGCAGCCATCATACAAAGTTGGACAGTTTGCTAGCTCAAGAAAACCACTTATATCAATTAGACAAAATACTATGTCAAATACTAGTTGCCTGCTTTACTAGCCAACAAACAACTTAAATACCAATAAACCATGGTGCCAAGCCACAAGACAAAACCTCTGAGCCCAAGCCATACTTTTTTTGACATCAACAAGTCTTGTATCAGCCCTTTCATGGTGATTGATAAGGATGTTTTCCTTTCTTCTGGCCCAAACTCTGATGTCAACTAGAACCTTCCCTTCTCTTGGCTTTATCAATAGTTCCTTCTAGCAAGGGGCCTTTGTTTTTCAGGATTGTTTTTGCTATATGGCTTCATTTATGTTGACTTGTTTAGGGTTTACCTTGTTAGGTTCTTTTGCTTCGTAGTTTTAGTTTCAGATACTTTATTTTGGTTAAAATTCTTAATAGTACTCCTACATGTGGTTATAACTTGGTTTACTCTTGAGTCCATTAATCTATTTTGATCATTGTGGACATTCAACTTAAATAAAATCTTTCTTTCTTTACAAATAATGTTATGTTTTTCATTTCCTTTTTTGATGCATTAAAGTGTCAGAATGTTTTGTGCAGATAGTTATGGCAACTGAAGCTTTTAGGTTTAGAATGAGAGTATAAACTTTTTTCTAAGAGTTGGCTATAGGAATTGTTTGTCCCCTAAACATTAAGATATGTACAAGCATTTTCAATTAACCATGGAAACAGAATGTTCCCATCCTATATCCCAACCATTATTATCCCCAACAAAACAAGGCAAATGCATCCCCCACAGCTGGGGTTACATCCTCTAGGAACATAAATGGAGAATAATATGCACATTCCCCTCTACCTTATCATACATCGCTTGCTTGTGTGTTTGACTTGACTCTTCGCTAAACTCAGCATGAAGTTGAAGTTGACAAAAGTAAACTCTACTGTGGATGATGGAGAATTCCAAACCATAATGACAGAAGAAAGAAAGAAAGAAATAAAATATATTAATGTCCATGAACAACCAAAATTAGGTCAATGGGACTCAAGAATATGCCCAATTACAATAGGAAGAGCTAGGGTAAAAGGACCCTAGGAACAACAACTAACTAATTTAAAGAAGAAGAACAAAAAACATGTCTAGCAGTTAATGGCACCATTTAACATTGGCAGCAGGTCCTCTATATAGTGTGCTAGTTTTAGCTGATAGCTAAAACTAGGCGTATCCAAATGACCCTAAGAGATCTGCAAAATATTGGAAACGGAGATGCAACCACAGAAAAGAATCAAGCTTTGACCTATTATAAATTGATGAGACAAGTTCAAAATCTTTCATGTCATAAGTGCACAGAAAACAAACTTGGATGCATATAGTGGATAATAATCGTACCAGTCATGGATAAAGCTCTTTGTAACATGTGGCTTTACAGCAGTCGTACTACTTTGGGATATACGACCAGAAACATATAAGAATAATGTCATCTGTGGAGAACAGAACATATAAAAGACAAAAATTAGCCCCAATTAGCTTAACTAATTAAACTACTAGAAAAAAACTCAGTAACACTAATCATAAAATTAAGATTTGTTGCCTTCCAAAAAAAGCTCTGAACCATCTCAAATAGCCATTATCTATCACTAGCTGAGAAGCATAATCTTGCACTTTGCTATATTTTGATTTTCACGCTTACAGAAGTGGACCTACACTTAAGATTCATCATGTCAGAATAATAACACTCACCAACGTTAGGGGTCCTAAGTGTTAGAGGTAATGATAAATGTTAGTGACTCAACAACAAAATTAGGTTGGTGGAGGAGGAGTTTGGTTCATAAGTTCCTCGTATGAATATAAATAAAACCTCACTTGATTTAACTGGAGGAATCCTACAGCATATAAGTATTCAATTATTTACTCCTTTCTCTTGTTTATTTATGTTGTTTCTCTAAATGGCAAGATGGTATTACAACAAAATACAAGAAACCCTTGTTGGTGGATCATAATTGTGGACCTTGCATTGCTAGTGGGGAGATAGAAAAATAAAGATAAAAAATTAAAACTAAAAGCGACATAAGGATAAACAAGCAAAGAAACTTCATAGAAATTTTCTCTAATTTATAATGGTTCTGGAGTAGGAATATATATTGTGATCTCTGGTGTGGCCATCTAAGTCACAATTTTCCACTTCGAGTTCATGTTCGATGAGAATAAAGTTTGTTTCAAGTTAGCCAATGGATAAAGTTTGAAAAAAAAGGCTTTAAATTCGAACAAAACATTTTTTCTATCATTTTATTTTTCTAAATAAAATGCATAAATATGTCAGAGGAGTGGAATGGAGAGAGCTTCCCATCCTCTGCTTTCAGTTGGTATATGTATATATACACACCTGTTTATAAACGAATGCAAAAGCATGTCAAAAACTTCCATTTGAAAATAACAGATGAAGTTCAAGTTCATGTTCAATGAGGATAAAGTTCACAGAAGTTCGAAAGTTTTCCATAAAATTTGGCATACCTTGTGACATAGGTGGCCATTGTGGTTCCATAGATTGTATGTACAGATTTCAATTTGGTGTCTGTCAACGGAGTGTGGTATGCTGCCAGATTTAACAAGATTGGCGTTACTTAGAATGATTACAGGAATGGCCTAATAGAGGTGAGCAAAAACTGCCTAAAATTGTTATTTCTTCTTGAGGAAGACAGATCATCATCCAAAGTCTTCTAGAGAACGTGACTTATGCAGCAGTAACCTTCCTGTCCAGAACAGCCCTAACGATTGTTGCAAAAGATATGTAGTTATTGTAGGTCACCAACGCTGTGAGAATGTATGCCCTAGCAAACTACAGTACTGGTATGAGATTTGTTTAATATTTGCATACAGAGGTATTTTGAGGGTTTAATTTTTCAAGATATGCACAGAAATATTTGAGTAGTAGTCAATAGATTTAACCAAAAACTACATGGCTAGAAAAATTCGTTGAATGACAGAATACAGATGACAAGGCCAAGTCTATGATTGCGCTTGGTATATCTGATTCAGATCTACAGTATCTCGCCTCAAGGTTCTTTGCTACACAGTTTACACCCAAGTTATGTTAACCTGGCTTTAACACACAGTAATTAGAAACCATATTTTTTGCTGTTAACGCATAGCAAAAATGATTTGAAGGATTAAACAAAATGCACTTTCTTTAAAAATAAAAAGCAAGAAACAAAAAATAAAGGAAAGGTCTGCATAAAAGATGAAGAGGTACGTTGCTATCACTGTGGATGGCCAGGTCATATGGCCTAAAACCAATAGAGTTGGAGTAGATGATGTTCTAAAAGCTAAAATAAGGGAAAAGAAAGAAGAAAGAAATAATGTTAACTTTGACAATTAACTAGCATGGCACTAATGGTAAGGAGAATGGCATAGATGTCAGAAGAATGCATATCGACTGCTCTGCTTAGGGTGGTCTCTAGACGAGGGAAACAATGGACAGGTTTCTTAATATGGATGGCTGTCTAGAGAAACTTGGTGGCATTGGCAGAATGATACCTTTAAGAGGGTGATGACGGCTGGATGGACCACAAATAAGGTTCCAGATCTGCTACAGAAAAGTAGCAAGGCAGCAAGTATTTTATTTTATTAATTAATAATGGAGATTCCATTTATCAAAAAAATAAACACTATTTAAAATTAAAAACGATATCAAGAAATGAACGCATGCCTTTGCAAAATGCCATAAATTAATTGTACTGTCATAAAATTATATTTTCTGCAGGCACCCAAATGTTTGTGTATGACATGACTGCCAAAGTAAACATTTTAGACAATAGCAATATCATATGAAGAGAGGCTAATGTTGAAGCTTTACCAAAATACTAAGTATAAACGTTGTAGACAGTAACTCTCCACCTTTGTCTGCTAGCACCTGAAATCAAACAAGAATATTCAATATGAAGTTTGAAAATTAACATCCACTGGAACAGATTGTTTGCCTCAGTAGAACCAATATAGGAGCAGTAAATAAAGGTACACTTTCAAACTATTGAAATAACATGATCTGTCCTAGCAAAAACTATTTTATGAAACACAGACAAAAACAATTTCACAGTAACAGAAAATGGCAAGCAAGAGCTAAATGTGAAGCAGGATCCTAGCATTGTCATTCTATAATTGACAGCTTACCTATGCTTAAATTTCTGGCAGAAAAATTTATAGAAAACAAGGATTAAAAGGTCACTTCATAAAGTGACACATCCCCAATTCGCCCACAAATAATAGAATCTTCCCTCTAGAGTTGGAAACAATACCATGAAAACATTGTATGCCTTACAGGACAATGTAATTGGCTTCAGAAGACTAATGAGAATAAAAAGCTAGAAGTCCCACTTAAAGAAGCCATAGTACAAAACAGCGGAATCATTAGTCTTCCCTAAGCTAACTTAACAAGTCAATGAAAGGAGTTTGGTCCCCATGGTGCACCACAAATATAATATCAACAGGAGATTATAGCTACAGGGATATTGAAAACCAGACAGCCTATTAATAATACTATAAAAAGATGCCCTTCAGAACATTACTAGCACTTTATGACTGATACAAACTACACAATACATATCATGCCCTAGAGAGCACTGTCCTACAATAGAACAAAAGCAGTAGAAGCTAGGTCTTTTTAATCAATATTTAATTACATCATTAGATCAGCATTGGGTTGCATTTCCTATGTTAGCAAATCCTGGTTGAGGAAAATAGGCAAGAGTCCAAACATATAAAATCAGGAAATATCATAAAAGTTGAGAATAGTTTGAGATAAAATTCAGGTAATAAACAAAATGCTTGAAATCCCTTAAATTTAAGCAGGTAAAAGCTAAAACAAAAACTACAAATTAATAACATGTTCACTTACTATTGCCATAAAAATTACACACGAGTCTTCAATTATTAATATAATGTAAAAAGTTTAAATGTTGCATTGCACAACTGTAAAGAGTCAAAGATTCATGATTTTATATCAAAAATAATGAATACTACACAAAAATAACAGCTGTGCCCTGTGACCCTTTATGGGGTCGAGGCATGCTGTCCTAATCAATTAGCCCTCAATTTTGGATAAATTAAAACACATACGCAAATTTAAATGGACTAAGTGGGGAAGGAGGTGACTGAGACACTCTCATCCATAGTTGGTTATCTTGCAAAAAGAGGAAAAGGATGCTCGATGCGCAAGATAGTTGCAGCGTGCATGGTGGATTTGCATGATGCGCATGAGTAATATAAACACATTTGGATGGATAGTTGCCAGGCTGGAAAGAAACACAATATGATCCAAAAGGAGAAACGATCTTACGGGTGTCAAGCACCAAAGCAAGGATCTTGCAGATGCGGCGGGATCAAGCCTGGGCAGAAGAATATTCTAAGAATATGTGCCTTCAATTGGCAGATCAAGAACATGTTCTATAAATATGCACGGACAACTAGAAAGCCATCCTGTTGGCAAAAAGATGAGTTAGCAAGGGGTCCAACGCAACCTATAAATGCAGACCTTGGCCTTTCATTTGAGGCATTGAGGATTCAAAACAGATCTGGTATTCCTGGTTCGTTACATGTTCTGTAGGAGAAGGATCAGAGTAGGTCTTGGAGGAAGTACTGGTGAATCCGTACACAGAAGTTGTACATTGTATGGAATACCATAAATAAATATAATGATTGTTATTTACAATGATTATGCATTATGTGTTATAGTTGTTGTTGGCAATTCTTCCACAGGCCAACAAATTGTCAACCTTACTATTCGGAAGATGGTCTTATGATACCAGTTGGTCTTGTAAATCAGTTTTTTGGGGGTCCTTAAATAGCCATCTACAGCCTTCATATAAAGCATGGGATGATCTACTTGAGGATGTTACAGGGGCCCTAGGTTGCGACTGAAGATGCATATGTTCTACTTGTTGAGACATACTGCATATATGGACTGTTTGAAAAGGCAGAGGTTGTTTTGCATACGATGCGCAAACATGGTTATTCTTATAGGGTTACTGCATACAATACATTAATGCCTTAGACAAGGTTAGAAAGAAGCCAACAAAGCAAAGGAAATTAAAAGGAAGGAAGATATCCTTCAGACAAAAGTCCGAAGGAATTCGTTCAGACTTTTTGTCTGAAGGAATACTTCGGAGAATTTGCAAAGAAAAGTCCGCAGCCTCCAAAAAAGTCCGCAGAAAATCCAAAGGTCCAAAGAAATAATGACACCTACAAAAAACTCAAGTGCCCTACAATTTTTATGAAAAGCCAGTTCTGAGAGACACAAGCCCTTGCGGAGGGCACTTGGTTGGTGACAGGACCTTTCCAACTTTCCCGAATGGCACAGAGGAAGGACACAATCCCTTGCGGAGGGCACTTGGTCAGTGGCAAGACCTTTGCATTTTTCCCGAAGGGCTGCCGGTGGCCAAATAAAGACAAAGGAGTAATTCCTTCGGACTTTTTGTCCAAAGGAATTCCTTCGGACAAAAAGTCCGAAGAAATTCGGGACAAAGAAAAACCTAACAGTTAAAATATAAACAAAGCAAATAAAATTTTGGAAGGGATATCCTTTGGACAAAAAGTCCGAAATTCCTTCGGACTTTTTGTCCAAAGTATTCCTTCGGAAAAGTTGTCAAAAGTAAAATATCTGGGAAAAAAAAAACGAAGGAAATATGATGAACCAATGGAAAATCAAAGGCAAGACCAAAGGACAGAACTTAATTCCGAAGGAATAAAGTCCGCAGGAACTGAGTGGAAAAAGAAAAGTCAGCCAGCAGAAAGTCCACAGAAAACCAAGGGGAAGCCAAAAAGTCCGAAAGAAATGGATATCCTTTAGACAAATTCTCCGAAGGATTCCTTCGGAAAGCTTGGTCAAAGAAAGGAAAGTCCGAGGGCAGAGAGACAAAAGCAAAGTCTGAAAAGAATGAACAAGAAGAAAAACTTAGCAAATAGCCCCATGGATTATCCGAAGAAATAAAACAAACGAGAGAGGTCCGAGATAATAAAGACCCGAAGAGAATGAACATTAGGCCAAAGGAATAAGTAAGAAGGGAAAGTCCATGGAAAGACAAATACAGACATAGGTCAAGAAGAATTCTAGATTTAGCCAAGAGAAATCACGAACAATTGGGCCGAGAGAAACCCATGCACAAACAAAAGACGGAGTCAACGTGGAATTCCATGTGAGCAAAAGCTAATTACGGTTGACTAGTCAAGGCTTCAATTGACTGGTTGTTGAAGTCAAGTTTATCTCCAAGGTCAACTCAGCCTTTCAAACATTCCAACTCGGCTTCCAACGGATCAAGTCAGAGTTCTAAATATTGACATTGGCGTTGGATTTCATGCATGCTATTGTCATCTCATACTTTAAAACGTTCCAGCAGCTCACGAAGAAGCTAAATTTAGAGGTGGGCGTGGATTTCCATGCAAAGAGAGGTGGGCGTTTCAATAAACCCAGCCGTCCACTTCCTCTAACGCCAAGGAGCTTCATGCAAAAACAAAGGGAAAATATATTTGATTGAAAGGCAAAGTTGGTCTTGAGTTAATCTAAGTTGATCTTCCTCTTCTATTTTTCAATGCCAATCTCTTGGCTTTTGTAATTTTCTATATTAATGGCTTTTCAGCCTTAAATTTTATCATCCCTCTTGGCAAGACCAGACTCTACCATTGGTGAGTTGTGTAATCTCTTCAATCAATAGAAGGACTGTACTTTCAGATTTTAAATGCTGGCATAGTGTATATTCATTCAATAATTTGCATATGTGGTAGATTTCTCTCCCTTCCCAAATTTTGATTTGTACCTAGTTGCTAGCTTATCATATTATGCACGTCATGTTCAGTGTTCTATATGTCTTTTGCTGAAGCTGTAAGTAGATGTTAGGTGGCTGCAAAGTGTCTTGTATCAAACCTCTCTCCATCGTTTTCCCTCATGTTTCAGTCATTGGATCGAACCTTCTCATGAAATATTTATGCATAGTGATCAATTGAAATCAAAGGTCTTATTTTTCCCTTGTTTGATTTAGTGTTCAGGGTTCCAAGTAGAGTGGATCAACGTTTTGGTGTATCACCGTTATTAGGTAGGATTTCCCTTTCAAGTTTCTTTCTCCCTTTTCCATGGTAGATTCGCAGCACAGAGTAAAGATCCATTGATACATCTTACAGGAACCAGCCTTCTCTGGAGGTTCTTCTCACCATTGAGGCACCCACCCTCATGAGAAGATCCCATTGTTTCAACCGGATAGAGGATTGGCCCATTCATGCACGTCTTTGATTCAGGGTGCAGCTCCAGGTTGAAAACAGTTGTTAGGGTTTGTATGATTATTACTATATTTGTCTTGCTTTACTATTCTCTATATCAAAGGGCTTTTTGTTGTTCTCTTGTTGCGCCTCAAGTGAGTGCTTCTTCGGGGTTAAGTAAAATGGCGGTGCTCTAAGTTCACGTATCCGTTTATTTGTTGCGCTTACTAGACCCTGTGCAAGTTTTAGTTAGTTTGGTGAAGTAAAGCACAGCATGCTCCATCAACTGAAGGCAAGCCAAAAGAACCAATGGCACGACTAGTGATCAGGATTCAAGCCAAAATCTGACTAAGTATGCAACCTTGTGCCAAAGTCTTCTTTTGTGCAACCTTGCACCATTACACTGTTTTGTCATTGCACACTTCAGCGCAAGTATGCACTGCACAATTGCACCACTCAACGTCCTTGCACACTCTACACCTGCACTTATGCATGATATGCGCTCCAATGCCAACAGTCGTCTACTTACTGCAGCAACTATCAGCCTTGCACGAAGGATACCCTTCACCAAGCCCAGTTTTCCAACAAAGCCAATAAAAAACTACATCAACCTAATTCATATTCATCACTTCCAAATCCTCTAATGTACTGCAAATCAGTACACAAGATCACTAACAAGAACCGATATCTTCTTTTGTGCACCGATGATATCCTTAACAACCTTAGGGATCCCATGTACTTCACATAGATAAATCTTAAGTAGGTACATCATCAAATCTCAACTGCCCCAGGCAATAATTGAAAGACCATGTTCAAATCCAAGCAAGGTCTCTTTAATTGGTTGACAATGCCTTTCAGCCAATTTAATGCCCCAATAACCTTTACACACCTGGTGAATGACACAGTCAAGCCAATCAAAGAGCTCATTTCGTCATTCTCCACTTAGATAACATCCTGCCAAATCATACAGGTGCTTCAGGCCCTGCACAACAAAAGCTCGCCAGCAACTTGCAGGAGTGTTCCTTTTGTATGAAGCAGATTCACAAGCTTTACTACATTGTCAACATCCCTCTTTTTCCTCAACAATTGGAATCTCGTGTACAAGTCATGATAATACTTGAGAACATAGTATTCTTTGCATACAACATTAGTGGATTTGAACCATGTGTCAATAGGATCATACTTGCTTTCTTTCTTCACCTTGTAAGATTTCCGCCAACAAAGGACCAGCTTGGTCATCTGCAGTATTACAAAGATGGTATTTTTAGCATATGTGAACTTATTGATTGTGTAATACACCTACAAATGTCAAAAAGCCAATCATCCAATGCCTCAATGTTAATTTTGCTTTGGAACACCAGGATGTCAACATTTTTTCTCACCTTGAATGCTCTTTGGTGTCGGAATGAACAAGCAATAACAGGGTGTGTCCAAGGAATTAGTTGAAGCAATCTCTATTAGAAGCTTATTGAACCTCAATCTTTCAAACATAATAAATATCTTTGAATTTGCAAATCCTGTCATATCAATGCCTTTTTGCTTCTCGTTTTGGACCCTCAATCTTTCTTATACACTTGCTTCTTTTATATTGGCTATTATTCCCTCTATAATGTCACAGCTAGGTACATGTTTTTATCCAATAAGTATTGGGAAAAAACACTTAACCCAAACGGTTCATCATCCTACACCTTCCCCTCTTGTCTTATGAATCTTTGGTATGATGACCATCGTCAATCTATGGATAAGAGGCTTCATTTTCTCTTGGCCCCTGACCATGCTTGCACACCCTTTAAGCATAAAGATCATTGTTGTCTCCTTTAACAAAAGCTACATGAGTTTCTTGCAACTAAGCAACATGAACTCCTAGACACCCTATCTTTCTCCATAAACCTTTTGTCATCCTATCCTTTTAAGTAAACTTCCACTTTAGACATTAAACCCAGGGCTTGAGTGTCCTATGTCAATTATGTTTATGATATTCCAAATCAGCCTATCGTTTGAGTCTCTTCTCCACCTCATTGTCTTGAAGTGATGTTAGAAGAGTTATTTGGAAATCGTGTACTAGTAAAGCAATTGTACTGTGTGTGAGAATTAGCTACAAAATCCCATGATCGACTTGAAAAGAAACTCCCCACGCGCAATCCCAACATTAGAACACAATCATATGCAAAATGCCTTTGAGGGCACCCAAACACAATATACTCAATATCGAAAGAAAAAAATAAGAACGTAATTGATGTGTTGGATATAGGTGGGGACAAGCCCCTTATTAACACACCTACTCCTAAAATGATGGAGGGAGAATCAATGCCCTATGGCCTACATCATCGCCATTAATCCCAATGGTATGCCACAACATTGTTGACTCAAATGACCCAATAAAGAGGTTTTGTAAACATCCCCCCTGAAATACAACTTAAAAAGCCCATTAAAAGGTGGCATTTACTTACCAAACCTTCCCATAAAGGATGCATTTACTTGCCATCGCCCCTAATGACAACCCCCTTAAGCCTGTAACCTAATCATCAGTGCACACAAATCAGAGATACATCCCCTATCGAATGCAACACCAAATATAATGTTGATGACTCTCGATATGCTTCATACTGGCATCATCCTCAATTGAATTATGATCAATCTTAACAGCAACTTGACTGTCACAATAGAGTATGGTTGATTACTCGTATGGAATGCCAAGTTCTCTCAACTCTCGAACCCATGCTACCTCTAGTGTTGTGTTGACCACTCCTCTATACTCTGCCTCAACAATGGATAAAGCAAGACCAAGTAACAAGACCTAATCCAAGATGATTAGCATGGCCAAAGGTAGATTATTGTCTACATCACCTACCAATCCATCACCTACCAATCCAAGTCTGTGTCACCCACTAAGCACCCATCACTGCCTCTAGAGTACATGATAACCAACTAAGAAGTACCATGAATATACCTCAATATTCACTTTGTTGCCTCCCAATGGCTCTCATTTGGGTCCTACATGTGCCTATACGCAAGTCCCGCTACAAATAAAAGAACCAATCAAGTATGAGACAAGTACAAAAGGCTTCCCACGAGCTATTTATACAAAGTAGCATGAATTTACAATGGCCCATCAACTTAATTCTTGGCTGATATAGGGTAGTTGAAGTTTTGCATTTATCCATGTTTAACTCCTTCAACAATTCAAGTGTATACTTCGCCTGTGAGATAAACATCCCATCCTCTAACTACAATCCTTGTATCCCAACAAAGCAGTGCAACATGCCTAAGTTACTCATCTTAAAAGTCTTGTCAATTTATACTTCAAATTGTATATTAAAGTACTATCTCTGGTAATAATCAACTCATCTACACAAAGAACCGCAATTAATATATGACCATCGACATGTTTGGCATAAACATTGTGGTCTACCTTGCATTTGGTGAAGCCATAAGAGAGAATTTATCTATTCTCCCATACCATACCGAGGGCTTGCTTCGAAGCATAGAATGAATTTCCAAGCATGCACACAAGCTTAGAAACACCATGTTGCTCAAAACCGGATGATCGCTCCATGTAAATCCCTAACAAAAGATTGCCACTAAGAAATGCACACTTCACATCCATTTGATGCACCTCACATCCAAATATGGTTTTCTAAAGAAAGAATATTGCAAACGAAATCTATCTTGGCAACTAGAGCATACATCTCCCAATAATCAATGTCCTCCTTTGAGAGTATATGCCTTAGCAACTATTCTAGCGTAAAACCCATCAATAAATCCATTTGTAGTGACCTTAGTTTTGTAAATCAACTTGCATTTCCCAACATTCTTCCCCTTTCGATAAGTTACAAGCTCCTAACCCAAGTAAGACTCTCCATCAAGGAATTGTACTCAATTGCATAACATCCCCCCGCTCAACTCTTCCCTAAGCACAGCTATCAAGAACCCTAGTCATGGGAGCAAAATTGGTTTGTTCTTTACCACAGGCCCTTTAGGTAGCAAACTCATCCCCATATTCTCCCTAGCCTCCTCGAGGGTTTTAATCACCTACATGAGTCAATTAAACTCACATCTAGATGTACAATCCTCATATTTAGGGCCATCCTCAACTGGTGGCTTGCCACCTGAACCTACCTCACCAACCAGAGCTGCCACATCATTAGATGGACAATCACCTAAAGAAACCTCCTCGTCTAACGTAGTCAAAACTAAAGGTGTTGCATCATTTTTATTTGTATTTTTTTTTAAAGAAAAGGATTTATATTATGGAAAGATCAAAAGATACGTATTCTATTGTGCCAAGCCAAGAAGCTATTGGTCCAAGCCTGGGCTTTAGACACAGAAGCAAACATAGCCATCACAGTCATTGATACGAATCCAACTCTATAATCTGTCGAAGGTCTTGTTGAAGCTTGTCAGACCACAATAGCAGTGGGGGCACCAAAACAAAATATATTCCCATTGTCAAGAGCCCAATTTGCTAAAGTATCTACCACTTTGTTGAGCTCTATTGGAATATGTTGGAAGGTGATTTCCGGAAACCTATTTTTCAAACATTGTATTTTGCCCCTCTCTCTACACAGTTCCAATTTCTACACTGAAATACAACAAAGGTAGAAAGCAATCTCACTATAATCAGAGAATCAGATTCCACCTGAATTCGCTGCCATCCAAGTTTCAAGGCTTCTTGTAAGCCCCGATGTATAGCTCTTATTTCAGCTAAATTATTTGTGGACTACCTAAGATTTTCTGAAAAGCAAAAAGCCACAAAACCATCAAAAAGTCTTCCAATGCCCCCCATACTTGCTTTCCCTAGATTACCACTAGAAGCACCATCTGTGTTCAGCTTACCAATTCCTGGAGGAGGGGGAGACCACTTACTCTCAACCTGATTTCTCTTTCTTGGTTTAGAGACCACCAATGTGGTACTAGAAGGGCATATCAGGAGTTTTTGTAGAGGACTATCCCATTGTGGAGATAGAGAATGAGACAACTCGATTTGGTGTCAGATAGATTCAGCTACATTCAACCGGATCTTCTCCCAAACCCAAGAGAAGTCTCTACTATCCTGCTGAAATAGTCTTCTATATCATTATTTCCAATTGTTCCATAACAATAAAGTAATACCGCTCCGATGTTGACTATCTTTAGTATATTTACTCCACTCCCTAAAGGGTTGCTCAATGGCCAGCATACCAGTCCAAGGAATCCCAAAGAGCTTAGCCAACTGCTGCCACAAACTGCTCACAAACGGACAATGAAGAAAAAGATGAATAGTTTCTTCAGAGTCCAAGCACGTGACACATCTGAAAGGGCCATAAAACCCTCTTTTCGTAAGCCTGTCACCTATAAGAATTATTTTTTTCAATAACAGCCAAACAAAGAAACTGACTTTGGGCCATATGGCTTCCTGCCAAAGGTGAGTGAAAATATCCCGTAAGGGGTGGGGAGTAACTCTGCAAAGAGAATCATAACCAGCTGAAACCGTATATAAGCCTATGGCACCTTTCCCCCATGCAATGGAGTCTACCCTTGCTGAAGATGAAAGCTGTCTTGACCGAAGAATATTCGCAGCCAGCTGCTCCTGTTGCAGTCCTAGCGGAACAGGACATCCATATGGAGGAATCCAATTTTTACCGATCTCCCAATGGTGTAAAGTAGGCTGGCAGTAATGAGCAACCTTAACCCAACCCTTTGCATGAAGATTTTCCATAACTTGATGAAGCTCAGGATATTGGGCAATAATCAGTGGATGGCCATCCCAAGAGTCAGTCCAAAAATTAGCAAATTGGCCATTGTTCACCATCCAGAAGCAATGTTGTTTGATGAAAGCTTCTGCTGCAAGAAATCCACCTAAAGTAGAATGTTTATTGCCATTAAGAAGCAAATATGAGGTTTCTAGTGCAAGATTAAACTCATCTACACATGGATTTTGCTTGTAGACAACTAGGCATAACCTATCCCAATCTTCTTAACATCATTCCATAAAACTTTGCTTATGTTTATAAGTTGATTCATAAGTTTTTTGCCTGTATTTTCAAAAGGGGGGATCACCATGATTCCTCCATGAGGAACAATGTAATTATAGTTTGGTTGACATGAGTTGAAAATTTTGGACCATATGTATAGTTGACATCGTTGTGGAAAATATTCATACACACGCCATTATGTAAATGTGTTTTGGTTGTCATATAAAGAGATAAACATTAACTCATTGATAAAGGATATGTACATCGCTATAGGAAATTACTAGTAGCAGTCCCTTAAAAGAATTGATCATTTGTCATTGCTTAGTTACCTATGGTAAGAATTGTAATTTCTTTATCCTTAAGCTAAAAACACTAATTGTTACAGCTAGAAGATACACAGGAGTTTTGTGCCTTTATAGGAGAATTGACGTAGGATTATCTTGGAGATGGCCAAAGAAATAGAACAATAATATTTTATGTAATTAATGTTTTGAAAACTAAAATACATCAAATTCAGTGCAGTGATGCTTTCTCCCACTTTAAATTCTTTATCCTGGCTGCAAATGGAAAACAATAAGATGAATGGAGCTGCTGTAGGATTCTTTTATTAGTTTTTTTTTTTAATTAGCTAATTACAGACTCTATATATAGATATATAGAGAGAGAGACACACACACATACACATGCTAGTAATTGCCCTAAGGTGCAACTATGCCAGGAGGGCCGGGATTGTTTAGATCACTTATTAAATAATAAAACCTTATTACTCAATAAATATGAATTAATTGTGAGAGCTTGATGCAATATGAGTGTTCCATCACTTGATCAATGATCTTTCTAGTGCTTTAACTCTAAAATTGAATTAATAACCACAAATAATATGCCTATAAACAGCAGCTTGAAAATGAATTAATCTACAGAAGGCATAAATGCAGTTTGATGGCCATTTAAATGACCACCTGCTCCCACCTTTCGTTGGTTTTTTACTACGGCTTCTACAGCTAAGAGATCAAACAAAATATCACATTCAATTAATGTTGGAGGGTGGTCCACGCCCTGTTGAAAAAGACTCCCTTTAATGCACAGGCAGAGGGTTGAAAAAGAAAGGGAAAATTTGGGACTTGGAGAGCTTCAGTCTCAGGATAATCATGCCACCAATAAGGACTGATATGAGTTTTTTTAGGAGAGAGGAGTGAGGAGAGCAATTTAGAAAAACGCAGTTTTGATCTACATGAAGCATGGAAGAGGGAAATGAAGGCATTTGGGGTTGAAGGGCGAATGGTAGAGGCACATAGTGTCCTGAGGAGAAGAGAAGAATCATGGAAGGAAAGCTATAAAAATGTCTTTGCCCCATCCTATGTTGTGTTCGCTAAGGAGACCTAGAGAAATGAGTCAGGAGCCGTCATGCAGAGAAAAGATGAGAATCGAGGGCAATTAAATAATGATTAGGGCATTATACCCTAATCATATCCCACCCATTGCCTTCTATGAGCTGTCCATGGAGGCGGCAGGGTATAATAAACTGAACTTAGATTCTCCCTTTCTATTTTTAGTTATGAAGAGTGATAGTTGCATGGCATGCTATTTCAGTCATGAGCCATGAATGGTGGTTTAATGATTTATATAAGAGACTAAGTATGTAGCATGGGGACACAGAATTACACAGGTATATTGAGTTAAAATGGAACCCAGGAGAAAAGGAATTCAAACTTAGTATTCCAGGTTCTTCCTTCAACCACGTTTTACCATGCTGGGGTATACATCTTCAATGGCAATACTGTGAATAGATAGATGTTTCGAATTCTTAAACCTCTATTTTGTACCTAAATAATCTATTCGTATATGCAAGCAAGGTAACTTCTTAGTACACAATATCCACTTTCAGACCTTGTTTGTTTAATATCCATCCTCTGTTCCAAAGCTCCCATTTTGGCATAGGCAGGCTAAAAAGTTATGAAGTCTAGATTTTGCATTTGCATAGAAGTCTCCAAGGCCTTTTCAACAAGTTTATTTTGTGTAGATCATGCAATAACTATATTCAATGAGACCTTTCTTTGAGGTATTTTGTCAAACAGTTCATGTGCTGCACTATGCCTCAGCATTATGCACACACGTCTATCAAGGTATGTTAAGCCATTTCATCATTATGCATTTTGTTAGGGTATGTTCCACGTGGCTTCATTAGTTTGAAGAGTTTTAAAGCATCCTTGTAAAAGCTATTTTGTGCACATTTCGTTGAGACATTTTATCGAACAATGCACATCCCTGATGTCATCATATTCCGTGGCTGCATTTCATTTTAGGCACTTTGTCAGGCAGTTGTATGCCCTCGGTATGCTCCCACACTTGTGAAGAGCCAGCTGTCATGCCCTGATGAAACCACTTCTTGTTGAGGCTGCATCTCTTTGTGGCATTTGTCCAGCAGTCCATGCACCTTGCATATGTGCCTTGGAGTAAATTTGACAGTGTCCCTCGCCTAGCATGAAAAAGAATTATTACCGTTATTTATTCAATATTGCCTTCAAATGCTGGTATAGTTCATAAAAAAGGAAAGATCCATCAGTGATCATAGAAAATAAAACATCAAATAATTTTCCCAGTGTTACATAGGGTCGCATAACCTAAAATTTGGTGATGTCCCAAACATTCATAACATTTTGGAGACTTGGGGACTTGGAGGGGACATCATCAATTTATTTAAATTTTTTAATTATTTTTAAAAAACTTTTTGATGCTTTTACTTTAAAACATGAACCTCCACCCCAAAAAAGTTGTTATTTTCAAAAAAACATTGAACCCTAATCTTGAAAGTATCCTAAAAAAACATTATATAATGTTTAAACCCCTAAATTCCATTGAATAAAGTTAAAATATATAAATATTAATTTTTATATATTATTTTTATAGTCGTCCCCCCACCGTCCCCATAATATAGCCCCGGAAACCCCATCCCCACGTCCCCCCATCCCCAATCCTTAGGTAACTATAAATTTTCCTGAAATACTCAAGATTGAGGTTACGGCCGGACTGAGATTCTTTTAGTAGGGAAGACTCACTTTTTGGAGTTATTGTTTACCATAATTAGCCTTATTTTTGGGCAAGTTTTAAATTGTAACCCAGTAAAATGTTTCATATATACTTATAGATTATTATAAACTCATATAAAGTTATTTTTTTATTTTTTAGTTTATTCTCTTTTTGGTGTTAGTTTCAGTTCTAGAATCTAACCTTGGTCAAGCCGGATGCTTGATTCATGTTATTGATGTCTATGTTATTATTTTTTTATAAAATAAGTTGTGGGATTCATATTGTTTATGAAATGAGTTTTGGGAAAAGTATAAAAAGAATATTGAGCTTCCAACATTACAATGTGATCAAAAGCATAGCTGAAACAAATATACATCCTGTAGTTGAATGATAAGAATGCCATGTTATTTATTTATCATAAGGGTTTAGTGTGTTTTTCATTGGCCAACCTTTCTATTCTAGATGCTAAGTTGAACCATGTGTTTATGTTTTGGTGCATTGTTACCTACGTCGAAGACCTGTTATTTATAAAACTTGGAGAATAAATCCCACATTTACTTGGTAAAACAGGACTTATAAGTGTAACTGACTAATGTACAAGTGCCTAAACGTGGGCACTTTTTCTAGGCAAATAGACTGCTGGTAGAGTAGCCTAGTCTGTATATAGTTATCATCGTAATGGGAAAGAAATAAAGTTAAAACCTAAAACCATCAATAATAGCAAACACCGCTTGTTCATTGGGGGACTTTCTTGTTAAATCTTGGGTATATTGTTTTGTTTTCAAACTACGTAGTTTAGTTATAATAGGGTTTTCGGCTAGTAGTGAGAAGAAATGGTGTAGCTCATCTAAATTCGACCCGCACCTACCTTAAAAATAGACAAGTGAGATTACCTTCTTATATTCTAGACTATTATGTCATTGATGGGGCCGTGAATGTGTTTAGATTCCCCCATGGGACCTTGAATAATATTTGGGGTTACTCAAGCAATGTATAATCATTCAAATGATAAAATTAGTATTGTCAAATATGAAATTAATAATGAAAGAAAATAATTTCTTTTCTTTTTTTGAGCTTTATGTGTATAAGAACACACAGCCTCATCTTGGCATATACCACTCCACATGTTTGTTTAAACCAAGTGCTGACTAAATGGGAGAGTTATAAGAAGAAAAACCACATTGCATTGAAATAGCCCTAGATTTTTCAAAATTAGAGCAAGCATAGCTTTTTTAATTAGGGAAAGTGATATAGATAACTTGGTTAATTTAGGGCAGGTGAAATTGTGAAGGGATAATGTTATTCTTAGTAATGCTAATTCTAGGGCCTTCTTTATTTAAGAGAAATGCTAAATTAGGGTAATTGATACTGAAGAGTAAACATCAGTAATATTAACACTAGTTTAAGGCATTTGGTAAATCCCACAGAGACAAATCGAAAAGAAACCAATTAGGGAAAATAGTAAAAGTGGAAAGTAGAAAACTTGTCACTAACTATATAAATTAGTGTTGTGATTAAAAAGTGGTTGTAATTCAATCAATGAAGATGATAGGAAAGTGTTTTGTCACACCATCCACCAAGGTACAAATCTGAGGAATTAGAAAAAAAAAAAAATTAATGACAATAACAACAAGGTTTATATTAAGAGTTTATAAGAGACTCCTCGAATTAGAAGTAACTAATACTTACAAGGTATGTCTATTGCCCAAAACATACTGAAGTGTCAGAACTACGTTAGACCTTGATTCTATGCATGGATATTGTAGACGCCTAAATTTGGCACAAGTCCTATATTCCGAATGTCTTATCCCTAATTTACCTTATTTGGAAAACTTGTACAGTTTAGCATGTTTCTAGGACATAGGTCTACACTTGGTCCATTGAACCTAAAAGCACCTCAACACTTATCAATAAGGTATATGTTAACATAGTTGAACTATTATCACTTGTTAGATAGCTCTACCTCAAAAATAGAATTTTACTCTTATCCGAGACAAAGATGTTGACTATATGGGTCCATCCAAACCTGCATATTATATAGGTTTGTCCCTTTTAGCTATGTGGGTCGATTTGCACATTGTTGTTGATCCCCAAGTGTACCTTTAAGATTTGATAATCAAAAACCTCAACATTGTCTTTATCTTTCTCAATTGGAGGAACTACTACCTCCACATATCTATCACCTTTCTGATATGTGATTATTCTAGAAATTGTTTTGGGCTTCTTGGCTGCATGAGGAGGAACAGTTGTCAAAATGCTAAAATCAATCTCCTCTTGCTGCACAATTTTCTTTATTTTCTTTACTATCTCATTCAACCAATCAGAAACTTATGTACTAGGAGATTGTTGCACAAGAGCAATATTGGATTCCTTTTGAGTCTCAGGGAGAAGGTTTGTAAGGCTTTAGATTTTTGAAGTACAATTTCACCTTCCTCTTTTTCTAATGTCTCAATTGGAGTTCTAAGAGAAGATTCAAGAGGCAATTCAACATTTTGAGAAAGAGGCAAAGGTAATGAAGTATTAGGGTGAGAGGGGGCAAAAGATAGAAATAGCAAGGATGTATCTAAAGCTAAAAACTGTTGTGTAGTATTAGTCACCAAGGTTTGGGACTAGGCAAAGCTATTAAGAGGAACCTTTTTTGAAAAGGAAATGCTAGGAGTATTAGATAACTTTTCACCTAGCCTTCTTATTTTAAGCTTGAGTGGCTTTTGTACTGGAACATCTTCTGTGACGACTTCAACTTTTGTTTCTGCTTCAACCTTCTTAGTCTTTTCTAGTCCCTATTGCTAAAGATGCTCTTATTTCTACTTGATGTTGTTGATGAACACTTCCCAATCCAATTTCCTTCATGGGAGGAGAAAACCCTGCCTTATAAACATTGATTCCTTTGCTTTTCAACCATTTGAGAGTTCTATTTAGGACAACTTGAGTCCTGTCAATGAGTGAAGTAGATTTTTTTTCTTGCCAATCTACTCTTGCAAGAGGTTTTGATTCAATTCCTTCTTCCTCATATCTGGGGTCCAATGCATCTTTGTCATCTATTATATTCTTCTTGATTTCTACTATATTGAATACAATGACACGTTCCAAAGTGAATCGTGAGTAATCACGAACCAGTCTACTCTTGCAAGAGGTTTTGATTCAATTCCTTCTTCCTCATATCTGGGGTCCAATGCATCTTTGTCATCTATTAAATTCTTCTTGATTTCTACTATATTGAATACAACGATACGTTCCAAAGTGAATCGTGAGTAATCACGAATTCTAACATCTTTTTCATCATCACAATCCATCCAAAAGTCTTCGAAGTAGTGTACAAGTTGATATGAAAAACCAAGAATATTTTGAATTAGGCCTCTAGCATCAAAAGAAGGCCTACTTTCAAATGACTCGAGTCATTTCTTCATCAATCATTTTTGCTTTAGCCAAGGAAGCACAAGTGTACCAACCAATAGAAATGGAAAACTTTATTCCAAACTTGTGCTTGCTAGACAAGAGCTTGGGTGTCTCAGTCAACTGCCTTACTAGTTCCATTAAGACCCATTTGTCATCCACACACCATGGAAGCATATATGAAGCAATCTCACAACCACAAATTCTCAGATAAGTGAAAGTTCGAAACTGTATAAACCAAGCTCTCGATCTGAAATCTTTGTAGAAGTTTGAATTGATATCCTTAAGTTGTATGGTTTTGGTTCAAACATTTGAATCACATATTGTAAAAATGCATCATTTACTCTACGAAAATGACGTACATTTTCCTTCAATGTGAGTTAAAGATAAAAACCATATATTTTTGCAATTTGCATGTCACCTACTATATTCAAGCCACTGTAAAATCTTATTATGGTAATAGCATAGACAAGATAAGACGTCATGTAGAATTTGGAAGTGGTATTGACCTCTATTAGTTGTTTGTGAATAGAATCACTGATTAATTGTCCCCAATTGATGTATTGTTCATTTTGATGAATGATCCATATGTATCTATACATCCATGTTTGAAAATTTCTTGCAATTGGGCTCCCCACTACTCTATGCAAAAGTGTGATCATAACACTGACTTCATTCATGAATTCAAACCTGGAAAGATTCTTAGAAAGTCTTGTTGATGTATGCCTCGTTTTGTCAACCATTGTTTGTTGACCCATTTAGAACATGAACTAGTACTGGAATCCCAAAATTGTTGAGCAGATATTGGAGTCGAATCAACAAACACTTCCCTGTCAAGTAACTTAAGCAAGTGATCAATATGCTCTGGGCCAAAGCACAAGATTTATTCTCCTTTTGAATTCTTGACTTCTCTTTTTTCTGCATCAATATGCTTAGCCATTGTCAAGACTAGTTCTAGGCACTGTTCTGAAATTGGGAAGGCAGTTGCTTGAGCTAATCCACTATCATGGATATTTTGACCATAATTTGTCTTATGAACCATGTTGATTCTATTCCAAAATTCTTCCATGTTGATGCGACCCAGATCAATATCTGTTATTTCCTCAATGTTTGAATCTAAGTATGAGGGTGGAACAACCCCTTGAAATTGATACTTCGTATTTGTGTCTTCTTCTGATTGAAGACCCTGTTTGGGAGGAATCTTCTTTGGGGTGCTTTTCTTGAGAGTCTCTTTGATTGAAGTCCCGAATGTTAACATCTAATGATGATCCCCTACCTATGAGAGAAACCAGAACCTGAGTTGGCCCTGTGATGAGAATGGGAAATCTGACCTTGTTCAAGCAAAGGGCAGAATCTGAAGTGTGTTTATGCAAATGGTAGAGTACGCACTATGTCTAGATAGGTTTCGAAGTTTGAGGGTTTCTCTGACAGGTGATCGGAATCCGATGTATGCACAAATAGGACTCGGGTTTTGATGATATGTTAAGCAAGGTATCGGAGTCCGATAGTGTGTTGAACAATAGGTCGGGTTTCGATAGTGTTCAAAATAGGGTCAAGATGAGATGAAGCCTTGAGCAACTGTCGGAGTCTGAGAGTGTTCCAAACAGGGTCAGGAACCGATGACAGGACCGTCAAAGGATTGGACTCCGATGAATACTCGAACAAGACCCAAGGTCCACTGGTTTGTCTAGATCAATCCCAATGACTAGATGAATCAAGGCTACGTCAAAGTTTTGCACAATCACATTTGAGAACAAAAATCCTTTTGATAGACCTTCTTAGTCAAGGAAAAAGTCTAAAATTCTGCTATACCACTGTAGGATCAAAACCCTAGCTTCCAACCCACTGAAGAAACTCGAAACAAAGAGACCTGCAATGCAAATGAGCACAGGAAGGCAAGATTGCAAACGGGAGCAAGGAGGGATGAAGGATGCAAGGAGTGAAGAGTAGATTGGTGAATAAAATGGAAGGAAAGGAGGAATTTAAAGCAAGATGTGAAAGATCTACACGTGCGAAGACAAGTGGAGTAATGGCGGACATTCGAAGTGTATTAACCAACGTCGAGATCCACAGGGTTATTTGGCAGCATGTCTAATTTTGGGCCTTATACAAACAAAGAGCGAAACCCAAAGAGTGTGCTTGCAAAGGTATTGGGATCCGACATGTGCTTGAGCATATGTTGGGTTTCAACGCACTATTTTTCAAGGAAGCAGATTCCGTCATGTGTTTGAGCACATGTCGGGTTCCGACAACCTGCTAGACAAGTGACAAAAATCCACCATGTGTTTGGCAGGTCATACAATTCCGACAAGACAAAGGAATTAAACAATTTTTTATCATTTTTTCACTGACCTTTTCGACTTAGACAAATAAAAACAACTTTGACATTTGTTGACTCATTTTGACTTTTTTGACCGTTTGTGGTCAAAAGACTTATCATTTTAGCTTTTTTGACCTTTGTTCAAAAACTAGTACAACAATTGCATTCTTCTATTTTCTAAGATTTCACGAGGCACTTGCCTTTTATTTGCATTGGCATTCCTCTAGCCACTTTTTTCATGTTGCTTGTTATGTTTCACTAACATTATCCATTCGACTGTTGATCTCTTACTTAGCACTTACATTAGTCTTCCCGATGATGACAACATACTTATCGTGACCTTTTGCCACAACATTCATTATAGTCTAAGGGAAGCCATAGGTTGCTTAGAATCATCCTCGTCTCATTCTTCCAGTTTACAAGCCTTGCACCTTTTCTTTCATAAGCGGCCCTGTGCCTATTTGCATTAGTTTCCTTTTCTTCTTCTCATATACCTAAAAAGCCAAAAACATGGTTTCATACACATTCATATCCATTTGCCTTCAAGGGCATCACATCTAAGCATGATCTCTATCGATTACATATATACACACTCGTACCCACACATGTTTCTCATTTACATATTATGAGTTTCATTGAGCATGACTTTAACATAATCTATCCATGGAAGCATCATCCCAGTAGTTCATCCTATGCATTGTACTAATCATACTTATATGAGCATGACATTAGCAAACCATATGACTCACATAACTTGCCTTAATACATTAGATGGGCTTTCACGTACTTAGCACTATTTACATCTTAGCGTTTCTTGTTGTCATACGCATTCACTTGACTATATCTTTCACATTGGTGTACATGACAAATATTCTCCCCTAGGGACATTGTAACCACACGTTTTTTATATGCATGGCCACTTCATGGTTCCAACTTCAGATTCTTGATCTTACACATACATTGACATGATTGGTTAGCACCAATTGTTCATTTATTGCCACATCTTGCTATCTTTGAGCATTTTTTTACATTGGGAGGCTTGGCATCTTCCCTACATATAACATCATCCTTAACTTACGATTCACTTACTATTTGGCCTTGCCACGTAGTCAACTATATCACACATCATTACATTTAGATTTTATCATACATTTCGAAAGCTATATTACATATTTGGCTTGCATTATTACATCGATACATTAAGATGCTCAATACAATCTTCATGCACTTTATCACTCTATGCTCATCATGTTTGATACATACATAGCTCATATATTTCCCATCTAGGGGCCGAAATATATAAACATTTGCAAAATGCAAAAAATAAAAAATTCAAAAACATTGCTGAAATTCAAAAACATTGGTAAAATTCAAAAACATTGCTTTATACATGTTACATGTTTACTTATGCTAGAGGTTATCATTATCCATAGTTTACACACATGATTTTCGCAGTATTTTCTTAAGCGGATGCTATGCAGATTCACAGATTACATGATACTAGATTTCACACTATGTGTACACATCTTAGAGGGCAAATTTCGTCGACAACATGTCCTAACTTTGGGGACATGACTATTTTCAATGGATTTTGGCACAGTGATATCTATCCTTGCTTGTCCTTTATCATTTTGAACTAGCTTATATAAATTACGACATTTTCTGCTAGTATCTATATCTGATATCAAATGGATGTTCGACATTACAATTGTTACATAATTACATGGACTGTTGTGCGTAAATGCTTACTTGCATATGCATATGTTTGGTTGTTTGTGCATCCTTGTCCATAGAGGATCCTCTTGTTGTCATATCTTGTGAGTCTCGTCATGTGTTTCATCTCACTAGCTTGTCTTTTCACTACCTTGGGTGTGGTCACTAACATTGTGTGGTCCTAAATTGAGTGCACTCTATTATTGTACTATGATTGTAGCCATGATGTTTGTCATACATATTGTGGTATACTTGGGTGATGCTTATGCTGCCATAGTTTTCACTATGCATCTATGGGGGCATGCTACTTGTGTGTGTTCTCATTTCTTTGTCTAGCCCAACTAGGGGATTGCTTGTGACATTTAGGGGCATACAACTTGTTTCTCATTTTACCTTGCCAAAGTGGGCATCATACCCTAGCTCGTTGTACTTGATATGATATTATCTTTCCTACGCTAGATTGCACTACATGATTCTATCTAACATAGCTAGATGCTAATACAAACTTCAAAGTATGCAAAATTTTCAAAACAAAACGATTGTGACAAATTTTCAACTTTCACATGTTTCCAGGATTTTGAAATACTTCAACTAAATTATTTTTCCCAACATATGAGGCATTTAACCTTTCTCTTTTGAGATGAGTGATTGCAACACAGGGTCTTCATCCCTCACTTAAAAAGGGGCATATATCAAGGCATTTATAAAATTAAAATTTCAATTAGGCAATAAAATAATCAAATTTAACTACTTCCTTGATCAAGAAGTGGATTGGGTGTTGATGCCTCCTAAAAACATTTTTGCCTATGTTACAAACGCTTGTGAAAAGTCTAGGATGTGACAATCAGGTTCCAAGGACTCCCAAAGAAGTGTTGTCTATGTTTTCATACCTATCAAAAGTCCCACGGGCCAAGATGCAGTGATAGGGTTGGAGGCCTACCACCTAGCCACCTTAGGTTCCAGCCCTACTCTCCGTCGGCCGCCTCCCAAAATTAAAAAATCACATAATCAATACAAAAAAAAAAGTCTTGTTGGTGCGGCATTTGGAGTGATACCTAGCAAGTGTATTTGTTCCTATGCTCTCTCTTTTCAAATTCAAATTTAAAAAAAAAAATCAAAAAACAAAACATGACATAAGTATTTGGCATTTGTTCCAAGTACATCAGCTATAAGGTGTGGATGGAAGCTTAGCTCAAGTGTGCATCAAAAACCCTCCATATTTCCCTAGGTAAGTGAAGGTATGTGTTTCAATTATTTACATTTATACTTTGGCACCTACATGCATTTCACTCACATACACACTCCAAAGTGAGGGCATTATGTAGACACCTAAATTTGACACAAGACCTTTAGTCCAAGCGTCTTATTCCTAATTTACTTTATTTGGAAAACTTTGTATATTTTATCCTATTTCTAAAACAATCTCGACCCCACTAGGCCTACTCTTGGTCCATTGAGCCTAAATTCACGTCAACACTTATGAAAAAGGTATCAGTCAACACATTTGGATTATTATCACCTACTAGCCAACTCTGCCTCGAAAACAAAGACTGACTCTTATTCGGAATAGACCCGTGGATTGTACATGTCTATCTAAGACAAACCCACACACTATACAAGTTTGTCACTTTTAGCTGTCTGTGTCAATTTGCACCTTATTGTTGTTCAAGCACCTTTAACTTTGCCTTTCTACATTTCTATAGTTGGCTAGCGTGCATAGGTTATCCTAGATCAGCCTATGTCTACAAGGTTTTGTCAAGCATTAAAAAGCTAAAAGTATGAGAAGGAGATAGGAGAGCTACACATATCACACATCCAATCTAACATCAAAGGTCAACCCTAGAGCCAAGCATCAAATACTTCATATTTGCGACATTGTTATTCTATCTTGGTCTCTCTTCATTTCCCTTGTGCCAAAGGAGGGTATTAAACTACATGTAGATGCATCATCACTTCTAGGGAAGAGAAGGTTCAAAATCTTCACTCGATCTATTCCATCCACACATAGAACTACGTAGAGGTCTAATTTTGTGCATGTTGGACACGTAATTTGCAATGTTGCCTTGGCGGTTGCCTGAATCCATTACTTTTGTTTGTTTTTGGAGTGTCAAGCTAGGTCGAGGAGATTCATATATTCTGCACATTCTACTCAATCGATCAACGAAGCAAAGGTACAAGCATAATAGAAAGATGACAACGCACACGTAACAGAAATATTAGCGTGTGAAACCCTAGCAGGATAGACATGGCCACAAATAGATAGACACAACACTGACGAGATTGTCCCAGCTAGGTCTTTACAAGACACACCCGCACAAAGCACGGATCTATCCAAAAGCACAATACATTTCTAGATTTAAAGAGCAAGTTGCATATAGACAGAATAATCAATCTACATGTTCAAATTTCTAAACAAGTGTGAACATTCCTTACCCCTTTGTAATTTACATTGCTTAGTCTAGTTTCATTGTGGCACTTGGAATTGTTTTGCATTGTAGCCTATTAGATAGATCGAAATTATGTAATTGCATCCATGTATGCTTAGATCTATTTATTTGCAACTAGTTTATTCCTTATTTTGTATAAAACCCGAATTACGGTGAACAAATATACAGGCAACACAACGAAATGAGCCTAGGTCGTGGGAGTAGGTCTTTAGAGTGTCATCACAGTAATCCTCTTGTAGGCTTGATAACTCTTTTTAAGCACTTTTGGACCTTGCTGGTGTAAATTTGTAGTTGTGTTTGTTGATTCTTTCGAGTGAGTGTCCTCCATAAGTAATCCAAACATGTGTGATAAAATAACGTTGTGGAATGTTTATTACAACACTTTGTAATCTTATGATTTTCACCTTAAATGATTATTAACACTTAAATGATATGTGTATGCTTTTAGCTTCTTGTACATGTGAATAAGGCATTAAACAAGTGTAATGGTTTCCCTATGATTTTTGTGTGACTGTAAATTCCAAAGACTCATGACCAATCATATAAGTGTTGTTATGTTACTCGTATTTGATAGTCTTGTATTGCACTATCATATCGTGATTTGTGTATATATATATATATGTACATGTGAATAAAGCATTAAACAAGTGTAATGGTTTCCCTATGATTTTTATGTGACTATAAATTCCTAAGACTCATGACCAATCATATAAGTGTTGTTATGTTACTCGTATTTGATAGTCTTGTATTGCACTATCTTATTGTGATTTGTTATATATATATATATATATATATATATTGTGTTATATATATATATATATGTGTGTGTGTGTGTGTGTGTGAATAAAGCATTAAACAAGTGTAATGGTTTCCCTATGATTTTTATGTGACTATAAATTCCTAAGACTCATGACCAATCATATAAGTGTTGTTATGTTACTCGTATTTGATAGTCTTGTATTGCACTATCTTATTGTGATTTGTTATATATATATATATATATATATATTCTTATTTCCATAGTTTTATTGGGCAAAAATTATGGGCATGACAAAGGCCCTTGACCATTCAAAATATCTCTAAATCTGGTAAACTGGTAAACATTAGATTGTTTATTAAGTAAATCAGTTGTCACTACTTGGAATTTATAGAGATGCTTTCTAGTTTCTAGTGATTTAGCACCGGAACTTAATGTTATATTATTAAATCACCAGTTTCCTTAGGAGGCCCATTTTGCACCAAATTTTCCATAATGTAATCCATAGCTTGCTTATTGAGTCTATGCCCTTGACCATTCAAAGTGGACAATTGCAACTTTTCCGAAGGTATTTATCAAAGGGAAATAGACCTTGGCAATTTTGCCGAAGGCTCGTTTCAAAGCTTCAAAGGACCATTTCAAAATTCCCGAAGGGTATTTTTCCTTTCGAGAATGTCATTTTTCAAAAGTCCAAAGGGTATCTTTCCCTTCGGAAACTCCTTTTCAACAAAGTCAGAGGGTCATTTCTTTAAATTCCTTCGGACAAATAGTCCGCAGGAATTGTCCATTGCAAAAAACCCGAAGACCTAATTCCTTCAGACAAAATGTCCGAAGGAATTGTTCAACGCAAAAAGTCTCGAAAAAATAGCCATTGGGATTCAAATATCTCGTGACGGGCCCGCAAACGTCAAAATCTAACCCCAGCAAGTAGACATTTGAATTTGAAATCCTGAGACGTTCCCGCTAGACGTCAAATATGGGTCTCGTCAAGTAGTCGTTTGCATTCAAAAGAGATCAAAGGGAGTCAACGAATCTCAAGGGAGAAAGTGTACATGACAGGTGTCAAGGACGCATTCAACTGGCAAAAGATCGACTACTCGCAGGCATCCATGTCAGGCAAATTGACGGTGTGAATCAAGGATCCGAGTCAGTTTATAACGACCAATCAAAACAAAGGAAAGCCCAAGCGACTGACAAGAGCTGGTAGGTGCAAATTAATGGAGAAGCCATTGTCCTTCGATATGGCTCTCACCTCCGACAAGCGACCGCTAGATCAGAGGCAGCATGGCTAGGTCTTGATTCAGAGAATGGGGATTTCGTCCTTTTTCAGGCAGGACATGCAAAGGCAAATGGTGCACGTCAAGTTTTAAATGCAAAGATCGGCTCATTCACGTCAGGTGGGAACATGCAGCAACCCGTGACATGGCTCTCTCAGCGCCAATCAAGGGCGATTTGAATGAATGTGAAGCTCGAGGAGATTTGCGGTGATCTTGGACGGCTCATCTCATGGTCAAGGCAAAGATATGACCCCTGGAAGTTGAAGTTCCCAAGTAAACAAAATTGCCCCAAAAGCAAAAAAAACTTAATTTTGAAATTTAAATTCCTACAAATTACAAGAAATCGCCTAAGCTCGCCAAGTGTCACCAACTTAATTGTTGGAAGTTGGAACCAATCCTGCCCTGCCGACAACTATGCACTAATTTTAGATGCTCTATTGTACCTTTCGATGTGGAAGGACCACTTGGAGTTGTATGATTTGCTAGAAATGTTGTTACATCCCTATTTCAGCCTATGATTTATAACCTTTAAATCCATGGATTAATATGGTTATTATCTGATTATTATTACTTTGATTTGAGCTTTATGACATTTATTGTTATGAGACAGTGATATGTTGATTAGATTACATAATGTGACAGTTGTATTTTCTTATTTTGTACATTGTCGATGTGTATATGTTAGTTTCATTGGTTGATATATACGATGACTCAGACTAACTACCTACTTGTTGCGAGATGGATGCACGATTGCTCCTACCCTCAAAGCTTGACAAGGGAGAGTATCATCAGAGAGAATGGAATAGATGGGACGATTGGGGGATGACAGAGGAATTGGTCTTGACCCTACACACACACACACAACAGATTTAAAATATTATATGCATAACATGTTTTAAATGTTAGTGCGTAGTTGTGGAAATCTTGTTTGTGCAAGTAGATTAGTTATTGATATGCATAAGATTACATAAGTTTTATTTACTAATAATTGTCTAGATTTTCGAGAATAAATCAAGAAAATAGATAAATATAATCAACATATCACTGTCCCATTATAATATATGTCATAAAACTCAAATCAAAGTAATAATAATCATATAATAACCATATTAATCCATGGATTCAAAGGTTATAAATCATAGGGTGAAATCGAGATGTAATATCCTTCCCCCTAAAACTAGTCATCGTCCCGATGACACACAAACAATAGTTTTGAATATCAAAAAAATTTAACAAAATTTTAAAACATAGTATCAAGTATCAAATCATGCAAACAAATACAAAAACACCATGTAAAACTCATCATAGTCTCCCAAGTAGCACTATCCTCAGAGTATTGGTCCCACAAGACCTTACACTGTGACACCTCTCTATTACATAAACGAAGTTTGCGATTGTCAATTACTCTGGTTTGGTTCTACCATGACCACTCCGACATCTAGAACTTACAAAGTATTCCAATCCAAAACATGAGAAGGATCAACTATATACTTCTTAACACAAGATACATGAAAAACATTATGTAATAGAACTAAGACTGGTGGCAATGCAAGCCTATACGCTACAAGATTGACCACTTCTAACACTTCTAAGGGTCCCACATATCTTGATGACAGTTTTGCTGACTTCTCCAATTTAATCAACCTCTTCTGTGACTTAACCCGAAAGAATACTTTATCACCAATAGAAAACCGCATATCTATCCTCTTCAAATCAGTGTAACTCTTTTGTCTATCATTGGCCTCAGCCAATCTCTACCTGATTAATAGAACTTGATCTTCCATTTCAAAAAGCATCTCAAGCTCGAAGACAACCCTGTCCTCTAACCTGTCCCAATTGATTGGTGCCCTGCACCTCCTTCCGTATAGTGCCTCAAATGGTGCCATCTTCAAAGCTGACTAGTATGAGTTGTATGCAAACTCAACCAATTGAAGATAATCTTCCCATTTGTATTGTTGATCCATGCAATACATATGTAGAAGATCCTCTAAAACCTGATTTACTCACTCAGTTTGACCATCAATCTCTGGGTGATATGTAGTGCTGAAAGTTAGCTACGTACCCAAAGCTGAGTTTAGATTTACCTAGAACCTGAAAGTCATCTTCGGATCACGATTTGAAATGATCTTCTCTAGGAATTCATGCAACCTATACACTTCCTTTACGAACCTCTTCGCAAGGGTAGGTGCATCATCAATCAAATTGCCTAGTATGAAATGAGCCACCTTGGTCAGTTTGTCCACTACTACCAAGATCATATCGTGCCTACTACGTGACATTGGTAAACCTTGGATAAATCCATACTGATCCCCTGTCATTTTCATTCTAGCATATCATACGGATATAACAATCCAGCTGGATGCACATATTCAACTTTCACTCGCTGACATTCCAGACAATGTGACAAAATCTGCCACATCTTTCTCGATTCCCTTCCAAAAATACAAAGGTTTAAGCTCTCCCATGAGTTTGGTTACTCCTGGATGTCCCGAATATGGAACATTGTGTAACTCCTTCAACATTGTGCTTCGCAGATTCTCTTGATCTGGCACATACATCCTCTCGTTGAAATGCAAAAGACCGCCACTCTCAAAACTGAATCCTTTATAACGTGAATTCTGAGCATTATCAAACAATGTTGTTCTAACCTGATCATAGTATTAATCCCCTGATGAGAACTTAACCACACGATCCCTAAAAGCAACACGATCCCTGAAAGCAATCCTGATAGTAGCCACAACTACTATGTACCGTCTATGACTCAAAGCGTCAACTACTCTATCCTCTTTACCTTTGATGTAATTGATATCAAAGTTATAGTCGAAAAGAAATTATAACCAATATCTTTGACGAGCATTCAAATTTGGCTGGGTGAAGATGTATTTGAGTCCCAAGTTATCCATCCTGAGCTCAAACGGTTTTCCCAACAAATGATGTTGCCAAACTTGCAAAGCATGAATAATTGCTGCAAGTTGAAGATTATGAGGAGAAAAAATCACCCCATGGATTTTCAACTTCCTTGACTCAAGAGCCACTATAGCACCGTCCTGCAAAAGGACTCCTCCTAGACCCTCTCCTAACACATCTGTGATCACTAAAAACTGACTATTGGGATCAGGAACTCTCAACACTGGTGCTAATGTAAGTCTTCTTTTCAACTCCTGAAAAGCTAATTCACATTTCTCTGACCAGACAAACTGTAGGTTCTTCTGCTGCAAGGAGGTAATTGGATTAGTTATCTTGAAAAAGTTCGAAACGAACTCCCTGTAATAACCTGGTAACTCCATAAAACTCCTTACCTCATGCACATTTCTCAACGCTGACCACTCCATAATGGCTCTTATCTTAGCCGGATCTACAGAAATACCATCTGCAAAAATAATATGCCCTAAATATTGCACTCTCTTGAAAAAATGTGCAATTGGACAACTTGTCGTACAGCTTGTGCTTCCGCAACTATTGCAGACCCAGTTCCAGATGTTGTAGATTACATAAGATTTATTTACTTGTAATTGTCTAGATTTTCAAGAATGAATCAAGAAAATAGATATTTAATTGCTATATATGAATAGTAATCAATTATACAGTTATCTTATTATTGGAAACAATTAGAATACTTATTTATTTATTAGTTAAATAAATAATTACATTTAATTTAATTACTTTTTAAAAAGCTGAACTATCTTAAACCACTAACTCAAAGTTAAGACAATTTAAATTTAGTCTTTTTAAAGCATGCATGAAATTACATTGTAAGTTAGAAATTAGATATCATTATTTATTGGTCAACTTAGCCTTATGTTGAGATAACATGAGGAATATGACGTAATGATCTATATAAACAAATCAAATGCTTTATATTCATTAAGAAAATTGAAGATAGACTACAGCTTTGTTAA
Organism: Torreya grandis; assembly: GCA_037957365.1. Lineage (NCBI taxonomy): Eukaryota > Viridiplantae > Streptophyta > Pinopsida > Cupressales > Taxaceae > Torreya > Torreya grandis. Next base: position 1,639,984 of record JARHVA010000427.1, read on the forward strand.
AGATATAACTACAGTTGTAGGAGAAGAGGATGCTACGCATAGGAGAGAACTTGGAGAAAAATTGCATGCAAAAGAGCCATGGTAAAATGAAAGGAAGATAATTATATAAATTTATATGCAACAGAATCATAAAATTTAATACTCAACCAAGAGACTCCCCTGATGAGGCGCTTTACTTATTTTGACTGTCTTATCCTATATTATATATATAGGATAAGACAATCAAAATAACTAAAGCACCTCTTATCTATATGCAACGGAGTCATAAAATTTAATACTCAACCAAAAGATTCTCCTGATATATATATATATATAGGATAAGACAGTCAAATATATATAGAGGATAAGACAGTCAAAATAACTAAAGCGCCGCCTATCTATATGCAACGGAGTCATAAAACTTAATACTCAATCAAGAGATTCCCCTGATATATATATATATATATATATAGAATAAGAGAGTCAAAATAACTAAAGCGCCGCTTATCTATATGCAACGGAGTCATAAAATTTAATACTCAACCAAGAGATTCTTGCTTTTATATATATATATCAGCAGATATAAGCCAGTGTCATAATTATATATAATTGTAAGCATCATAATAAGAGGAATATGGACTGCGTCCTCTCTTATATTTCATCAAGAATAATAAATAGACTGGGTTTTAGCTTATACCGGCAGCGTCTACATTTATAGATTGCATTTTAATATTTGTGTGGGCAAAGTCTATTTTATAACTGTGTTTTACTCATACGCACCGTTCTATTTTATAACTGTGTTATTCATAGATGGATTGCGCTATATTTTTTGAAGCATCTTGAGGGATAGCGTTATAATTTGTAGATTTCATTTCATATATATATACACATGCAGCTTTTATAAATTGTAGATTGTGTAATATAAATATGTAGATAGCATTATAATTTAGACGGCATCTTAAATATCTGAATGGCATTTAGTTTATGAAGAGATTTCTGCTTGTTTTGTTGACTACAAATTATAGGTAGCTGTGTGCTTAATTAAATTCCTGATTGGTTTATGGATTGTGCTCCATATACCTATTTGGCAAAGTAATCATGGTTGATTTTAGAAAGAAAATCCAAAAATTAGTTGGAGTCTTTGAATTAACTTAAACATAAATAATGATGTTTGCAAATCGATAAAATTGTAAGCTTGACTTCTCTAATTATTCGCATCTCTCTAAATAATTCATATGTATTGAATAATTGAAAGAATATTATTCTTATTAGACTCATTACATGCTAGAAGATACTGTTTAGCACTTAAGTTACTTAATTTAAATATTTCTTAAAAAAAAAGATATAGGCGGAGCCAACCAAAATATGTGGTATACCATGCATATTTTTATTAGTGGATGTCTAGGTATATAGACAAATGGATTTCATAATAATGAACCAATTTATTTATTGTATGGGTAAACCATGTATCAATATATACACTCCATTACTGTTAAATATTAAGCTGGAATGTAATATTGTTGAATGCATGAAATTATAGAAAGACATGTTTCCATTGAAGTAGTATTTGATTAATGCTATTCTTTAAGAATTTAATGAATAAGGATTCATTGAATACCAATGGAAAGGTCAAACGCATGAATTTGTATATTTTCATAAACTTGTTTATGCTATTATTAGAAATATATTGATTGGATCCTTTGGTTGATGAATTAACCAATATGTTACTTTTCACATGCATGCAATTATAGTCCATGTTTAAAGCATACCCGGATAGTATGATCAATTATGGACTGTGTTTTGTTATATAGTGTTATATAGGTATTAATAGCACGTTTTAGATTCATTATGCATTTGATGGATAAAATGTATGACTAAGATTGTTCCATTCCTAGTATACGAAAATCTAAATGAATCTTTAAGTTTATACTATGCTATTTATGTTTGTATTAGAATCCGCATTGATGATGTTAAGTAGGTAGTGAGGCGGACTTCACTAGCCTAGATAGCACCACCAATGTTGGATGTAGATAATCTGATCAAGTGGTGTGTTATGAAATCGGCCAATCCGGATGATCGTATGTTATTTGAAAACTTTGGCCAAAATAATGTCAGATAGGCAATGTCATTTCATATGTTTGATTTGCATGCTGTACAATATCATGTTAGAAAAGTATTTTCTTTATGATACATGTCATGTAGTAGAAATCTTACAGCATATGGGGTACTAACATGTCTCTCTGGATTCCCACACCGTTCTATCTACCTATCTGTGAAAGGAAGGTCATTCCCTGATAGAGGATTGTGCGGGGGGTCGATGGTCCGTGGTTGATGTGAAAAAGCACTCACACGATACTCTCTCTCCCCACTGCAGAACTTACTTTGAGACTACACTTGATATTATCAGCGATACATGAGTTGGTTCGACTCAAGCTCTGGAGAACTTGGTATCTATTTATTATATTAAAGCTGAATGCCTGAAAGAAATGTAATTGTAATATATTTATATATACTTGAACAACAATTACTGTATTATTGGACCAATCATGGTTGAGTCCTAATGTATTTACTTTCCTTGTAGTTGTAATAAGATATATTACACTCAATGTTTATATTTGAAAATATTATTGTTCTAAGTTATAGATTGAATAAGTTGTGAAGTAATTTTTGTGGAATGATTGTTAAGTGATTGGTTTAAAAAAAAATACTGCATTATTCTAAGTACAACTTGAGGGGTTGTAACAAATGTTTATTACATTGCTTTAAAAAATGCAAAAAATGACCCACTAACACACAAATGCATGCTAGTTGAAGGTTATTTTTTGCAAAGTTTTCACATAGTCAGCCCTATATGAACCTGCCACATCACCACAACTACCACGCAAGCCACTGGAAGTGTGATTCACAAACCATTGTAGACACACCACAACACAAATGGGTAGGGCGGAGTTTCGAGCCCTAACCTCCCCTAAGGGAGTGCAACGAACTAACCAAATAGGTTGTGCCCATGAGTATACCTCTACAAGGGCCAACCAGCTCTGATAGAAGATTCTACTAACTTTTAGGGTCGGGAGCAATGATCGTGCCACATCTTCACCCCCACAAGAGATGTTAATGCCACCCACACACCACATCCACTATCTGCAAAATTAATTGCACCATCGAATCTTATAGAAAATTACCACTAGAACTCTCATTAAGACTCCTCATGCACACCGGTCACTAGCCACCTCCAACTACCTGCTAACACTATGGTTGTAACCAAACAAATGCCATGTCCCTGATTTTAAAAGTCATCTATGACCTGTGTTGATCTTCCTGCTACTTCATCCTATTGGCACTCACTACTAGCTTGTCCTGCAAAATTTTCAGAGTGTTCTACATTTCCTCCGATGCTTCCTTTCTCCCTGGTACATTGCCCTTTTGAATTACCCAATCGAATGGTGATGGTGGCTCATACCCATGAAATAAAATAATATGTGGCATTGTACTAGTACTCAACCAAATGCAACTATTAAGCCCACTTGCTCTGCTTATACCCTGCATATATTATCAAATACACTTCCAGTCACTTATTCACCACCTCTATTTGACCATATGTTTGGGGATGGTATGCAATACTTATTCATTATGAAACAATTATTGCAAAAAATGACTTTGAAACATCTGATCCCGATCACAAATGACATGTCCTGGGATACCAAGTAGCTTAAACACATGTTGGAAATACGATTTGCCAACCTTAGGACCATTGCTTCATCCCTTTTTCATGGGAATGAAGTTCGCATATTTAGTCAATTGATCCACCACAACAACAATTTCCTTCTTACCTTCAGACTCGGTCAAATCTGAGATTAAGTCCGTGGACATGATTTCCTACTTTTGATTTGGTATAGCGTTTGATTGCAAGAGGCCTAGGGAAGGAACTCTATTGACCTTATTCTCTTGGAAGGTGTCACATTCAGCTACAAATTGTATAATGTATGCCTTTAAGTTTTACCAGAAAAAAAATAAAGATGATGTTTGTGTTTGTTTTCTAGAATCCATCGTGACCTATAAATGGAGACTCATGCCTGTGCTCAAGTGCATTATAAACAAGGGGAGGTTCGTCCCTTAAATAAAGGCGTCCTCAAAAAAAGATGATGCCAATCTAAACACACAGCTTTTCCCTTTTTCCCCACTTCAATTTCTTGTTTGAGCTTGGTTGTGGTAGGGTGAATTGAGTAGTCATGTAGAAGATCATGCATCCAGCCAATTGACTAATGGAAATGGAATGAAAGATGGGGGATTCCTCTAGGCATAACAGTGTATTTTCCACCACATTCTCCTTCCCTTTCTTATAAATAATCTTAAAGACAGGTCTGTAGGCGATCAATCCACTTCTACTACTTCTCTATTAGTGTCCCCTGAGTCAACAAATGCTTAAGGCTAAGATATTTAGTCTTAATAAAAAAATTGCTCCCAAAAAGAAACTAATGCCATTTGACCACTACATGCAGAATGGTTAACATCTCCTTGCTATATGTTGACATCTTTCGTTCTCTGTCATTCAATTTCATGGTTTCAAATGTAATGGGATGGTCATCCTGAGGAATTACTACACCAAGTCCAGATCAAGAAGCATCACACTCAATGACAAAGGACTTGGAGAAAGCAAAGGTAGCCAAAACTAGGGTATAAATAAGAACTTGCTTGAGATCCTCAAATGCTTTTTGTGCCTCAGTGGACCTAAAGAAGGCCACTTGGTAAAATCCATCAGAGGATGGGCTATTGTGGAGAAGTTCCTTACAAACCTTTTGTAGAAACCTGCCAAGACTAAGAAACCACAAAGTTTCTTAAGAGTCTTGAGAATAAGCCAATCACATATGGCCTTGATATTTGTAGAGTCAGTGTGCACTCCCTCATCAGAAATAATGTGATCAACGCATTGCAAAGATGCCCTAGCAAATTCCCACTTAGATGCATTGGCATACAACATCCAACTTTTGCTTGGCAAGGATATCCAAGACAATATCCAAGTGCTCAATATGGGATGCTAATGAATTATTGTAAACAAGGATATCATCAAAATATATAAGAACAAACTTACATAAGAATTTACTAAATAACTTATTCATCAATCCCTGAAATGTAGCTGAAGCATTGTTGAGCCCAAAAGGCATGACCCTAAATTGGTAGTGGCCTTGATGAGATCTGAATGCAGTCTTCTTCGGGTCTTGAATCTGAATTGGTATATGATAGTATCCTATCTTGAAATCTATCTTTGAGAAATACTTCCCCCAATGAAACTTATGGGCTCTTGAAAAAGGCGATATGAACCATCCTTCTTCCTAGCTAGTACCATTGAAGCAACATATGGGCTCTTGCTAAAGGCAATGATACTGGCCTCCAAGAGTTCGCTTACCAATTTTTTTATCTCAAGCTTCTGAAAATCCCTCTATCTGTATAAGTGTACCACAATTGGGCCCTTGGTACAGTCAAGCTCAATAATGTGTTCCAATTCCCTTCCTAGGGGCAAGCTCTTTGGTAAATCTTTAAAAACTACCTTATATTTGTAGAGCAGCTCAGAAACCCTTGGAGCAAGTTCATGTGGGCCAGAAGAGTCTACATCCATATAGTAAAGGTGAGCCATAAATCTAAAATGCCCCTTCATAATTTTGTTTATTTGTCTAAAATCAACTATTACTTATGGCAAAAGACTTGATAGTATACTCACAATCACTTTGCTAGAATGTCAAGAATCTCCCCTGATGATTAGTGGAGTATGTTCCAACCAAGTATAACTAGTGAACCCCCAAAACAACATCCACTCCACTACTATAAATAACATAGAATTTATCCTTGACATAATTTGCCATTGAAAGTTCCACTTTATGCACTACTCCTAGGCAATCAATGCTTCAATGCCCTGGAACCTGAATGGGAAAACTCTTAGAGATGTCTAAATGGAGGCCTTAATATATGGATTTCTTTCTTATCTATAAAATTAGGTGAACTTCCTAGATCAACCATGACCAACACCCGAGCTTTCTTGACATGGGCAAAGAACTAGGTTTCCATAGGATCCAACCCTATAATTGTAGTAAGTGGCACAGAGGGTTCCCATATTTCTACTACATAAGGAGACATGTTTTTGGGTTCATACTCTACATCAAGTTGATCGGGGGTACCCTCATTATAAGACTAACTCTAGCTCAAATGGACATGCATCTTCTGCCACATAAAACTTTTTGTGTTACATACATGACCCTTGATCCATGGTTGAGAGCACTTACGACAACAGTTTATAACAGTGGATATAGGGGCACACTGACAACCAAGGTTTTTAAACAATGAAGACTCAAATTTCCCCTCATCCTTGGGTTTCCAATCAAGAGTAAAGGACTTATGAAAAGTAGTTCCTACCGTTTTATTTTTTAGGGCATCAATATATTGTTTTGCTCTTCTAGCTACAATAATTGCGCTTTCAAAATATTTTGATTTGAACATCCTTACCCTTGTTTGAATATCAGCCCGCAAGTTGAAAATATAGATCTTCAACAACATATTTGAAAAAAGATTGTCCTTGGACTCCAAAATTTGGAATTTTTCAATGTACTCCTCAGACATCTTTTTGAAACAATTGCATTAATTGGGTATCAAATAGCTCATCCCAATTACGATTCGCTCTCTAAGTTAAAGCGTTGGAAAAATAAGTAACTCCCCATCAGGATTTGAAAAATCCCATTCCTCTACCCACGAGTGGGCATCAGTGTCCAAATGTTTTAGAGCCACATTTAGCTTGTCATCTTGCTTTTTAATGGTTTGCACCCTAAAGGCCAATTTGAGCTTGCTCAACCATGTGTGGACCTCCAACCCACCTCCAAAATCATATTGTGGGATCTTCATTTATAGGTTAAAAGAGGGATGATGCAAGCTTTCTTTATCTTCCTCTTCATCATCTGGCAGGGCATGCTTAGGATGCCCCCTAAGGTTGATATCCTCCTCTTCATCGTTTGTTGATCTGATTGTTTACCTGTGGACCGAATCTCCTTTCGAACTTCCTTGGCAAACTTAGCAAATACCCCCTTATCTCATCCTTTGTCACAAACTGTGCATTGTTTCTTGGATAAACTCCCCTCAACATTTTGGCAGCGACTACAAAAATTAACTGAAGCCCTAATACCACTTGTTTCATTCAAATTAACAAAAAAAAATGGAACTGCAAAAATAAAGTAGAATAAACAATAAAACAGGGAAAATGGGGGCACCTGCTCACCTGAGAGTGGATTGCCCCTGCAGACCCATCTATAACACGGGAGTTCTCACACAATGGCAGCGCTTTGTTTGCATTAGAAGTTGAAATGGTAAAAAATACATTACTTAAGATTTTTTCACCCTTTATATCAAAACCACCGGAAACCCTACTTAACTCATGATCTAACCCTTCACTAACTCTAGGCACCCGAAATATTAATATAACTTGATTAAAGCTAAGACTAAAAACGAATCTAGGGACAAACATCTTTAACATATATTGTCCCTAGGTACACAACAATAGGGGTTCCAATAACAACCCTAATTCTGCTATACAAACAAATCCTTGTGCTATAGGACCAAAATGAAATAGTGCAAGAATTCCACATCCACCATCAAAAAACTTCTCTATTCACCCTAATGCTCTCTAAGCAAGTGTTCCCTATGTCAAAAAACTTGCAAGAATCCCAAATCCACCATCAAAAAAAGTCACTTGCTCCACTAACTTGTCAAATTCTTCTCCTCTTCAAAAAAGTGACCCTTACAAAATGCCAAAATAGAACCCAACACCTTCATGTATTACTGTCATGCCTATGCACCCAAAGCGGTTGCAAAGGACCATATGAAAATTAAGTGCAAAGTCTCATCACTCATGATCAACAAAAAAAGAAAACTCCACACAAACAATATCAATGCAAGAGCACAATCATATGTAGTGTCCTTTAGGGCACCCAACCACAACATACTAAATATAGGGGGGGCAAATGTATGAAAATGTAAGTGATGTGATGGCTATAGGAGGGGGCAAAGTTGTTTTAAACACAACTATTCCTAAAATGAAGTAGGGAGAGTCCATGCTCTATCATCAACATCAATACCAAGGGTATACCACAACGTTGGTAACTCAACTAACCCAATAAGATGGGTTTTATAACTCAAGAACAGTGATGGGCTTGATGTGGAGTTTCTAATATATGGTGTAGACTCACTTGTCTTACCTATTGATTTGTTTGTATGGTAGATGTCTTCCCTATGGTAGCAACCTCTCAACCCAAAGCATGCATTCTATGTTGAGTGTTTCTTATAAATCATGGATGGCACCATTGTTCAGCCTAACTATCTCTAGCACCAATGGTCACCCAACTTGAGCATCTCGCTTGGCCAACTGAGAGGGTGCTCCCATTAGTTACAAGTTGAGGCAAATTAGCATATTATGCATAGTGAGATGAGATGGTGTCTTCGTTCACTCTAAGAGATGGAGACCAAGGAGAATTTTATTTTCAAGTGTCCCTTCTACTATGAGATACGTGTTAGAACATTTAATGTCTAAGTGGTGTTATTATAGACCCTTAGTACATATTGGATAATTAAATAATAATGATTTATTATTTATTAACACAGGGTGAAAACCTCGTGTAAATAAATAATAAGACATATTTACTTATTGTTTATCGATTGTGTAAATTGTTCACGAGGAAAGGTTGGACCTGTTGGTTACAACTATAGAATCAAATCTCGGCGATTTCTCAGCAGATCTTGGGTATACTAGCCTGCTGAGATGCAGGCCTCTATCGTGCAAAACGAGAATCAGTGATTTTCTCGATGATTTTCGCCGAGCAATCTTAGTGATCGTTGAGAAAATCCCATTTACCAAATACCAAAAAAAAAAAACTAATTCATTAAAAATTAAAGGTTAACTGTGGAATGTTTTATCGTGATTCGTCATTCTTATTTTGCACAAGCCATAGACAATATTGCTAAGTGAAAAGCAAAAAAAGTGCCCTCATATTTGTATTTTACAGTCATCTGATGCATATTACAGTGCACACTGCCCTCATTCAAGTTGCAAGTTCGCCACCCGATGCCAAACCCCTACACTGCGCACAACCTCCGTGATTTGAACTTTGGGGCCCATTAAAAGTTTGAAGTTTGAAGTTGAACTTTGTAGTTTGTAATATTATTTTGCAACTTGACAAGTGGCGGGGCAAGATAACTATGATGTTATTGACTTGTATGAGATCGATCCATATGGCAATTGGATCATTGATGATGCAGAGTCAGAACCCAAATTTACAACGGAGGATATTGCAGATTTAGAGAGGGAGGCAGAAGAAGCAATAGCATATGGGGTGGCAGAGGTATCAGGAGGTGTTGGTCTGGATCCAATTAATACATTTGGCTTTGTTGACGATGTTGGCATTGGAGAGTAAGAAGTTTTACCTTCCACTTCCATTAGGTAGCCACATCAAACTTATTCTAGGCACTAGAGATGAAAGATAATATGTATATTTGATATGTCATGACTCCATGAGCATTGCAATTTGTAACTTTGTAGTTTGTACTTTGAATTTGTAGTTTGCAACTTTGTAGTATTGTTACTATTGTACTTTTTTTTTATCTCACATTGATAGAAAATATACTTATGGGCCTATGGCATTCTCTACATTCATTTTTCATGTCATTTAACAATGTTTTACATTTAATATAAATTTATTTTATGAATTTATATGTTTTTTAAAGTAGCGATAAAGTTGTCGAGAAATTTGCAAAATCCAAGATCCGGTTCTAATTTTGCCCTCCCAAGAAATCGTTGAGAACTAGATCTTGAACTATGGTTACAATGGTCACCTCCCCTCATTCCTATTATAAAAAGGGTTTTATCCCTTTGGTAAAACACATCAATACTCATTCTGTGAAGATTATTATTTATATTTGTTTGTGGCAAATATTGTACAAAGAATTTTGTGAAGGCTTATCAGAGAATGAACCAGAAGAATAGGATTTGTGTATTGTGGTGTTTCTCATTGATGAATATTAACTATTGGTTTTTTATCTCTATTGGATATTTTCCCACCTATATATGTGTTCATTGATATGTGTGTGTCTTTGTCATTAATTATCACATCTAGTTCTATCATGTGCATCTACATATTTCATGTTTTAATAGGGTACTAGAGCAAGGAGATGTGCTATGATTAATTGGCAAGGTTGGGAAGCTCCTAAAGCTTCTTTCCTCAATCAAATTTTTTCTGACATCCCGATTCCTGTGGAGCACTCTAAGACAAGTCTAAACAAAACTAATCCCATTTCAAACAACCAGGAGCCAAATCTGCCCCAGGTGTCCTTGCACAGCCCTCCATGGAGTTTTGAAGCTGAAAAAACTCACAAAAACCATTTTAGTGTTTCTACTTCTTGGATCTTGTTTTTAGTGTTTTGGCTTAGAATCACTTTCAAAGACCCTGTGGAAGGATTCAAACATTCTTTTGAAAGATCTAATCCTCCGAAGTGTGGTCGTACAGCCTATGTACGACGTGGGAAGGATAAAAAAATTTAAAAAAAATGTTTTTATCATTCTTTTGCCTTGATCTCATATGTTGAGTGTTTGTTATTCATTTTTTGGCTTAACAAAATGTTTTGTAGAGTTTGTAAGGTATCAAGATCATTTCTGATAATTTTTTCTCTACTTGGGCATCATAGTACGACTCTTTGTAGCATTTTAAAGCTGAAAATCAATGAAAATTTCATTCTAGTTGCTCCTACACCCTAGTGCTTAGCTTAAGAGGTCAAACCTCATTGTTTGGCCTCCTAAAATCTCTTGCAAACTTTGTTGAAGATCCAAATCATTTTTTTGAAGATCTGTACTCTACTTGGACACCATTGTACGGCTGTACCGGTTGAAAAAATATTTAATAATTTAGATTTTTTGCTGCAAAATCAAATTGAGTGCTCAGGGGTGCTTGTAGAAATTTGCTTTATTATCAAATAAAATACAAATTCACATTAAAAAATATTGTTTTAAAAGCTTTTTTAGTGTCGTAACGAAATCATGTTTAAAGAAAAGTTATGGCTTCACCTAACTTCGTGCTTGATAAATCTCAAATGCGTAATGGGTTTAACTATAATATATAAAAAAATCAACATTAAAACGGAATTTATGGTCTGAAAGTTATGAAACATTGTTATTGGGATAGAAAAACCCCTTCAAAACGACATGTCACACCTAAACTTACAAATGTGTTTCAACAAAAATCATAAGAAGCCATGTCAATTATTCTAAGGACTGTTAAGAAAGATTTCCTACTATATATCGACAATTAGGAGTCCCCCAGCGATGCTTGGAAACTCTTTGAGTCTATGCACGAGGGCAATTATCTCTATAAGATAATTAAACTTATTCTTGAATTGTTAACTACACATATGAAAGGTGATGGAAAAATTATTAATTTTATTGTTAGAATCAAAAACATTAAATCTCAATTAGATAGTCGTGACTGTAATCTTATTCAAGATAAGCTTTTGCATTTCATTGTTCAACTTAATATTCATAAAAAATTTCGCAATTTCGTTTTCATTCTTAACTCAAACTACCAAACAGAATAAAATATTCCTGACCTCACCGCTCTATCTATATTTTTGATTCAAGAAGAGCAAATGATGTCAAATTTTGATTCTAAAGAACATATCACTCAGACACTTTTTGCTCTCAATCATGTTTCTGATAACAATGAAAACCAAAAATCTAACCCTAATTCTGCAAATGGTAAAAATGGAAGCAAAAAATCTGGCAATAAGAATCATAAACCAAGTTTAATGAGAATTGCAATCTGTGTGGTAAATTTGGTCATAGAGAAATGGTTACAAAAACAAAGATAGAGTTAATCATAAAACCTCTAAAAATAACAAAGGGAAGAAATATAATCAAAATTATCAAAAGAATCAAAACCATAATCAGAATCATAATACTGACATTATTAGTTTATAAGTTGTCTTGTTTGCTTCTAATAAAAATGAATGGTGTTTAGATAGTGACGTATCGAATCATATGACTTGTTTATCTCATATTTTATTTGACACTAGAAATATATCTGAAAAGATTTATCTAAGTGATTAATCATTTATAGAAGCTACTAAGAAAAAACAAAATTTGCAAATGACATTATTAAAGATGTTTTCTATGTACCTAAACTTAAAAAAAAATTGTTATCATGTTCTCAACATATGAATGATAATTTCATTATAACTTTGTTTAAGGATAACTGGTCTATTAAAAATCAATTTGATTCTCTGATTGTTAAAGGTGTTCAATAAAATGATTTATACACATTATTTACTTCTTTTACATGTTATCTTTCATTGCATAGTAAGAATAAATCTCAATTATAACATGAAAGATTACAACATATTAATTTTATAAGTTTAAATAATGTCTTTTCATAATATTGTTGTTGGTCTTCCTTCTATCCCATCTCATCATGAAATTTGTAAACAACATACTAGTTCATTTCACAAAAATCATGATGTAAATTCCTCACATCTTTTAGAGTTAATTCATAATGATTTTACAAAACACTTTAAAGTTGCATCTTTTAATAGTCCTTTATATGTTGTTTTTTATAGAGGATCATATTAGAATGATTTGGTCATATTTTATAAAGAAAAAATATGAAGTATTATCTGAATTCACAAAAAAATAAAGTTGTTTAAAATACTTATAATTTTTTTGTTAAGAGATTAAGATCTGATAATAATGGTGAATATATTAGTAAATAATTTGATTTTTTTTGCATTTGTTATGAAATTCAATGAGAATTAACAACTCCCTATACCACATAGCAAAATGGTATTAGTAAAAAGAAAATGGCTAAAAACATATTAATTTTGCAAAGTTTTTTAAGATATCTAATGTTTGGGTCAACTTAAATTGTTGTATGTGCATCACATGATAGTTGAGGACGCTTATCTTGTCAATATTAGAAGCATCCAATAATGAATTATGTGTGTCACTAACTTAGTAATCTAAGTAGTGAATTGGTTTGCCTAAAACATGACTTGATTGTTTAACTTGTGTTTTATCACAGATAAACATGTCTTCATTTATCTTTATGTATTTGATTATTATGATGCTAAACATATTATAATATAAATCTACTTATAAATATGTATTTAAGTTTGGTGCAGGTGTTATCACTTGCAACAGCAAGAAGCAACCTTTTGTTTTCTATCTTTTTTACGGAAATAGAGTATAGAAGTGCTACGGAAGCTGTTAAAGAAGCCATGTAACTATGAAGGTTGTTGGAGAGAATTTCATTTGAATGTTTTTCACAATACCACCCTTCTATGTGATAACCAAAGTTGTATAGCTCTAACGAAAAATCCAATGCATCACAAATGAACTAAGCATATTGAAGTTCATGTGCATTGTTAACAGAAAAAAAGTCCTCAATGGTGATCTACAATTTTGTCTTATGGATGAACAAGTAGCAGATATCTTCACAAAACTACTTGGTGCTACCAAGTTTTGCAAGATTCATACAATGTTAGGCCTCGCATAATTGTCATTGAAAGGGTGTGCATAACAATGTCACTTCCTAATAGCGATATGCTTCATTCTTCTTCTCCATACTTCTTCTCATTGTAAAGCATTGTAATATATCACGTTATGTGATTTTTGTAAAACTTTGTTTAGAAGTTTTAGCTTGGCACCCCATTATTTAGAAATATATTGTAATGGAAATCCTTATGTTATAAAAGACTTCAAATATGATTGATTGATTATTCATGAGAAACTATGAGATGTAGTCTAGCGATCATGCTAAACCTAAACTTACTTTGAGTAGTTTATAAATTATAATTCATTTTGTTTCAAAAGGTGATGTTGGGCATAAAGGTTTTTAAATCATTCAAATTTGTACATAGTATAATACATATATTAAGGTGACTATAGCATTTATCCCCACTTAGCATTAAAGGGGAGTGTTAAAACATTTAATGTTTAACTAGTGTTATTATAGACCCTTAGTACATATTGGATAATTAAATAATAATGATTTATTATTTATTAACATATGTTGAAAATCTCGTGTAAATAAATAATAAAACATATTTATTATTTATCAATTGTGTAAAATATTAAAACGTTCGCGAGGAAAGGTTGGACCTGTTGGTTACAAACATCACCTCCCCTCATTCTTATTTAAATAGGGTTTTACCCCTTTGGTAAAACACATAAATACTCATGAACTTTGTGAAGAATATTATTTATATTTGTGTGTGGCAAATATTGTATAGAGAGTTTTGTGAAGGCTTATCACAGAATGAGTGAGAAGAAGAGGATTTGTGTATTGGGGTGTTTCTCATTAATGAATATCAACTGTGGGTTTTTTACCTCTATTGAAGGTTTTCCCACCTATATCTGTGTTCATTGATTTGTGTGTGTCTTTGGCATTAATTCTCACATCTAGATCTATCTTATGCATCTACATATTTCATGCTTTAATAATAAGAGGCTAGTATAATAGTCTATTTGAAGACTAAGGATGCTAGGGTTTACATTTCAAGGAAAAAAAACTATTTGTCAAGATAATCGAGCATCCAATCAAGTAATTCAACACAATTTATCAAAAATAAAATTGTCTTTATATATCTTTAATAGGTAAATACCAAAAGCATAAAAAAACTACAAACAAGACATTTGTAATGACAAGTATGATACTACATTTTTAGTTCCCTCAAATCAAAAAAGACAATCTAGAAAGAACCAAAACAAGAAGACCAACGAAGGTGAGATACTACATATTTAGTTACCTCAAATCAACAAAGACAATCTAGAAAGAACCCAAACAAGAAAACCAACAAATGCGAAAAGACTGTAATAGTTACAAGCACACTTGAAACATCATGCCAAGCTTCACTACCTACTTGTTTGTATCAATTATATTGAAATGACATTTAGGGGAAAGTGAGCCACAAAGTAAGGATTTAATGAAAACAGAAGTGCCCCCTGATATAGTATTATAGTTTTGGACAATTTTAGTCACTTGCCCTGCAATCAAATCCCTTTATGCCTGATTGCATCCCTACAAGGGAGCCATCAAGTGAGGTAAATGGAAGACACAAGTGCTTCCTGATCTAAATTTATTGGTTTGAATCTTTTATATTTTTTTCCCTGCAATCCCTGTGAAGGAGGAATAGTTCCCCTTAAAAAACGAGTTCCATGCTAGTAAAATATAAAAGAAACTGACAGAATAAAGACTCAAATAAAGACATAAGCCGACATCACCACTGAATGCTTTACGAAATAGAATGCAAATAAAGAATAAATGGAATGCGCTTAGGAATAGAAAAGAGAAAAACATACCGCTGGTGACAAAAGCCCGGCTGCTACACCGATTCCTAAGAGAGTAATCAGCAGCAGAAGTGTAACAAAACCTGGCAACATTTGTCATTGTCATTATTAGTAAATACACATCTGGCTTTTCTCTCTACTACTTACATTTTAATTTCATTACTTTTTAGCAATGACATTTTGCTGCATGAGGCTAAAGTCATCAATCCTATATACAGAGGTTCTTATTACTAAACCTGAAAGACAAATAAAGAAATAATTTATTTACATCTGTCCAAAATGAGAGCGTCCGATGTAAACCATGCGTGGATATCGATTGTCAGTTTACCTGGATTCTGTCTTGCACTTCAAGTTGAAGCATATTACTTATAACATCAAATGCAAATGGCAGACTTTCAAAATGTTCTTTGGAATGAACAAAATATTAAAGGTTAAGAAGAAATGTAAACATATCTCAAAGGCATCCTATGAGAAAATTAAATGTTTTTAACTTATTATATCTGAATCTTTAGGATTCCACATATCAACATTAGTATGTGAGATTTTGGGAATACCCATGTGATTTCAGTGGTCAGACATTTATGGTTGCAACATCTCAACCAATCATCAGTAGTGAATGTAAAATGAATTGATTTCCTTTCATAAATTGGTGCCTTTTAGGAATCACTAATCATATTTGTATTTATATAGAATGGCTCATGAACAAAGGAATAATTTAGTTGGCAAAATTTGATAGGTTTAAGTTTATGTTGGTTAGATTGGACTTAGTTTGTTGTTATTATTAATTCTTGTTTTTATTAAAGCTGCCTCCGCATTGGACAAATCCAACTTTAATCTACACAACCTGAGTGTTAAACATGATACCAAATCTACAAATGAAATGAAGTTTGCTCCGCACAGCCCCAGGGATGGAGACGATGCCAAGATCATCACAAGGCCTATTTCTCTGATAGATGGTAAGGATGCTACCAACCTTAACATACCAAATCATGTTTTGAACATTTCTACACCGAACTATAACAGTGATTCTCTCATACAGAAAAAACAACACAATAAAAAATTATATAAATACTGATAGTTATTTTAAAATTAATCGCTTTCCAAACAAACAATAATGAATCTGTCAAAAGAATCATAAAAAGTACCATTATAATGAGAAAGATCTTAACAATAATACAACACCACCAACAACAATGATAGCAGCCCAAAAGGATTGGGGCAAGTGGCAGAGAAGGATAAATTTCAAACTTCAAGCCTAGGTTCCATTCTCACAGCCTATTGGGCACCTTATAGTAGCCATGGGGACAGGGGTCTGACTTATTGCAATGCATGGACCTAAGCCAACCCTTATGAGTCAACATGGGAGCACGTAAATGTACAGGTCATGAGTGTCCATATTATGGACCCAACCCCTTCCACATGTTTTCTAAACTCTACCTTAATGTTTACCTTAAATGTTGTCAAATGGGATGAGCTTCATTCGTAAATCATCAAGGCTTTCATTGAAATGCCACACGTTCAAAACCCTGGGAGACATGTTAAATCTTAAAATTGGGTAAAATACTGCATACAATTCTTGGTGTGACATACCCCAACGGACGAGGTCAAGCACAAGCCCCAAGTGACTTTGATGGAAGAGATACACTTGGTCATGCCATCTATACTGAAGGTTACCCCATAAGGAATTTAACAATAAAAAACAAACAATCATAACAATAACATTAACAATTGCCCGTTCATGGGATAAGAGTAAGCATTGCTGACCGCTCCAAATTCACTTGGAAAATCCCCAAGGAAGATTGGGTCAAGCTTAATTTTGATGTAGCCTCAAGAGGAAATCCGAGGATTGCAGGCTTGGGTTGCATATTGAGATCGACTAGAGGCGAATTTATAGTGGCTTCCTCTACTTTTTTCACTCATGGCACCAACAATGAGGTGGAGATTCAGGGTTTGGTTGAAGGTCTTTGCTTGGCTAAAGCACATGGTATAGAAAAGTTGGCCAACAATGCAATGGAAAACTCCCAATTGGAAGCTCAATTACCTGCTCCACTCCACAGTAGAATTACAAAATCTATTTCTTCATATTTCTTTTTGCCATTGCTTTCGAGAGGCTAATTGACCAGATGATCTTCTAACTAATGCGGGAGAGGATTTAGGCATCTTTTTAAAACTTGAAAGCTCTATTCCCCTGCGCTAGCCAAGGTTGAAAACTCTAATCCTCTGAAATGCAAGGGAGAGTGATTAATTAAATATTGGTTTTATTGGGAGCCAAAATGATTAAAGTCCTCAATCATTTATCCCCAAATATTTTTGCCTCGTCCCTCCCTAAAGCGCAATGACTTTCATTGCGAATTGAAATTAATGCCCCTTGGCTTGTGAAAACAAACCAATCATTTCACACATTGACAAGGGATGTGGCTCGTGTCTGCAAAATTGGGCTATGTAACCTTCCCCTTCTTTCTCACGCCTCCCTTCCCCTTATAAATCACCTTGCCCATCATTTTATTTGCCTCCTTGTTAAGTATTGAATCACTCCCCTCTGCTCGTTATCAGCGTCTGACTCCACTCACCATTGTAGAATTCCAAGATGGCGTAGGCAGAACAATGTAGAATACTAAATTTAGGATGGGCCTGGACATAATGTGGCAATATGAAACTAAGAATTGAAGTGTCATTAGAAGCGTTGCATCATATATGGTTGAGGCAGATAAAAGGAGCCCTTGCAGATGAAAATAATATTAGCATGCGATATTCCAGGGATACTGATGTAATTTTAACAATTATCAATGTTGATTAGAAAAGCAAGGTCAGTGAGTTTGCAATTCTTGGCCATTTCATTTTCTTATCATTAGTGTGTACTATAGTTGAACTAGTTGTTGATTTTTGGTGTCTTTTCCATTTAGTATTTCAAGAGGGAGAGATAAACATACCCTAATATAGTGATTGTTGATTCCTATGCTCCTCATTCCTATCTACAATCCAAGCTAGTTATCATGGCAGTAAAGAATGCAAAAAATTCACTCCCAATGTCTTCCATGCGATAAATCCACTTAGATTTATTCGGAGCCAAGTTGTATAGGGTTCCCCTTGGATCACCATCCCAAGACAAGATATTTGATCCAAGAAAAGGCCCATGTTAAACATACACAACTCTTGAGAAAGCAAGCAATGTTTTGCGAACTGTGGCCAAAAGCATAATAAAGAGAAAGATGATAGCCATTACTTATTAATCTAAGCACATCAAGCGACTGATAAAAACTAGCAAAACCAAAGACAGTGTCAAAAGGCTAAAATCCGCCCCTGTTTGTTGTCCCAAAATTAACCCCCAAATCCTCAAAAGGGGAAATATTATAACCAAACAAACATGATAATCCAAATATGTTCAAAGCCTAACTCAAAAAGCATATAACATATACCAATTTTACTGATTAATTAACTAGTCCTAAACATGAGGGCTTGTTGATAGAAGATATTCCCACTCAAGGCTTGCATACATTTATTTAAATTTGCAGTCATTAACAATGTTGATTAGAAAAGCAAGGTCAGTGTGTTCGCAATTCTTGGTCATTTCACTTTCTTGTCATTAGTGTGCACTATAGTTGAACTAGTCATTGATTTCTGGTGTCTTTTCCATTTAGTATTTCAAGAGGGAGAGATAAATATACCCTAGTATAGTGACTGTTAATTCCTCGCCATCTCATTCCTATCTACAATCCAAGCTAGTGATCACAGCATTAAAGAACACAGAAAGTTCACTCCCAATGTCTTCCATGCAATAAATCCACTTAGTTTTATTTGGAGCCAAGTTGTATAGGCTTCCCCTTGTATCACCATCCCAAAACAAGATTTGATCCAAGAAAAGACCCGTGTTAAACATACACAACTCTTGAGAAAGGAAGCAACTCCTTGCCAACTGTGGCCAAAAGCATAATAAAGAGAAAGATGATAGCCATTACTTATTAATCTAAGCACATCAAGAAACTAATAAAAACTTGCAAAACCAAAAACAATGTCAAAAGGCTAAAATCCGCCCCTGTTTGTTGTTACCAAAATTAACCCCCAAATCCTCAAAAAGGGAAATATTGTAACCAAACAAACACAGTAATCCCAACATGTTCAAAGCCTAATTCAAAAAGCATACAACATATACCAATTTTATTGATTAATTAACTGGTCCTAAACATGAGGGCTTGTTGACAGAAGATATTCCCACTCAATGCTTGCATAAATTTATTTAAATTTGCATGGCATTTCTATCTATAAAGAAAACAACCGGCATAAGTAAGTTGTAAGCGCCCTCATTACGTTATACGATTTAGAGGTTAAGACAAGCTACAAGCTATATATGGAAGAGGATTTCTCTTTTACCTTGCAACATGTTAAAGGAAAACATGGATAGAAATTTGTCTGGCTACCTATTAGGAAAAGAATGTGGTCATAAAGAGGGTTGATCAAACACAGAATAATATGCATATTGCCGATTCGTCTTGTAACCTACCGAAACAATACATGTCCTGAAAAAGCATCAAGCACATGGAAATCTCAACAAGCATTGTATCCATCTATCTATTGCAGTCATTCCCCTCCTTTTCCCTATTTTTCTTTATTTCTAATGCGATGTACATTCACAATATGTCTATGCTACATACTATCATACTTAAGCAGTCATTGCATTCACATAAATACTCTGCATGTGACTCAGCTGACTGAATTCAAATCAGCCTGTTTGAAAGACAAATGCAAGAGTAATTGGTGTTTAACCATCAAATAGGCAAGTTACTGAAGTCAACCGGGTGTGAAATCTGCCTGGTCAAATTGCCTGTTGTTTGCTATTTTAAACTTTTAAAAAGTCCCAATTTGTGATGTATTCATTACCAAATACATTCATAAGAGTGTGACCCCAGTTCAAATCCCTCACACCCCAATAAGACAATCCATTACCCGACATGTGATGGAAATTTTAATTCATTGATATATGGGTGAGGTAGTGGAGTATTGGAAATGGGTTACATTCGTAGGTATGCAACTCGGGTTCATCCCTTTAGTGAAAACAAAACTTTTAGACAGAGCCAAAAAATTATCTTCACTCGTTAAAGTCCACAATGCTCATTCATTTATTATTTGCAATGTTCATTCAAACCTTCCATTTTTCAAAATGCAAAAAAGTCAAGATTAAGCTGTCTTCACAACTTGGATCTGGGGTCTAGATGTTGCCTGAAACATTTCCTTGACCTTAGGAATTCTGAACTCATAGAAGATTGAATAATTTGGGATTTAGAACATTCATAGTTTCAAGATCTCATATTTCATCTCGATTGGATATTTTGCAAAGATCATTTCTCCCATAGTGTTTCTGGATCAGCCTTTTTTATGTTAGTTTCATCTAAATGCTTAGCTATCAAGCAATGAAAAGCAAAATCAAATACTAAATGTCTGTATCAAAAAATTGTAGTACAAACGAAACTAAAAATTTACTGTGGTATTTCCATACGCTCAAACTTTAAATTACAATGTCAAGCAATGATGAAACAAACTAAAGATTTTATGTGGCATTTCTATCTACTTAGATTTTAAATATCAAGCAATGAAAAAAAAAAAAAAAAAAATTGCTGTGGCATATCCATACACTTAAATTTTAAATATCTAACAATGACAAATCAGACCAAAGATTTACTGCAGCATTTCAATGAACTTAAATTGTGTTTGGGAGTTTTCAGGGTATAACTGCATGGTAAAAGTAGTCTTCGACATTTTTGGTCTCTTTATTGGATCCATCATTATGGATGAAAGATCGAAGTAATGATAACCCAAACCGAAGATTTACTGCAGCATTGCAATATGCTTAAATCTTTAAATATCAAACAAAAACTACTGAAATCCAAGGTTGGCTGTGGCATTTCTGTATGCTTAAATTTTAAAATTTACATATCAAACAATGACAAATGACATCATATATTTGTGCAGCATTTCAATACGCTTAACATTTCAAATATCAAAACATAAAAAACTAAATTCTGTCATGGCTGAATACGACACTGCAAAAACATATAAATGCACCAATTTCGTACTTAGTACAACATATTGTAATGTTATTGTAAATAATATTGATAATCCTATAAATAATTGTAGGAGAGTTTTTATCTCATAGTGGTAGATAGATAGTCTCCCTAGGAAGCTGAATTGTCTTATTGGAATATAAAGTGAATAGTCCCATGCTTGGCTATAAATATTAATCTCTCATTCATTCATTAATGCAATAACTTTGGTTTGCACCGAATTCCTGTTATTTTATTTGTCATCCATTCCTAGCCTAACATTTGCATCAGAGCATAAGGATTTTTAATTAATTTCTTCCTCCATTCTTCCTCCCTGCTGCATATTTCATTCTCGGGTAATCATATTCATTCAAAATCATTTTTTCATGACATTGGACAGCATATTTCATGTAGCAAGGCATCTTTGGTCTATTAGAGGGAGTATCATTTGTTCTACAGCTATTTAAAAGGAGTTCAACTGTTTTTGGACTGTGTATAGCCTGATTCAAGATGCGTTTTGGCTGTATAACTGCTTAGCACTGCACACTTCTCAGTTTAGGATGATTTTCAGACTTGAAAGAAGGCGTTTTGGCTGAATTTTCTCTTCCTTAACTGCATATTGGCTATTAAAATATCTTTGTGGTCTGTGTGGCACTTACAAAGCTCAACATTCTGTTAGAGGAATGTGCACTTGTTGTTCTGACAGTATTTTGCTGATTACAACCTAATTTCAAGGCACTTTGGAACTGCGTGTAGTGTTTCAAGGCATTTTGGCAGTATGCATCATTATTGGGCTGCATGGCTGTTACTAGAACTGATTTATCTGTTCTTTTGCTTAGTGTGGTTTCAAAACCAACGTGGAGGAGTGCGTACATCTGAAACCAAGGCGTTTCACATTTAAACAATCTTCAACATGGCATCAAGAAAGAGGAAATCCTTTAAAGGCTCAGATAAGTCTGACTTTATTGCTTTTATGCTTTTTCAATTAAAGCATTTCATGGGGGAATTTTTTAAGCCTTTTTAATCATTTGAAAAGCATATAATTTCATTTTGGAGGATATTCCCTATGCAATTATTGGGCTACTAGAACTGATTTAATGGAGGAGTGCGTACATCTGAAACCAAGGCGTTTCACATTTAAAAAAAATTATTTTACAAATCAGAAATCATCTTCCGTTTCAAAATCAAAGAAATTTTGAAAAACAAATAAAATTGTGCAAACAAAACAATTTCATAACTTTCGGTATCAATAGTGCCTCTAGTTCGCGTTTACGAGTCATGTCATCGCAATCAAATTATGGCACTTATAGCCTAATATAGTTGCAACAAAGGCATTTGTGGCATCGTCCCTATAAACCACTGAGAAGAAATTAAAAAAAAATCACTTTCCCATTCCCTTCGTTACCCATTTGCAACTATTGCTAAACGTAAATCCCAAAAGCAAGCAAGAATACTCTAAATATATAAGGTTATTACATCCACGTACAAGGACTTCTCACTAAGCGGGTGTCGTAAAACCAAAAAAAAAATCACGTACCATAAAGGTACCATGTATCATTATGCTCTCATGTGCTTTGACATCTCTTTCACGTACTATCGGGTATATAGAAAAGATGAGCTTCTTCCATATACCAGCAAGTATATAAGAAGGGAGAGCATATAGAGAGGTTTCGTATATCGGTCGGGTGGTATATAGAAAAAGGAATCTTTTTGGAGCAATAAGGAACCATTGCATCTCCCTATATAGTAAACATGCATTCAATCAAAAATATTGTTGGCACAACCCTAACAAGGAAAAATACCTAGTTAAAATGGTCAAAATAGGTGGAGAAGAATACGCTCATCTTCATTAAATTGTGGTTCAACATCTGCGACGGCGATGAACAGCCCACTGAACCTAAAAAAGAAAAAGAGATACCATCCTCGAAGAAGAAGAATTCAAAAGCATTATGTCGCATACAGGGGTGCAATTCTCCTTGTGAAGCATTTCACAAATTGAAGGATCTATATATTGAATTCATACAGTTACAATTGAAACTATTCAATCTTGTTGAAAAATGGTGATATCATGAGTTTGGCTTCTAAAATTCATGCAATCAAACATGATTTGATGCAGTTGCTATAAAAATTGATGTGTATATGATTGTTGTCATGTCCCCTTTTTCGAAATAATTTAATGCGAGTGGACCCGAAGTCTATTTTCATTTCCCACAGGGTAAAGGGGTAAAAATAAGGGAAATAACATAATAATATGTTAAGCCCAGTCGTCACTTTAATTAAAACTAATTTTATTAAGGACAACTTAAATATTATTATTAAAATAATTAAAAGTTCAGGTCCAATAGTTTTTAAAAGGGGGCCTAAACTGATGTTATAAAGTGACATTAGGCATAGGGTACAAAGTGATATTATTTTAAAATGTTCCTAAGTCACTTCGAATTATATTTTGAAAAAAGAAAATAAAAAATAATATTTTATTTTCCCAAAAGTGTCTATAAAAGAGGGTTTGGAAAAAATGAGGGGATTCTAGTGATTATCAAATCCCAGTTGCTTGAGATTGAATGCTTGTTCATCTTTCTTCCCTAGGACGAATACCTTTTGGGTGTCCAGGATCTAAGGATAAAAACCCTCCTATCCTTTGTGGTGATTCCATCTCTGGATTACATTTGTGTAGAAAAGATTGAGGTTATTACCACTTTCAATTTGGTAAAGGTTGCTATTGGTTTACAGCGAAATTTCAAGGTGTTTCTTACTGTTTAGATTTGTCATATCGTCGCTATAGTAATCTGTACAGTGAATTGTGTGAAGGTTATTTGCTAATTACAGTCTGTTGTACCTTGTTCGGTGTACCTTGTCAGGATCAAAAATTATTTCTTGATTAGAGTCTATTGCACCTTGTTAGTTGTACCTTGTCAAGGATCAGAAATCATGTGTTTGCTATTGTTTTGTATTCTACTACCTGCCATACCTACTTGCTGACAGTTGTACCACATTAACACATCCATCACTACATTTTGAAGACTGTTGTGCATGGTAAATAGCATTAGTATTATTGAGAGCTATCGTATATTCTTATTGGAGATTGTAAGTGTTATGCTACTGGTTATTGATCACAAGCCTTGGATTTTTTAAATATTTAAATAAGGGTTTTCTGTTGTATTACTGTGAATGATCGATTTGTATCATCATAAGTATTTTGTATGCATTCATCTCATTGCAATAAAAATTTCTATTGGTTTTAGTACAATAGTATTGCATATAGTTATTTGATTTTTCAGTTTGAAAAGGAATCACAGTAAATTCCAGAATTCATAAAATTACTTAGAAAGGGACATTTCAATGGTATCAGAGCTTGATCTTGTCATCCTGCAAGGTTCCAAGCTATAAAACATTTTAATGCAGTTCAGTGAAAGATTCAATCTAGGGGAAAAATCTATGGAACATCTTTTGAAACAAAAACAAATATGTTGATATGAAATTTAAGCAAACAAATTTATAAGGATTATGAGATGCTCACAGGAAACGATATTGAGAAGAAACTTTACCGCAAATAAAAGCCTCAAGCATCCACCTCAATTGAAAGGTACACTCAACATTTTGAAGGAAGTGGAAAATTGTTTGTCTATAGTGGAACAATCACCATCTGGTATTATGATGAATTTTGTTATGACTCCATTAATTATTTCTTTGGGAAAGCTAGTACCTCTAAGACATCAAGACAAAGATGTAAGGTTTATGGTTATCACTTGCATTAGCGAAATTACCCAAATAATAGCACCTAAAGTCCCATACCATGATGACACATTGAGAGAGAGATATCATTTGATTGTAGAAAGTTTTCAAGGTATGGATGAAATCAAAAGTCCTTATTTTGCTAAGAGGGTTAATATTTTAGAAATGGTGGCAAAAGCTAGATCATGTGTTTTCATGATAGATGTTGGTTATGATGATCTTATTCTTAAAATGTTTCAACATCTCTTTATTATTGTTAGTAAGAATCATACAAACAATATTATTACCTCAATGCAAACAATTATGTCTTTGGTTCTGAATGAGAGTGACGATATTTCTCAGCCACTTCTATCATTTTTATTGTATAATATGAGAAAGGATGTGTGGGAAGTCTCACCAATAGTGCATGCACTAGCTAAAAATGTGGTTGGTCAATGTGAAGGAAAGTTGAAACCATACATAACAACAGAAATGTCAACTAAACAGACAAGGGAACTTATTCAAAACCAGCGTCACAAAAGTTTGCAACAAAGATTATAAAATTTGCAGCAAAAATTGAGAAAGTCAACTATTCCCTCTAATGATGAACTCAACCAGAGGCTTATAAATAGAGTCGATAGGAAGGAGTTCATAGAAATAGAAAAAAAAGAAGGCCCAAGTCACGAAAAATTGCTCAGATGGAGGTCATTGACCAAAAGCAGCAACAATTCGCCACGCAAGTGGAAGATATGAAATTTAATGTGAGAAAGGATGCATAGGTAAAGGTCACCACTTTTAGCAAAGAATACCTAAATTCTTTATATGATGCTACAACAACTCCTTTCCAAGAAGTAGAAATGGTAAAAGTCACCACTCTCGATAAAGAGTACATAAATCCCTTATATGAAGAAGATATCGAGGATCAAACACTAAGTTTGAAAAGTGCTCAAATCAAGGAGATGAAGAAACGCACATTGGGTGAAGTAAACATTGTCAGCACAAAGAACATAGTTCGGGGTTTGCAAGTTGGATTGATTGATCCTATTATCCACCTAATACTAGAAAGGGTTAGCTTACTTAACTTTGTCCAAGAAGAAAAATGTAAGCATCTCAATCATTCCTATGAGTTGGATTCAAAAAATGAAAGAGATAGTAACAACATAGATTCACTTTACATTATGTCCTTTCAATATTTTGTCATCATGGCAAGTACTCTAAAAATGGGGGAAATGTAAAAGATACAACTTGCAATGAAGGGCATATAGATCCTTTTACTCAAATACGGAATTGGCTATGCACAAAGGAGTGGGATCCTAGTATTCAAGGCATTTCTGGAATTCATCATGGCAGACGATGCAATACTTTGTTATAGATGTCAGCAATGACAATCAAGAGTTTGTATTCATTGCCAAGGATCGTTGGTAAACTTGTGAAAGGTCATGGCAGCGAATGATATCATTAAGTTTGATCACGCCACTTTTTCTTGTTTTTCTTTTAGGCCTAATTCTATCAAGGGGAGTACATATGCTTTTGCTAATACAGGTGTTTTCAAATGAAGGTTGAGAGATAAACATAATCCCAAGTATTTGAATGAGCAAAAATTAATAGTACTTGGGTTGAGCAAAGCATATTGTTTCATAATATACATCCAGGACAACCACCTGATAGAGGATGGCGCATGAGAATGAAATTTTGTAAGGAATGAGCAAATTGTGAAGGCTCCATTGCTGCTTTGATAAATGGTAATGGTACAAAATTTCCCATTTTCTTATTATGGTTATCATTGGATGGAACCTTTGATCTAAAGGTGAAATCAACCCATAAAGCTCACAAATGTGCACGAGAGTTCATACAACCAATGGCGATTGGTTATGGGAATTTCCACTCACTAAAGAGTGAAGGCCATTTTGTCACTTTGGAAAAAGGGAAAGAGAAAAATATCTGCACCACTGTCTCGGGGCAGCTAGTACCATCAATAAGGCAGGGCTGCAATGTTTCGATGTTTGATATTTCACAAGAGTGGAAAGAGAGGCACATAGTGGCAGGGAACCGCAAGTTGAGATTTGCAGAGAAGAATCACCCTAGGGCTGATCCAAAGTCTTTCAACGGGGTTCATGGGGCTGTTAGGAAGTGATTATAACTAAACCGCATGCTGATTTGATTACATGCAGCCAATGTCATGAGGTTGAATTGACATTCAAAGAGTCCTTAAGTACACCAGTGTTGGAAGGAGATATTTATGCTCCTAAAATTTTGCGTATGAGACAAGCTATGAGGATTTTCCTATCCTGCAAGAGCACGGTTAGACCTCATAGAGTTGTATATGACCCACAATCAGAGGAGGGTAACCCAGGAGAATATTGCTTCACAAGTACTTTCAGGAAAATGCTCCAATGAGATATTCTTGCTTATAAGAGATAGAGGAATGTTGAAGAACATGACACATGTTGGGATACATTTGTCTTCTTTCCAAGTATCGAACAAATTGCCAACAAGTGGGTCTTAATTGCAAAACTTGAAACTCTTTTCGTTGGAGGAGGGTACATTGGTATAATTACAGCAGGGTCTAGCACAGGTTTGGATAAGCTAGGTATACCATGGTACATTGTTTAGATTGGTTGGACATACTTGTTGCTTTCCAAGCAAAAGGGGCAACCATGAATACTTCAACAAAGGCAGTACAAGTGGCTCAAAGGTATTTTGGGGCAGCAGAACAGAGTTTGGGCAATTAGGTACTACATACTTATGGCATCAAACTTACTATAACATTGAAGGACAATCTTGGCAATCAAGTTGATGCAGGCATGATAACGACTCTTCAAGGACATGATCACGAGGTCATTAAGGAAGGTGAAAAGTTGGAGACTCTCAGAATTGCATTGCTTGAAAACAAACAATTTTGAGAAGGGCGGACTGTCATGTCCTCTTTTTCAAAATAATTAAATGGGAGTAGACCCGAGTTCCTATTTTCATTTCCCGTAGGCTAATGGGGTAAAAGTAAGGAAAATCATATAATAATATGTTAAGTCCTCACTTTAATTAAAGATAACTTTATTAAGGACGACTTAAATATTATTATTATTAGAATAATTAAAAGTTCAAGTCGAAAAGTCTTTTAAAAGGGGACCTAAAGTGATGCTATAAAGTGACGCTAGGCATGGGGTACAAAGTGATATTAATTTAACAGGTTCCCAAGTCACTTTAAATTATATTTTGGAAAAAGGAGAAAATAGAAAATAATATTTTATTTTTTCAAGAATGTATAAAAAAAGGGTTTGGGCAAAATGAGGGGATCCCAGTTACTATCAAACCCCAATTGCTTGAGATTGAAAATTTGTTCATCTTTATGCCCTAGGACAAAAACCCTCCTATCCTTCATGGTTATTCCATCTCGAGATCACATTTGTGCAGAAAAGACCATGTTTATTACCAATTTACAATTTTGTGAAGGTTTCTATCAGTTTACATAGGAATTTATAGGTGTTTATTACTGTTTAGATCTATTGTATTGTCGCTATAGTAATTTGTACCCTACCATTAGCTATAGTGAATTGTGTGAGGGTTATTTACTGATTACGACATGTACCTTGTTAGTTGTACCTTATCAAGGATCATAAATTATTTGTTGATTAGGGTCTGTTGTACCTTGTTAGTTGTATCTTGTCAAGGATCAAAAATTATTTGTTGATTAGGGTCTGGTGTACCTTGTTAGTTGTACCTTGTCAGGGATCAAAATTTATTTGTTGATTAAGGTTTGTTGTACCTTGTTAGTTGTAATTTGTCAAGGATAAAAATTATTTGTTGATTAGGGTTTGTTGTACTTTGTTAGTTGTACCTTGTTATGGATCAGAAATCATTTGTTTGTTGTTTTTTTGTCTTTTATTGCCTACCATCCCTCTTTGCTGACAGTTGTACCACATTAACACATCCATCGTTGTACTTTGAAGACTGTTGTGCATGGTACACGACATTAGCATACTTGGAAGCTGTCATATCTTCTTCTTGGATATTGTAAGTGTTATGTTACTAGTTATGGATTGCAAGACTTGGATTTTTTTAATATACAGATAAAGGTTTTCCGTTGTATTACTGTGAATGATCGGTTTGTATCATCATAAGTATTTTGTATGCATTCATCCCCTTGCAATAAAAATTTCTATCGGTATTAGTACAGCAGTATTGCATCTGGAATTTGATTTTCCAATTTGAAAATGAATCAAGGTATATTCCAAAATTCATAAAATTACCTAGAAAGGGACATTACAACCACCTTCATAAAAGTTGTTCTTCCTACATTCTCAACCTACTTGAAGTCTTTGCATGCAAGCAATATATTGAAGACTCACATTTAATAAACTAGTTGAAAAAATAGCCAAAAGAGTAAAAGCATTTGGAAGAAAAACAAAGTCCACAGGAGAAAGCATTTGTTATACTAATTGAAAGGGCAATTCTTCCAAGAATGCAAGAAATGATAGAAGCAAAGGGAAAAACAAAGGGCGAGATGGCAAATCTGGGAAAAATAATAGTCAACATCGAGAAAAGTAAAATGATAAATAACATTTGGTTTACAAACGTTGCAAAAGAAAAGGGAGTCATGAGACCCATGAATACAAATTGTCATGGGACAAAATTGAAGCCTACAGAAAACAAAAAGCACAAAAGGAGAAGAATAAAAACTCAAAACCTGACTAAGCTCAATTTTATTTTTTTTATGTGCTTCCCATCTCTAACGAAGCAAATAATGTCTCAGAGAGTTCAACCTAGAATAATGTTTGGGTTCTAGACACTGATGCCACACAACATATGACTTTTCGAAGGGACTTCTTTGAGGAGTTTCATAAAGAAAGTTGTGATCCAATTTATTTGGCAGATAATACAAGTCGGCAAAGGTTCAATTTGACTAAAGTCACCAAGACTTTTAGACTTCATTCTCTGAAATGTACTATACCTTCCTCAATTGAAAAAAAACTTGTTGTCTCTTGTGCTCATTTGACAACAAGGCCACTCCATTCTATTGAATGATGGAGAGGTGAAAGTCATAAGGAAATGTGATAACACAGTTGTTCTAATTGGATATGAGGAAGGCAAATTGCTAAAACTCAAGGGTGAACACTCAATACCAAGAAATTTTGCTCATCTCACTGAAGAAGGAATGCCAATAAGTCTTCTCTGGCATGCCAGATTAGGGCATACACTCTATGGCAACATTCGCACTATGCAAAAAATGGTGTTGTAGGCTTGTTGACACTGCCCAAAAACAATGAAAAGTGTAAAGCCTGCATATTGGCCAAACACGAAAGGGAACCGTTTTAAAATTCAAAATATAAAGCTGACAAAAAGTTGCAGTTGGTTCACTCTGATCTGTGTTCTCTACCAATTCTTTTCGCTAGAGGTCACAAGTACTTCATGTTGTTCATTGATCACTACACAAAAATGACTTGGATATATTTTACGAAGAAAAAATCAAAACCCTTCGAAACTTTTCAAAAGTTTTGAGTAATGGTTGAAAATGAAGCCAAATTTCACATTGGAACACTTAGTACTAACAGTGGTGGTGAATTTATGTTAAAGGTGTTGAAACCTATCTCAAGCAAAATGGAATCAAGCATCATCTTAATGGAGTAGTTGAAAGATGATCATAACTATGATGAAAATCGTTCAGGGAATGTTGTACTTCAAAGGGGTAAATCTATAATTTTTGGCAAAAAGTAGCTCAAACAATAGTATACCTCCACAACAGGTCACCATCAACAGCGCTACAAATAAAGACTCCATATGAAGTCTAGTGCGGTCATCTCCCTTCAGTGCGACATCTTCAGATTTTCGGATCCACATGCTATGCATTGATTCCCAAGGAGAAAATGAACAAACTGGAACATAGGAGTCGTAAATGCATACTTTTGAGATACTCAAAATCTTCAAAGGCATATATGGTATTTGATGAGAATAGTAAGAAATTTCTTGTCGCAAAAGATGTCTTTTGTGAAACTGCAAAGGACACAACAAGCATCAATCAACAATTGAATCAACTTGAGAAATATGTCAAATTAGATGTTTTCAAGGAGGTTGACATGGAGACTCCAAACAGTGAAGGGAGAACCTATAATTGGAAAATAGTTGAATCTCTATTAACTCTTGTAATTGAAAATGACACTCCCCTTGCAGAAGAAAGTGAAACTTCATCAGAGGATCATCCAATGTCATAAAATGAAGTACCTGTGATTCGGCGAGCTACTCAAAAAAAGTTATTAAAATGGGCCAAACATACATTGAAAGATGTCAAACCTAATGAGGGTGAAAAAACATGCACTAGAAGTGCACACATAGTTGCACAACAATCAGACAAGTTCCTATATGAAATTCAAGATAAAATAGAAAAACTTACCTTGGAAGACCCTATGGAAGAAAAAGTCAACGTTGCTTTTGACTCTGAACCCACTTCCTTCAAACAAGCTAAAAAGCTTGATGCATGGAAAACAACAATGAAGGGGGAGTATGATGCATTGGCCAAAAATGGATCTTAGAAAATGGTTGATCCTCCAATTTGTAATATTATTGTAATATAATATTGTAAATCCTAGGTGTAATTGTTGGAGAGTTTTTGTTCCGTAATTGTATGCTAAAGAATCTCCGTAGGTAGATG
This sequence comes from Torreya grandis, assembly GCA_037957365.1. Taxonomy (NCBI): domain Eukaryota; kingdom Viridiplantae; phylum Streptophyta; class Pinopsida; order Cupressales; family Taxaceae; genus Torreya; species Torreya grandis. The sequence continues at coordinate 1,671,713 of JARHVA010000427.1, forward strand.
AAAAGTCATCTTGGAATATGAAATAAACAATTACATTCTTGGCTATTTAATTATGTAATCTTTCATTCTTCATTAATGCGATTTGCAATATTTTTGGTTTGCACCAAATCCCATCATCCCAATCTTGCCTTGACATTGGTATCAGAGCAAGGTTCTCTTATTTTATTGATTCTCCATTCCATTCTTTAATTTTTCCTCCTAATTTTAAGTTGTACGGCCAGACATGGCATTACAAATACTTTTGGAGAACAAAATTGTTGTTTAAAGCTCTAAAAGAAGGCGCTTCAAGCTGCTTCAAAGGCTTTTCAACCACTTGGAGGGGTATTAACTGTTGCACTGACTGTTTTCAGTTGCTTTGACTCCTCTTGACTGTGTTACACCTGCTGTAGCAAGGCGTGTGGAGTGCATGGCTGATTCAAGGAGGCATTTTGGATATTTTTCGTTGTTTATTGTCAGTTTCAGACCTATCTTGGCATTAAATGACTGTGCAACTATGTTTTTTCCTTGATTTTGGCTGCTACGTGGTGATTTACACTGCGCTTAGCATCTTTCTCACTATTTTTATCTATCATGAATTGTGCATGACATCTTGGACAATGCTTCAAAGTCTTTTTGGCTGATTTTAGGCTGCATAACGTTCAATCAATTGGTTGTTCTTGAGGCGTATTGGATCAATTCAAAATGGAAAGCCAACAGGGAGTTGTAGTTGGTTCACTTTGATCTGTGTTCTCTCTCGATCCTCTCCATTGGTGGTCACAAATACTTCATGTTGTTCATTAATCATTCAAATAGGATGACTTGGATATATTTTTTGAAGAAAAAATCAAAAGCCTTTGAAATGTTTCAAAAGTTTCAAACCATGGTTGAAAATAAAGCCCCATCCAAAATTGGGACACTTAGGATTGATAATGATGGTGAGTTCACTTCAAAGGTGTCTGAAACCTATCTCAAGTAGAACAGAATCAAGCATTGTCTCACAATCCTTTACACTCCACAACAAAATGGAGTAGTTGAATGGATGAACTGAATTGTCATTGAACATGATTGGGGCAATGTTGTTCTTCAAAGAGGTAAATTTGCACTTATGTGCAAAAGCAACTCAAACAACAGTATACTTCCGCAACAGGTCACCATTAGCAGCCCTACAAATGAAGCTCTGCATGAAATTTGGTATGATCATCTCCCTTCAATGCGACATCTTCGAATTTTCAGATCCACATGCTACACATTGATTACAAGGGAGAAAAGGAACAAACTAGAGCATAGAAGTCGCAAATGTGCACTTTCGGGATACTCAGAGTCTTCAAAAGCATACAAGTTATTTGATGAGAACACTGAGAAATTTCTCATCGCAAGGGATGTCGTCTTTTGTGGAATTGCAAAGGACATAGCTAACATCAATTGACAATTGAATCGACTAAAGAAATATGCCAAATTTGATGTTTTCAAGGAGGTTGATATGGAGGTTCCAAATAGTGAAGGGGGAACTTGCAATTGGAAAACACTTGAATCTCTATTGTCTCTAGAACTAAAAACAACACTCCCCCTGTAGAAAAAAGTGAAACTTTATCAAAGGATGGGCCGATGACAAAAAAAGGAGCTTCAAATCCAAAAACTGAGGCACCAATGATTTTGTAAGCTACACAAAAAAAGATTCCAAAATGGGTTGGACAGGCATTGAAAGATGTTAGCCCTGATGAGGTTTACAAAACAAACACATGAAGTGCACACACAACCGCACAACAATCAAACAAGTTCCTAGATGAACTTCAAGATAAGATAGAAAAGCTTACATCGGAAGACCCTACTGAGGAAGAAGTCAATGTTGCTTATGACTTTGAAGCCACTTCCTTCAAACAAGTTGAAAAGCTTGATACATGCAAAAATGTAATGCGGAGTGAGTATGATGCATTGGTCAAAAATGAAATTTGGAAATTGGTTGATCCTCCATTGATTGTAAACCAATTCGCAACAAATGGGTCTTTCACAACAAGTACAAAGAAAATTGCTAACTTGCCAAGCACAAAGCAAAGCTTGTCGCAAAGCGATTTGCACAAAAAGAAGGAATTAACTACAATGAAATCTTTGCACCAACAGCGAAATGGACTACCATTTAAACCATGTTGGCTCTAGCAACTCACAACGGATGGAAAGTTCACTAAATGGGCATCAAAACTGCATTTTTGAATGGTGATCTCAAGGAGATAGTGGAGATAGTGTACATGACTTAATGCAAAGGTTTTGTAATGAATGGCCCAGAATACAAAGTGTGCAAACTAGAAAAATCATTGTATGGTTTGAAACAAACACGCAGAGCATGGTACGACAAACTCACTAAGCACCTCCTAAACATGAATTTCAAACATTTTGAGTTTGAAGATGCAACTCTTTTTTGTCAAAACAATTGTATTTCCAGTGGTGTATGTTGATGATCTGTTCATCACAGGTAACAAAAAAAAATGCACAACAAAATTCAAATCAGAGTTGATGGAAGACTTTGAAATGACAAAGCTGGGTTATTTTCTTTACTATTTGGGTATTGGAATAATTGAAAAACCAAAGTATATCTTCATCACTCAATAGAAATACATTGTTAAAAATCTAAGCAAATTCAAAATGCCCATAGAACAAAATCTAAAATTGATCTCAAAAGATACCACAGATTTAGTAGATGTTACTAAATACAAACAGCTTATTAGAAGTCTAATCTATGTGACCACAACTAGACCAAATATTTCTTTCGTTGTAGATGTTCTTTCTTGATTCATGCAATAACTTAGAGAAAGCCACTAGGTAGCAACAAAGAGTCCTTCGAAATCTCAAAGGAAAACAAAATTTTGGGCTCGAATACTTCAAGGCAGAGGACTTCAAACTAGTATAATACTCAAATTCTAATTATGTTGGTGATTTTGAAGATGAAAAATCTACTTCTGGTTTTCTAATGAATCTGGGAATAACAGTTCTCAGTTGAAAGTCGAAGAAGCGATCGGTGCCAACAATTTCTTTGACAAAAACAACAAAGATAACCAGAGATTATGTGGCTCAAAAAAGTTCTTTCAGATTTGCAAGAACAACAGGTTTCATCAACACCTCTCATGATTAAAAACACATATGCAATTCAAATAGCAAAACATCCAATGTTTCACAACCGAACCAAGCACATCAACACTAAATTTCATCTTAATCGGCATTATGTGAAAGATGGCAATATAAAATTGCTACATTGTCTCATTGCAAAGCAACTAGCAAACACCCTGACAAAAGCAATGGGACAAAAAAATTAAAAAGTTCAAAGGCATACTTGGTCTCACAATAACCTCAACAGATTGAAGGGGGCAAGTAATATTTTTGTAATATAACATTGTAAATCCCAAGAGTAATTGTAGAAGAGCTTTTGTTTCGTAGTGATAAACTAGTGAGTCTTTGTGGGTGGATGAAGAGTCAACTTGGAATATGAAATGAAGTCACATTCTTGGCTATTTAATTATGTAATCTTTCATTATTCATTAATGCAATTTGCAATATTTTTGGTTTGCACCAAATCCTGTCATTCCAATCCTGACTTGACAAGTTATATACCTATTGGCTGTGAGTGGGTCTTTCAAAACAATTACAAAGCAAATGGCTCACTTGACAAGCACAAAGGAAGACTTGTCGCAAAGGGATTTGCTCAAAAAAAAGGAATTGACAACAATGAAATATTTGCACCAACAACAAAATGGACTACCATTCAAACAATGTGGGTTGTGGCAACTCAAAACAGATGAAAAATTCATCAAATTGACGTCAAAACTACATTTTTTAATGGTGATCTCAAAAAGACTGTATATAACTCAATCTAAAGGTTTTGTAGTAAACGGCTAAGAGCACAAAACGTGCAAACTAGAAAAATCGTTGTATGATTTTAAAAAAACCCTAAAAGCATGGTATGAAAAACTCACTAAACATCTCCTGAACATGAACGTCAAACGTTTTGAGTTTGAAGATACAACTCTTTATGTCAAAACAATTGTATTTCTAGTGGTGTATGTTTATGATCTACTCATCATAAGAAACAAAGAGATGCAGTACAAAATTCAAATCAGAGTTGATGAAAGGCTTTGAAATGACAGATTTGGGTTACCTTCATTACTATTTGGGTATTGAAGTGATTCAATAATCAAAGTATATCTTCATCACTCAACAGAAATATATTAGTAAAATTCTGAGCAAATTCGCAATGACATATTGTAAGCCTCTCAATACGCCCATAGAACAAAATTTGAAATTGATATTAAAAAATACCATAAATTTAGTAAATGCTATTAAATATAAACAACTCATTGGAGATCTAATCTATGTGACCACAACTTAGACTAGATATTTATTTCATTGTTGGGGTTCTTTTTCGATTCATGCAACAACCAAGAGAAAGTCACTAAGTAGCAATAAAAAGAGTCTTTCAATATTTCAAAGGAACATAAAATTTTGGACTCAAATACTTAGGGCAAGAGACTTCAAATTGGTTGGATATTTAAATTCTATGTTGGTGATTTTGAAGATAAAAAATCTACTTCAAGGTTGTTGATTAATTTGAAAACAACAATTGGAAGTTAGAAGTTGAAAGTCAAATAAGCAATCAATTATGGCAATTTCTTCAACAAAAGTAAAATACATGGCAGCTTCAGAGGCAACTAGATAAGATAAGATAAAAATATTAATGTCCAACAAATGACCATAAAAGTAGGTCAAAGGGACTACAAATTACAAAAGTGTGTCAGGAACAAGCGAGAAACCAAAAAGATCTCCAAAAATGATAAGAACAATGCTGAAAGATATGGTACAAAACAAAGCCAAAAGCAACAACGCTCAGAGCCAAAAAAAGAAGTAGAAGAAACGAGCAACCCACAAAATCCCTAAACATCAGAAAAGCAAGAATGAATCTTGAGAAGGAAAAACCAGGAGAGGGTCCATCAAGAGTTTGAACTAACTCTCCTAGCATCTGAGGCCAACGAGAAGAAGCTCTCGATAGATGTATGACCCGAAGAAGAGGAGGTAGGATGTTTGGTCTGTCCTCCATTCCACTGCCTAGAAGAAAAAGTCCTCTGCGAAGATCTAGTGGATCTAGTCTGTCTCCTGGTGCAAGGTCTGAAATGGACATGTTGGTGAAATCTCAAGGGATTGTGGGCAGTCTCTCTAGGTTGCACTGATCTAGAATGTGAGGTTGAACTAATGTCAATCTATTGCTTAGTGCCTCTCCCCAAAGGTAGCACCATGAAGAAGAAAGTGACACATTGGGTGGAATTTGGTGTAGTGGGTCTTTGAATAGAATCATCACGAAGTTTAAGAGGTTCATGTATGTATAAGGCCAAACATCTTTGGTTCTCATATCTGAAGAACTCAAAAAGAATCTGTGTCCTCCTAAATAGGCAATGAAATCTCCCCCTGATCTCGTAGCATATGGGACAATGCAAAATGAAGTGTTCCTCAGACTCCATCTCTTGGATGCTGCATAACTGACAAATCTTGTCTGCGCGATCTATCTGGTGATCTGTGTTAATCCTAAGCCTGTGAGAGCCCACTCGAAACTGTCTTAATGGAATGCGAAAAGAGTGCATCTAGTGGCGGAATGTATACAATGGACAAAATATATACAAAAAAAATTTGTGGCTCGAAAGGGTTCTCTCAGATTTGCAAGAACAGTAGGGTTCGTCAACACCTCTCATAGTTGATAACCTAGTCTTTCACGACTGAACTAAGCACATCAACACCAAATTTCATCTAATTTGGCATTATGGGAAAGATGGCAATGTAAAATTGTTACATTGTCCCACTGCAAAGCAACCAACATACATCTTGACAAAAGCGCTTGAAAGATAAATTTCTAATAAGTTCAAAGGCATGTTAGATCTCACAATAACTCCTATAGATTAAAAAAATGATGTAATATTATTATAAATAATATTGATAACCCTAATAGTAATTGTAGGAGAATTTTTGTCTCATAGTGGTAGATAGATAGTCTTTATAGGAAGCTGAATAGTCTTCTTGGAGTATGAAGTGAATAGTCACATGCTTGGCCATAAATATTGTAATCTTTCATTAAATCATTAATGCAATAATTTAGGTTTTCATCAAATTTTCGTTATTTTAAAAAAACATACCTACTCCAATCTCTATTTTTAAAAATTCGTCTCTACTACAATTAAAAAGACATATCTACTACAATTTTTATTTTACAAATTGGTCTCCCCTACAATAATTGCATGATATTGAATCCTAACTGCTAAAAAATATATAAATGGTAAAAATCGGAATATTTTTGACTCGCCATTTCTCGTGTTAAAATAATCACTACTGCAGTCTTTATCAAAATTGCATGAAAGAAACCCTAACTGCTGAAAAAAACACGCACACACACATATATGTTTATGATAAAAATGCATTTGCTTAAAATCCAGAAAATCTTTAGTTCGCTATGTCTTTCGTCACGACTACAATCTTTATGCTACGATCATCTCCTACCGTAGACTTCATCAAAATTTCATGACATTAAACCCTAAGTGGGAAAAAAATAATAATAACAAATTTATTTAAAAATCAGGCTTACCATTACAACGATAGTAAATCCTCGTTTTGTCCGAAAGAAGGACGCCCGGAATTATCCTCCCGGGAAGAATCAATCCGGCTAAAGCTAAATATGCGAAGTACGCCAAAATTATTCCCGCCTACAATTTATTTTAGATGATATATCTGCATTTTATTTTCAGGATTCGAAATGCACTATAAAACGACTTGAAAAAATAGGAAAGTTGAAATCTTACCGCGTTCCATGAAGGAAATGCCAGTAAAGGGTAATCCTGCGGAGATGCCATGAGAGAGATTGTGTGGATCTTAATTTTTTGTACTTTTAACGGAGATTTCAGTGTGGAGAGATTTACTTGTGATCATTTATTACTGACTTAGCATATGACAGTCCCTAATACCATTTTTAAGGGCCGAAGTTTCTCTGGTGTGCGGACTATATCTCTTTTGAATTGGAAACCGTGCTTTTAATTTATTAATTGATTAGAATGCTAATGAAACACAATGGCATTTGTGTTTATCAATGGACCTTACATGCTCGGAGGTGTTTATTTAAGGTATTTCATTATTGAATATGTTGTGTATGCGGAGTTAATATGAAAATAATTTGAAAGTAAGATCGTGTAAGTGAGTTTTTGAGGAGTCTAGACTTCATAATATAGTTGATTTATTGATCGAGTTTCATAGTGGAAGATCTGATATTAAAAAGAACGAGAGAATGTTTTGATATTTTGGCTCTTGGTCCCGTAGACGTCATTAAAATTTTCCATTCATTCATTCAACTAAGCTTTGTCATAAGAAAGATCTCAACAATTTAGTTTTTATGAGTAATAATGTTTGTATAGTGTATGTAGATTATAGTAAACATTTTTTGATATAAATATGTGAAGATTTTTCAATTGACATTTCACATCATCATCATAGATCACGAAGTGATTCAAAATATCAATCCAAAAATATTTACAAAGTTGTATCAAAAAACATTTATTATAATTTATTTTTTGTGTTTTATCTTTTTTCACCAAATACTCCTATTTGATAGTTTGGTGTGGACTCACTTTTATAAGTTAATTTTATTTGAAATGTACTTCTCTCAGAGTGCTATTACCATGTTATGGTTATTATTGAATATTAATAATATATTATATTCTATTCCATGAACTTGTTTCGCAAATAATTATTATTTGAATGATATTCGAGTCATCTCGAGATGACTTTATCGACAACTTTCTTTTGAGATATTTTTTTCATGTGTTTTTTATAACAATTACAATCGTAAGATAAGGGGACAGTTAGCACATAATTAGCATGGAGAGGAATAGTGAATGTAGTCCACTACTTTAGATTTTTATATTTTTACCTTTTTTTTTCATTGACAAAGCTTTTAAACTATGTAATAAGTTATAATATTTTAGAGTGGGTCACCTTTTGTAAATGTAATAAATGAATTATATTTGATTAAGCATTCAAAATACATGTATAATAATAATAATAATAATAATAATAATAATAATAATAATAATAATAATAATAATAATAATAATAATAATAATAATGCCTAATTAATAAATAAAATATCAATACATTAAATATAAAGGGGTTATAGTGAAATTATTTAGATAAATCAAGTTAGTTCACAACAATGGATATCCCCACAAAGTTTTGGATCTCCCCCTCGAGTCCTTCCCAAAAAAAATCTAGTTTGATTCTATGAAGGTTTTCAAAAATCTTGAATGCCTCCTATTAGATATGCATCAAACTCTATAAAGACCTTGTGTTTGAGAGCAGAATTCTTACACATGTACGATATATCTTTATACCATAAGGCATTCATTTTCCCCTCAAAATTGTCTAAGACATTGGAATCCTACTAATATTGTTGAATCAAAAATTAGGTATCAATATTATTTTCCCATTATGATCTTGTCTCATCCACCCAATCTGCTTCCTATATGGACATTGTGCATAATAATGTCTTTATGGATTCATCCCTCCTGGATAGTTCATTTGTAACTACAATATCCTTTCCTTTCTTATATATGATTTCAAAGTTATACCCCAACATTTTGGTCACCCTTTTTTGTTGTTTTGATATGACAGCCTCTGTTTTAAGAAGTAGATTAGATTATCACAATCAATTTTTAATTTAAAGTGTGAACCCATTAGGTAAGGTCTCCATTATTTTACTGCATGAAAATACACATCATCTCCTTCTCATATATAAGCTTTAGCGAATTTTTACCCTTGAGTTGATAAGTCTCAAATGCAAGGGGTCACCCTTCATGCATGAGTACTTTCCCCATTCCATAACCTGATGCATTACATTCAACAACGAAGGTATTTGAAAAATCTGGGGTAGTCAAAACTAGAGTGGTGTTGTTATACTTTCATAAATTTTCACAAATTGAAGATAGTAACTTGTTAATCCTAAAAAACCTCAAAGGTTCTTGATACTTTTTAGAACTTTCCAATCTACCATGGCCTTGATCTTGTGAGGGCCTACTTTGAGGCCTTCATTTCAACATAATTTAACCCAAGTTCTCCAGCTCCTATACTCTAAAAGCACACTTAGAAGGCTTATTGTAAAGCTGATGTTGTTCCTAAATTATCAATACATGATCCACATGTTGCAAGTGTTCTTCCCATGTCTTATTGTATTTAGTATGTCATAAATAAGTACCAAGATAATTTTTTGTAAAAATAAACCAAAGACATTGTTCACCAAAAAGCATTACCCAAAAGGCATAATGGCATTCATGAATTCTAAAAGTTGTCTTATGTATATCCTCATCTCTTAATCAAACTTGATGGTACCCTGAACAAAGATCCAATTTTATAAAGTAGACAAAATCATACAATTCATTTAACAAATCATCAATGACCGAAATAAGAAACCTATATCTGACGATGTATTTTTTGAGTTATCTATAATCTTATTACATCCTCCAAGTATGATCCTCTTACGTACCATTACCACAAGGCATGAATACGCACTTTGGCTATGCTTGATAATACTAGCCTCTAACATTTCCTACACCATTTTTTCAATCTCACTCTTCAAAGTGTATATTGGTACATGTACAATCTGATGTTTTCCAGTTGATTCCCTAGTAGCAATTGAATGGCATGATCAAGTTTCATTTTTTTGTGGTAGTCCTTTTAGAATTGCTCTATGAATAACAAAGTGTTTATCAATAATCTGTTGTAATCATGGTGTTTAGACATCTTTGTTGATTGCAATTTTAATAAAAATAGTTGTGTTACAAAACTATTTACTACCTTTTTTAGAATCTTCTACATCTAATGAGAACTAACTAGTTGTGGAGACTTTGCACACAATCCACACAATTCAAATGTCTTACCTTCAAAATGAAAATGCATGAACAACTATAATTTCATCTCTAATGTGCTCAAAGTTGTGAGCCATTGAACTTCCAAAACTATGTCAACCCAACCCATGGGAATAACAAACATAACAGCGTCTAGCCTATGATCTCTTATGACAAGTTTAATATTGTGGCATTTTGTTGAACAACCGATTGTTCCATCATCTATAATCATGACTTGGAATTTTAGAGCTGGATAAATAAAATAATTCAAGTGTGTTGCCAGCTTATTACTGATGAAGTTATGTGTACTCCACGAGTCAATTAGCACCGACACCTTTTGTTTCATAAGTAAACCCACGACCTTGAGGGGGTGTGGAGTGCTAATACATAAGAGTGCATGGCATGAGATAGTTGGTTGGGAACCTTCAAATTCCTCCTCTGGCTCCTCATCATCCTCACCTGATACTTCATCATCCTCGTCATCTTCTTTGGCTACTTCAACGTAGAATAATTTCTTCTCATAATGTTTATGTCCTTTATTGTATTTGTTATCTCATTTGAAAAATAACCCTTTTGCTTATTTCTTTTCAATTTTTGAGGAGTCAATCCGGTAAGCTAAGGGAATGATTGTGCTAGAATAATGCGCTCTCAATCGATAGTAAAAGCTTGTTGTTTGAGCAAATCAATTTCCTTTGCCTTGCATACAAAGATCATGGACTCTGATACTAAGCTTGAATTAAGCATGCAAACATAAAGTTGGATGTTATCCTTGAGCCCACTTAAAAACATATCATTCAAGTTGTCTTATGTGATGTCATTCATGTGAAAAAGCATGTTCTAGAATTGCTTAGTATAATCCTTTACAACCCCCATTCATATTAGTCTTACTAAATGACTAATATAGTTTTTTATGACACTATTGTTGTAATGCATCTACAACTCATTAGTAAACATTGACTAGGTGATATTAAGGCCCTTGTTTTTCTTTTGAGCACACGACCATCTATACCAAATGAACTGTTATGATTCCAAATAAAGAGATGCCATGACCACCTTTTATGCACATAAGGTTTGATGTAGATCAAATAATTTTTATATTTGATTGATCTAGGTGACTATATCCTTACCATCAAACTTGCACACTTCCACTTTTGGTAGCATGTTCCTCGAACCTGTATTTGAGATTTAATTGTTATGTTTATGAAAACTCAAGTGGCCTAATGGAGAATTATTGGATGGTGGCATTTCCATAATACGATCTAAAATAATTGTCAATGTCACATTGATGTTTCTCAAAACTAACTTCATTACATCCATGTCCCCTTTGACCACATCTGGGTCTTATTTTTTCACCATGCTTTGTACATCTGCTCGGAGTTGGTTAAGCAACCTAGAAACCTCTGAATCATAACTTTAAAACTCTATGTCCTCCTTGTTGTTCATTTTTCCATGAGTGGATTTCCCTTTTCTACATCCTCGTGTGTTTTGATTGGTCATGCATTAACTCTATGGATTAGGGTTCAAAAATATAGGGTGGATGGTTTTGGGCCCCCAAAAAAGTGTATTGGATGCTTATACCATTACAACTATCTCATCGAGATGAATCCAACGACTTCTAATTTACTCAAGGGTGCAAAAAAAATATATATATTTTTTTGTTTCAAAGAAAAAACCTCAAGAAATATTGCACTGATGAAAAAAATAAATTGTTCCCAGATCGCAAGTTATGTTTTTCAATAGTTTACTCATAAAACAAATGCTAAGTGAGATCTAGAAAATAAAAATCGTGTCCAAAACCTTGCCCAAATTAAAGTTGTAATACCACTTGTAATGAAATTACTCGGATAGATCAATTCACTTTACAACAATGGATATAAATGTAAATATCATGAGCATATTAACAATAATATAACATACTAATAAGCAAATCCATATCAATATTTGAGAACATAGTAGAATACTTGATAAATAGGACTAAGTCACTTCGAAGGGGTAACCTCCACAACCATACAAGAATAATAGAAATTTTAATATGATCCTCAAATTCTAACCACTACCTCCTACATATACCCTACTTTATTCATGGTTACTCCAAAGGCCACCCTACTAATAATATGAAAATATAAATAAAAGTGTCAAGATAAGATAAAAGGTGATATTAGCCATAGATTAACCACACATATACCTAGACACATTATAGCTTAATAATGTATCAGAGATATAAATGATGTATCTTTGTGTATAATGTTATAAAAGACATCACAAGGATTTGAACCTGAAAGAATGTAATTGAAGCCAAGATGACTGCCACCCAAATATTTGGATTTGGTCATAAAAGGTTACTTAGGACCATACACTTTGCTTCAGACGTGTGTCTAGAGCGTAACTTTCCAATCTAGATAAAATATCTGAAACAAAATCCTAACTTATGGGTTTTCACCTATTTGTACTCTTCATTTACTTACCCTCAATTTACATGCTATGACTCATGTGTTCCTACAATCATTGAATCTCTCACTTAGATTATCAAAAAACATTGGGGCCCTACATTAGAGTTTGGGTGGCTAGTGTCCATGAACTAGCCCTCTAATAGTCGGACCTCATGAAGTAGAATAAATAAATTGTTAGAATTTTCATAATCATAAAACATGTCTCTCATGTAATAATAATATGTTCAATGTTAGATGTTTAATCAATAGTGCTTGTGTGTGTGAATAAATGTCAATATTTTTCTATTTATTAGTGATTTTGAATTCAAAATTTTCAATTTTGATGGGCGTGTTAACTTCCAATAGTGATATTCAGAAAGAGTATAAAGGGGCAAATGGGCCCATTCAATAAATGAGTATAGAAAAAAGTATTTCAAGATATAGGAGATTGGACTATAGGTTTTGAAAGATAGAGTAGAGGTTATCTTAGGGAGTTGAAAAAGGGACTTGGACCTTAGCAGACAACAAGAGTATCAATATCGCTTACTTTGGATTATATTAGGTGTACATAGATAAATGTATAGATCCAACATAAATTAACATAAAATAAATACCATGTGATTATTTGAAAAAAATTGAGGTGTGTGCTTAGCCCATAAGTAGATGGTGTATGTATGCACTTCAAAGTAGAACATAAAAAAGGATACCAAAAAGAATATTTTTAATCTAGATCGGTGAAGTTAAAAAAAAATCTCAAAACTTAAAAAAAACACTCTTCTGCATAGACATGGGTGAATGGAAAATAATAAATGTTATATATCACAATTTATAACAACAAGATACCTCTTTTATCCATAGTATGCACCTAAAGTCCCACAGGTTTGTTATGTCGTTGACAGAAATAACTATGTAGGGTGGAATCAAAACCATATCTGTTGTTAGGCAATTGGCCTCCAAACCCTAAATATGAATCAATGGGTCACAAGGCATTTAGAATTGAAGTTGGAACCCTTGGTTTGTATAGTGATAAACCTTTAATCTCGTAAACAATATGAATACTACATCTACTAAGGTATGAAAATGATAAGTATAAAATTGTATAATGTTTTTCTCCCCTCAAAATATTTGTGGAGTGCATAAAATATAGATAACTGGATCTAAAGAAAAATGAAATATTACCCCAAGGGGAAATGAGATAATGAAAACATGTATGGAGCAATCATCTACTAACTGGCTATTCAAATACTATGTTCTTAACACCATCAACAATATTAACAGTACCATAACCATAACAATAACAACCATAACAACCTCTTATCCTCGCTATGAGCTAGTAATTTACAAAGCTCAAATGGAGTGAGAAGACAAATGGCATCAACCTTATTTAAAATTTAAATACTCCTTCCTGGTTCTCTTGCTTATCTTGCCATTAGCATGGCATCGACCTTAGTGCCATCTCCTCCACCACCTATATTTAATTATTATGTCGACTTCCTATATGTTGTCTTCTTTCAAATCCCCTACCATGGTTGTGGGGTAATTGGGATGTGATGTGCCGAAATCTCATAGCCTCTTTGAACATACTACGAGTTAGCGGGATTTTAGTGGTATTTATCTCTCATTCCATTTACCCCATATTTCGAGATGATGCATCTATTTTCAATCATGAAGCCCATTACTTGGGGTCAACATCTACCCCACACTAACCTGGTTGGTTGTCCTTGATCAACCAACCCCTTCCTCTTGGAATTTAGCATTTAGGAAGAGAAGCATAAAGCTCTGAAATGTCAGGTCGACTAGTCTTTACATTTACCAACCCCTTTCATATTCTTGTTGTTGTCTATTAGTCATTGCATTTACCAAATTAGGTCAGGCTACTTTGACAACCATATTTAGGATAACATTCCTAGCCTAGGCCCCAATGAAAGTCCTCAAGTTTATGAGGAACATTCTCGGTCTTGGATGGCTAGTTCTAGTGGTCGGGACTACAACTTTGTTGGGCACCTCATGAATGTGATCCTCCCTAGAATATTCTAAGGCAAAAAAAAACTATCATCAGGTTGTTAAGGAGGCCTAGTCTAATAGCAGGGCATCCCAAAAATATAGGCGCTCATATTACACCTTGATCTATAACTACTCCCAAATAGTTTTATTGTATTCCCCTAGTTATTTTTATGCTTTGTCATGGGGGAATATCTTCTATGAGTATGGCCTTATCTTCCTCTAGCCCTCCTTGTTCTCCTTCTCTTCCTAGATCAACTTGTAGTTACTTGGTCTCTCCATCTTGTGGTTGCCCATCCTCAAATTTATTTGGGAGACTAATCTCCTCCTCTAGGCAATCAACTGTATTCCCTACAAGTCCTTCCAATATCTCTTTGTCATTTTGGTTGGGCAGGGCTCTTTCTACGGCATCCTCCATCTTGGTCCTATGCCCAACATGGTCTTCTTCTTCCATCATGTGTACCTCTCCCTGTTGTCTTAACGACCCCTCTATTTCATCTGCATCCATTTGACCCTTTCCTTTTTCTTCTTTGATTGGTGGGGATGGCACCCTTCCCTCTGGTTTTGGTGTCGATCGATGTTTAACTTCATTATGGAGCAACTGAGGTACTTCCTCCTGCCTAGTTCTCTTTTTGGGTAGAGGAACCTCTTCTGATGATGTATCCTCTAACTTGGGTGCAAGGATCAGTAATTCCCACTCCTTTATTATTCATCTTTGTTCTTCTTATTGCTTTGAGGCTTTGCCCATAGCTTATAATTCTTATTAGATTTTAGGTGTTTGCATGGGAGGTCATTATTCCCTCCCTTCTATATCCTTTTTGGAGGCATTCCTAGCTTATGTTATCGACATCCCTGTTCGACCTTAAATTTAGGGTCTTTTACCCTCCTTTGTTTTGTATCTTCTTCCTGGATTTCTTTTTTCGTATGATGGGATACCCTTTGATTGTTTCCCTCTTTTTTGTCCTTGTCACTTTTTTATGAGGCTCCCCTCTTAATTATGTTATGGAGATGATGTAATAGTTGTGCCTTTTCCCACACACGATCTTTCATCCACATTATGCTTATGTCAATTGTTAGGTTGGTTGAGGTCTTAAATTTTGAAATTTGATTTGACACATGTATCCTCTTTTTTTCCCATTTGAGGTGGTTTACATTGTTTTTATATTTGGCATTTCCTTTCCTCAACCCACACTAAATCATGCATCTGATCTTTGATGCAAAAATAAAACTACTCAAGATAGTTATAAGCAATTTAGAAGGTAAAGGAGGAGAATAATACTCTCGAAATATTTAAAACATTCTTGCACAAAGATTTCTTGATAGATCTTTGTACAAAATTGGTTCGTGACTGTCCTCATCAAAAATAATTAGATGCTTAGCATGGTGGCCTTCCTTAGAAAGTCCCTGCTCAGCTCACCCAATTGGATATTAAGAAGAGTGCATGAGATAACACCCTTAACGATGCATCGACCACGATGCTAGAATGAGCCTATACTAACCCAAAGAAACCAAATAAATAAAAAAATAAAAGAAGTGGCATACCCCTTTTTATTAAATTACATGGTTGGTGTTAGAAATTATATGACTTGAGTTGACTGCCATTGAAATGCCCAAGAAGCATTTCCCCATTGAGAATGTGAAGCTTGCATGCAACTATTTTCAAAATGCTATCAATTATATATGGCCCAAGCCAATGGAATTACAACTTGCTAGGGTGTTTTGAGGTATTTAAAATCATATATAAGGACTTGAACACCTTCAATCAATACTTTTCCTTTGAAATGTTAGTCATTCCATACCTTTTATTTTGCCTTCTTAGTGGCTTGGCTCCATTAGGCAAGGTTGTGCCTCTCGTCTAACTTTTATAATTCTTCAAGGTGCACTATGAGGGACTCAGGTTCATCCGAGTGACCAATTTGGGCTATGCAAAGAGATGGAACCAAAAACTCTGTAGGAAGTACCACCTTCATGTCGAACACCAGTTAAAAAATATTCATGTTGAGTCGCTTATAGTTGGTTTGGTATGCCATAGGATAGTTGACACTCAATCATCCCTATTTGTCTGTTCTATGTCATAGATCTTTATGGGCCACTAGCCTAAAATTTTGTTGAAGGCTTATGCAATATCGTTAGCCTGTGGGTGGTAGGGTGCAGTCTTGTGATGGGCAATCATGAATTTTGATAAGAGGATCCACACCTTCTTATTAATGAAATAGGTGCCTTGGTCACTAATCAAGATTAGGGGCCATCCATATTTGCTAATAATATTTTCCCATAAGAATCGAGTAGCTATGGTTATAATGTGATTATTGGTAGGTATAGCCTTAGCCCATTAGGTGAAATAGTTAGTGGCAATAATTATGTATTGTGCGTCAGTCCATCACATAGTAGGTGAAATAAGCCCTACAAAGTCAATAGCCCATTTTTTAAAGGGGGCACGTGCAAGGATTGGGACAAGTGGCATCTCATCTCCATGGTTGAGCTTTTTTATTCTCTAGCAAACATCACATGTCTGGGCATATTCCTTGGCATCATGAAAAATAGTTGGCCACTAGAGTTTTGAAAAGAGGATCTTTTGGGTGGTTTCTTCCCTAGCAAAGTGTCCTCTAGCAACTCCTACATGAGCTTCCCATAATATAGTTGTCCATTCATGGGGAAGCACACATCACTACAACACCTCACATGTCCTTACTTGTACAATTATCAATCGATGAATTGATAGGGGCAACACAAAGGGTTAATTACTTCTTCTCTTTGTTAATTAGGTTTTTTGGTGTGATAGTTGATGTGATGAATGTTGTGACATCGACAAGTTCTTCTAGTGCACGTTGTACCTTATATAGTTGTGTGTCAAGCATGTCATCTTCAATAGACTACACAACTTCACCGGTGGTAAACCAAGAAAGGTGGTTAGGTCCCAAATTTTGTTTTCCTATCTTAACCACTATTGTGAACTAGAACTCTTAGAATAATATTATCCATCAACAGATACGTCCATGAAGAATGAGTTTATTCACCAAGTATTTTAGGGCCTCATGGTCTGTAAATAACATAAATGGGGTGGCCAATAGGTACTACCAAAACATTTGGAAAACATAGCTCATAGCTAGTGTTTCTTTTTTAGTGATTGTATGGTTATGTTTTGTAGAGGTAAGCTTTAGGCTAGCAAAGTATTGGTCTTGTTCTCCCCAAATTGGACTAAAATATCACCAATATCCATTTTTGAATTATCAATATGGATGTGGAATGGGGTGCTCTAGTTTAGGAACTGCAAGATAGGAACACCAGCCAACTTCTGCTTCAATGTTTTAAACGCTTCCTCCTATGCTCTTCTCCACTTAAACAACTTATCTCTCTGCATAAGTTTTTCTAAGGTCATGACTATCTTTGTATAATGTTAGATGAATTTTTTATAATACCCAATGTGTCTTAAGAATGTGTGTACCTCACACTAACAGGCAGACACCTCAAATCACAAGATGGCTCCCACTTTTTGGGATCCACCAAGAGTTTGTCTTTACAAATGACATAGCCGAGTAAGATGCCAAACAATGTGGTGAGTACACATTTCTTCAAGTTAAGAGAAATATGTAGTTGTCATCACTACTCAAACATGAGTCTCAGATTATCCTGGTGGTCCTTTATGAGCCTGTACATTTTTCAATCATCTAGATACACTTACAAAAATTGGTGGACAAAGTCTTTAAAAGTCACAATCACAATGCACGTTACACACGAAGGTGCGAAGAGCGAGATTATTACGTGGGCATTTTTTAGCCCAAAAGGTATGATGTTATACATAAATGAACCTCACTCGGTCACAAAGGTAGTCTTGGGATTATCTTCCTCTTTGATATGGACCAAGTGGTATCTTTAGAAGCCATCCGTGAAAGTGTATATCTCATAGCCCACCACTCTTTCAAGAATTTATTCAATGAAGGGAGTAGGGAAGGGGTTTATGACATAGGCTACATTCATAAGGTAATAATCGACATAAATATGATTGTGCCCATCCTCTTTGATGATGATGACCATGGGGCTTACCCATTCAGACTCTTCAATGGGATATATAACACCTATAACTAATGTGTTATTGATTTTAGTTTTTACCTTAGCTCATAGGTTGGGGTTTATTTGGTAGGGTCACTTCTACACATGTTGTATACCCTCGACGAATGTGATCTTCATATTACCTAGTGAAGAGTGCACTCCTTTCATCTCCATGAAGTTCATAGGAAACAAATCTTGGAATTCCCGAAGTAGTTCTATAATGCGATAAGTTTTTCTCAGATTAATAGTTCCCAATGGTGGTGATCTTGGGTTCCTCTTTTATGCCAATGTTTAATTTAATAGTGTTCAAGGGTTCTCTGTAACACTGGTGTTGTTTTGAATGTGTGTCCAATACTTGTCGCTTGCCCTGAGTGGTCTCAATGTGTAAATGGCTTGGCTTCCCCTCGTCGAGTTCTTCTACAACCTTATGTATTATTTTCTCTTTTCGCTTTTTGTATTGTTAGTTCTTTTCTTTCCATGTTTCCCCATCCTCTTCACTTGAATCATTGTTTGTGGTTCAATTCTTAAAAGGAATCGATAGGCCCAACCCTTTCTCTTTATATAGGTGTAATACCCATTCTTCCATTGTTGCCTCATCTTTGAATATGGTGTGATGGATTTGTTGAAAGGGCTCGATCAACTTAGGATCTTTGGCTTTAAAGGCAAAGATGTGTACAAACTATTATTTTAACACTTCCCATGTGGTAGTCTTTCTTCGTGTTTCTATGATAATGTACCATGAACGTGCTCAGGTACTCAATGTCCAGTATAAGGCATGGAACCAAAGTTTAATAGGTGGATAGGAGGGATTTATGACCCACACATTCTCACATGCTTGAATGTGTATGTTGGGGTTTGAGCTTCCACTATATACAAACAACTTCTGGTAGTGATTTATTGGCCTAAACCAAACATGCATAACATCCTTGATGCCTACCCATGTGGCAAGGTTAGGTCTATGGGTAGCCCACCAAAACCCGACAATACTCTTTAGTGTATATACCATGGTATTTGTTCACTCTTAATCATTTGGAATGTCTACCTCAAGGTCTTGAATATATGGCCCAAGATTACTTGTCTTGGTGAAACGAGCTAGTTTTACAATCCAACCTTTGTTGATGCATGACACCCATTTTATTGTTTTCTTCATGCACGAGACCTGATTTTTTATTCGATAAACATTCTGGAAGTTCCCATGCCTTGGCCATTGCACTTATCTCTTATGGGGACTATTCTAATGACGCCACAACTTCATCCAATGTCTTCATAAGACTCTTGGACCCATTAGTCGTAAGTCACAATGGTGGTATCAGAGATTGATTAGACATCATCCTAACAAAGAATGCCTTCTAAATTTGGCTCAAGGTTTTCCAATCCCTTAACTGTGATATCATACGTGTTATTAATATCATCCTCCATATCTATACTTTATACATATGGAGGCCTGAACTTTGTGGCTAGTGAAATAACCATATGTTCTCAAAACTCATAAAATACTGTTTAAAATGCATGTTCACATTATTGGCATAACACCATGACTTACCAAGTACGGTAAGTAGTTATCAGACTCTGTTAATTCAATTACTTCAAATTTAGCTCAAAACTTGACTCCCATGCTTTCTAAGCTAGTGTCAAGGAGTATTCCCAATGGTTGGGCCTTGGTCTTATTTGCCATATATATAATGTGAAGTGAAGGCTACAAGGGTGGACTCCCTTTTTTCCTCCAGGCATCACCAATTAGGATATTAACCTTATTACCAATATCTAATAGGATATCACAAACATGTCATCCATTAATGTCTGCATCGAACAATAATTCTTTGTCATACCCATAATGTATCATCACTTGGAGACCTCATCCTCTAACCATACTCCATTCTGATATATTCATGAGTTGTTTGGATTGGTAGTCAGAGAGCAACTCCCTCAACATACGCACCATCCCATCTAGCTGTAAAAGGGATAACACTTCAGTCATATCATCTTTGGTCTTGGGGTTGTCTGGTCTAGGTTAGGGTTTTTACCTCGCCTTCTCCTCCAGGTCATCAACATGTTGAAGCTCACCTTACAGATTGTGGATAACATCTAGTGCTTATTTGAGTATGGCCTTATATCATGTACCATCTAGGTATGGTGTTCCATAGGGATCTAGATGTCACCTTAAGGTTTCACCTCTGTGTGGTAAAATATCCCGACAAACCTTTTTGATAGGATTAATTGCATGTTAGATAGTTGAGCCACTTCTCGTACTGACTTACACTTGTGGAGTCTTGGTGTTCTTTACCTAGTTATTTGGATCCCAGTGTTTGGATTTTAGTTTGCACCTAATCATTCCAACATTTCTTTTAGGTCTAGTCTTTTTGGTGAGTTTCTCATATAATTTTGGGTAATCCTCGACCTTGTGATTCCTTCGATAATACACATAAGTAGGACGTGTAGGACAATCCCATTGGAATTGATTTAATGACCCAAACTTATAACATCCCTGAGGCAGGAACCTTCCACCGAACTATCCTCTATCACCATGACCTCATTATCCTCATGGTGGCCCATACTCATAAAAAATTTGTCCAGATGTTCCAGATATTGCTTGTCTTGCATTGTACTCCTTAAAGTCATTTACCACTTTGTAGTTTATTGTGTTATGTGAGGAAGTGTCGTATATCTTATAATATGTCTTGCATCTTGGCTAAGTCACTAGGGGAATAGAAGGAAATTATGTATGTCATGGCCCTCCCCACATAATTCTCAATATGTTATGATCATGCACACACTTTTCCTTGGATAGTTTTGGCTTGAAATCCCTCTTACCCAGCAGTCTGCACACCATGGCCCACTCTGATTATCTAACATGCCATTGGTCATCGCTTTTTGTAGCATCACGCTCATAGATGTTATTTGTGCTTATAAGGTCGGGCTAACTCTATAATCAACACTTCCTACCATCTCAGGTTTAAGTGCAACCTCCAAGGCTTCTCGTGGATCCATGGTGTTTCTCATTGCCAAGGAAAGTCCGTAAGGAACAAGCAGTCAACCGATGAATCACTGGGCATGTTGTGGCAGGTGAAGTGCATAGGACAATTTTGACACTAGGTTATTAAATATGGTATCATAAGCATGCACTTTCTTAGATGGGTCGTGTTTGATCTCTTTTGGCTCTACATTTGTTTGTTACTCAAACTCTAAAACATCAAATTCCTTTAAGATTATTGCCTTCAAGAGATCATAGTCCACAATGCTTTGGGCTAGGTCGTATTTCTTATACCAGTTGTGGGCATGATCCTGTAAAGTTATAGTGAAGTGGTTCACCTTTTGATTTGACTACGTAATTTCCTTGGCATGCCAAATGAGCTCGCACTTATGGACATGCTCAACGACGTTTTCCATTCCTTGATACTTTGGCAAGTTGAAAGACATATCATTGTGACTTGCACCATTGGGGATGGAGTGCCTCTTTATGCACTTGGGTTGGTTCCATTGATTCTTGATACAAGCATTGTGATTACTCCAGTTGTTACTTGTGTATTCCGAGGGGCAATGATTGTTCCACCAATGTTGGTTGCTCCACTTTGTATCATTCTATTTAGTGAGGGTCTTGATCCCACTCCTCTAATTATTAATCCTCCACTTTGCATTTTCATAAGGAAAAATACCACATAATTCTAATTTTCTAAACTTCTTTAGTTGTTACTTGATCATAAATCTTAGTTTACAATTTTGAAGATGACGCTCGAGTGGGTAGGTTGGATGGGTAGGTCAGGGACTTCCTGATTATTTCTCCCTTGACAAATTTTCCAAGGATAACCCCAGATCTTATCTCTATTCTTATATCATGGAAATTATTCATGTGAGGGCATAATTTCTATGTGCAAGAGTCCTACTCATGCCTCCCCATCCCCTTGTGGGTACTCACAACACATCCTGAGTCATACCCTTCCCTTTTCTCTCAAATGTCCCCAATATTTTCCTCTTTTAGCTGCTTGTGCCTTCTGAATCCCATGTCGATCTAGCCTCCTTTTGATATGGTCTCTTTACATTCCCTCTTTCTCTTGGTTACAATGCCTTTTCCATCCCCATTTGTCTCATTGCTCGCACATAATGCTACTTATCCGTCCATTGGTAGGTCTTCAATTCGACTATCTACCATTAGCTTCTTGATCTCCAAGGGTAACTCTCTAAGGTAAGAACACTTAGGTTCTTAGAGGAACTAAAACTTAGCTTCTTTAGGGTAGGAATATATGAATAGAGTGAACTCTAACACATAATTGTTCAGTGTACCGTGCCACCACACGTCCATAACTCGAGTCCAAACTATGTCCAAATTTCACAACTACTCTAATCAATGTTTTGTCCATAGATACTTTCATCCCATATTTCTATACTTATTCAAAGCATACACTGCAAGCCATGCATGAAGGTGTCCTTGTAATTTTTAGAATAATATTGCATACAGTACATCATACAAGTTTTTTCTAACCCACTTATTTGGCATATGACCTCTACAACTAGGGTGCCCTTTAGCAAATTCCTGTTTCGTCTGCTCTAGTGATCGTTCAATATTTTCTAAAGAGATTTGATTCATTACTTCTTATCCTCATTATTGATTTAACAAAATGTGAACCATCCCAGAAACAAAACCAAAATGTTGACACTTTTCCCTAAGACCTGGGTGATACCATGCCAATCTATGCACCTAATGAAAATCTTCCTTGTACTAATATATTATGGGGAAAAACATTCCCCACGCTCACCCGAGGCACAAATCATAGTAGCCAGGTTGGGTCAGGGCTAGTTGTAAATGTTCTTATCAATGGAGGGTAGACAAATTAATCTAGATTGTTAATGCCACTTCTATCTAATATAAGCAGTTGGCTATCCTATCTACAAACATCTATAATTAAACTCATAAATATAACTAGCTCAACTGCCATTCAATCCCACATAAACATTATAACCAAAGATAAAACAAGAATACCATGTTACGTCACTAGAACAAAACCATGAGTGTATTAATAATCAAGTAAAGAGATTTATGCCAGGGTGGGGTGCTAAAGGCTCCTATAATCCTAACTCGAGTAACTTTTTATTATTCCTCCTCTCCCTACTACTGTAGTGACACTAGTAACAACTAATCTATTATGTTGATATGCTAACTATTTATTCAACTATTATCTTATTAACTTTGTTCACAGTCTTAATAGTTACTCAAAGTGAAGATGAATTTCAATGTCTGGGCGCTTTACACTAATGGAATTGGTTCCTTACACCACCACCCCACCACCACCACCACCATCAAAAACAATAACAATAACCACTGCCACACCAACCTCTTATCCTTGCTATGAGTTGGTAATTTATAGAGATTAGATGGAGCAGAAAGATAACTGGCATCAGCCTTATTTAAAATCTGAACACTCCCTCCTTGTTATCCTACTTCTCTTGCCATTAACATGTCATTAAGCTTAGTGCCATCTCTTCTGCCACTTGTATTTAATTCTTCTATTGCTTCCTATCTACCATCTTCTTTTAGAGCCCTTGCCATGTTTTTGGGTTAGTTGGGATGTGATCTACCTAGATCTCATAGCCTATCCAAATGTACTACGAGTTGGTGAGATTTTAGTGGCATTTAACTCTCATTCCTTTTGCCCTTAGTTTTAGATGATATGGTTATCATCAATCGTGAAGCTCGTTACCCAAGGTAAACACGTTCAATTTTTTTTCATAAAATGTGGACTACTTATCAGTGATCATGATAAACCTCCTCCTCTTTTGACTCTATTTCTTTTACATTCTCGTCAAAATGAGCATGAGTGGTCGGTGAGGGAGGTGGTGATTTATAAAGGCATGCAACCTTAAGCTTGTAAATTACCTCCCTGTCATTCTTTGGATTGATGTAATGCAAATCATCTAAGGGCCATTGGTAATGATATTCTAGCTTGATCATCCCATGTTTCTCCTTCAAATGCTTGAAAACCTTCCCATGTAGGTGACAATGCCTCTCCACATCTTAATCACAATTTATAAATCCACACATTTGTTAGGAAAATTGTGACAAACCGTTATAAAATTTCCACACTATATCCCCTAATGTTAGTGGCATAGAAGGATAAGGTGCCAACTTCTTACTCTTGAGAGCACCTACTACAACATTACAGTATTGTGATTTCATTTTTAAGCTTGCAAGTATTTTAGTACATAATATGGTAATTTATTAGGTGTAGCCAATATTCTTTATGCTTGTAATGTGGTATGCTTGGGAAATATCAATGTGCCCAAATTTATTTAATGTTTTTTTATAGCCATTGAAAATTGATGCGTTTACTCCTCATTGAGGGCTTTGTGGACAATAGGGTAGAATATGTTACAAATGTCCAATATAAACTGTTGATATTTGTAACAATACAACTAAGTGTAGAGTAGATGAATTAAAGTCTTGGGATTGTTCTAAGACCACTTTGGGAAATACTTATGATGGAAAAAACCTCTACTTGAGAGATGCTACAATAAATAAATAAATGTAATGCCAAATAACATAGTTTGGTGTTTAGGTGTGGACTTATAATTACAAATTAATTGATCTAAATTGTACAAGTAATATCTACCAATTAGGATAACATATACAATCTTAGTCAAATTAAATCCCATTATTTCTCCAAATTTAGGGATTTTGTTGGCTGAGATGCTCATATACAATAGGGGAACCCATAATACATTGACATGATCAATTTTGGACGCCTCATACAACCTATTCAGAAACACCATCTTAATACGAATATTGTGTGCGAATTTTTCAGATACACATGAGTTAACATCTTTTTTATTTATCCAACGTTGGTAGTCCTCAACCCAAAATCTCATGACAGTGTAAATATAACAGGTTTCCATCCATGTTTGTGCACTTTCTTGGTCATATGTCATATTAGGTTTTGGAAGTTTCTATAAATTGTGAAATGCTACCCCAACACAGTAAGTGATCACATTTCCCCATGGCATAATCTAATGTTGAATATCTAAACAAACATTTAGTGAAAGCAATTTGGAAAAGATTAATGCAAGGGAATACCTCCAATTTAGATGTTATTCAATGGAGTCACAATTTATTAATAGTATGTGGGTCATCTTTGTACTAAGATTATGACTGATTATGGTTGCCCTTTAGATAAAGAGGATGAGAATTGTCCACCGCACAAAATATTTTGTTATAATTATGTGGGCCTAAAATGCCTAGGGAGAAATTCATATCTTGAAATTACTGACTAAATGATGACAAAATGGAAGCTTAAAAATTCCCTTTAGGATCCATCTTTGTAGCACTATGTTTGATTCAACTCCTATGTGGGTTTTTCGAACAACGATGAACTCTGTGAACCTGCAAACTATGTGGAGTTTTGTGAAGACTCTCGAGGCTTTATGAAACATTATGCTCAATGCATTTTTTAAACTCATTAAAGTGTTCCCTATGTGAACTTCATAACAAATAATATGAAAAATAAGGTAGTTTATGCTTTGAAATAAATACAAACTAAAACCAAACTATTAATTTGCTTCGAATTTGAATTCAGACATCATAATGTCACTTCATGATTTTTCACTTATCATGGTTTAATGGTGAGTGATGCCTAGTATTTTAATGAATTTTGCACCACTATAACCTTTAGTTATGTGTGATATCCGATCACAATGATCCACATGTATTCCTCTTGTTCTATTTTAGTTCCCGATGTCTATCACAACACTTTTTTTGATTTCATGTCTATGCAAATGCAATGATTTATAAAATCTCTTTCATATCTCCTTTCTCCTGCAACCAATCACAATAAGCCACCTATCCCAATAACACAATGTTTTGCACTTTTGTTTATATTTAGACAAGCCACTTATCACATGTCACAGTGTTACCTTTTAAATAAAGAGAACTCCATGGGTTACATGGATGTGATGATTTATAAAATGTGGCCCAAACTCCATCACATCTGAATCCCACCTTTTTCATAACAAACCACAAATGGACACTCATCACACATTCACTAAATCATAGTGTCATACTTCAATCTTTGGCCACTTTTTAATAATACAACCACTTGTGAGGATGTGATGATTTATAAAATGAAACATACAAAATGTTGTGTTTGACCTTTTATCATTTTCACTTTTCACCATAGGTGCTAAGTTGTTCCATCCCACAATATCAATATTTGTCATTGTTCAATCACCAGGATAAACATGTTACTTGTTTGCATTATCAGATTTTTGTAACCACTTTGAGTAACATGAAGTATTTTAGCAACTATGTGGATGAGATGATTTATAAAATATCCCTCATATAAGACACTAAATCTGGACCAACAAAATGACACCTATGAAAACTTTAGTGTATAAAGTGAATTATGAATAATAAAGTGACCCCCAAAGTGTGAACCTTTAAGTATGAAAATAAGCTAAATGAGATTTATAAGGGTCCATGTAAAAATTATTTATGACAAATAAAACATAAAAACATTATAACCTTAGTTATGATATAAATTAAGTTTCAGTGCATCATGAAGAACCTTATAAAATTGACTCCCATGTTTAAGATCAATCCAACAATTAATAATTTATTGTGTCCTGATAAGATGAGATAAAATTATATTTTCCAAGAAAATTTAAGTATCTCAATGAAGAAATGGGGGGGCTATTCCTTAGAGAATATGGGCATGTTAGTCACAATAATTTTGTTAAGCCTATTTCAAAGTATGAGCTTTGATTTCAATTTAAATATTCACTCACCTCTTTTTAACTTGTATGCATTTTAAAATTATCCATCCAAGATTCTCCTCTTTTTAATAATCGTGAAGCTATTATATTTTGTCCCTTTGTGTTCTTTGTCTTTAGCTTAGTGTTGTCAATCAGACTTGCACCCTTGTGAAGGTAGTTTCAGGCCTTCACAGTCTATTGAAACATGGAAACAATCCTAGGTTGTGGGTGACCTAATCAGTGGATTAAATCTCTAGATTCTAAGGGCTAGCTCCCTTTAGTGTATCAATTAGGATCTTTGCTCTACACTACAAACAGCTGAGAAAAGAGAGAGAAACTTTAATGAAATTCCTATCTAATGATGGTGATACACCTGTATTTTTCTAATGATCAACTCAATTTGAGCTCCTAAGAACACTGATTTAGACAAGAAAAGGGCTTAACTTTCAACTCTAATTGACCAATATGCATAAGTATTTCATGAAAAGGTTCTATTTTGTGATCAAAGCTTGAGCGAAATGATATAATAGGCCTAATTTAAGGCACTAACCAACCACTTATATCCACTTTAAACTCAGCTGAGAAACATCAAACATAAAACATGACCTACATAAACTGATCAACTATGTTGTTAGGTAAGAATCAAGACTTGACAAGGAAGATAAATTCTATCACTTATGCAAATCACTGACATGAATACACTATACCAACATTCTAGAAAATAAAAATAGTCTTTCTATTAATTTGAAAAAAGGTTACAAACTCAATCTTTGGTAGAATTTGATCTTGCCAAAAGAGGGAAACAAATAAAGGCTAAGAAGTGAACTTTTATAGAAAAGCATACACAAGCCAAAGATTGGCACTGAAAATAGAAGAGGAGGTTAACTCCCACATTAACCAAGTCAAACTTGAGTTGTCAAAAGATAACATAGTCTTCAAATAAACTTTATTTTTGTCTTATGCCTTGCATGATAAGCACTTTGGCATTTGAAAAGGATGGTGGGCCTATTTTGGACTAATCTGTTCCATACATGGAAAGCTACGCCAATCTGCAAATAAAGAACTCTGCTTGAACTGCTTGAAACAAGAGAACAGTCTCCTTTGCATGAAATCAACGCTAATGTTGAACTTAGAATTCCATTTAAATAGTTGAAACATTGAAGTTTTGACAGGATAAATAAGAGCACATGCATGAAATCAATGCCATCTTGACATTTGAAGGGATGAGGTGGACCCAAGTTTGACAAGTCAAACTCTTGCATGGAAAGCCATGCCACATCTCAGACTGAGAACTCCACTTGAAGTTGAGTTGGACCTTTGGATGCATGAGAGTGACTAGGAGATAACCATGAATACAACAAATAGTCAACTAAAACTTAGCCTAACCATCTCTAAATGACCCTCCACTTGCATGAAATTCCATGTTGACTCCATCTCTTGTTCTTGTGAATGTATTGCTTCAGGCCATTTGCTTATGGTTTTCATCTTTGGCTATTTGTTTGTCTGTGGCTTTTTCCTTTTCCGTAGGGCACATACCCTTCAACATTATTATAATGGACTTTTTCAAAGGGATTTTAACCCTTCGTATTGTTTGCTTGTCACTTCTTCGAAAGAATGGACCCTTCGTCTTCTGATAAATGCCCTTCAAGATTTTTGAAAACATCTTTTTCTGAAGGGCAGGTAACCCTTCAGATTTCGTAAAGGACCTTTTCCAAAGGGATTCTAACCCTTAAGACTTTTTGCTTTGAACTTTCCCCTTTCGAAGGAATTCTTTCGGACAATTTGTCCGAAGGAATTCCTTTGGACTTTTCCTTTGTCATTTTCCCGTGTCTCTCCAAATTACCCTTCAAACTTTTGTAAAAGCCCTTCAAAATTCTTGACAATGACCCTCTTGCCATTTTTTGTAGGGCACATACCCTTCAACATTGTTGCTAGTGACCCCTCAGGTTTTATGAAATGGTCCTCTCATATTTGAAATTGCCCTTTTTTGAAAGGCATGTACCCTTTGGCCTTTTATAAAAGTCCTTTCCCATGGGAATTGTCTTGTGGCACTTTATCCTTTGAGCAATTTGTCTGAAGGAATTCACCCTTCAAACTTTCTTTAAACTCACTTTCTCAAAGGGAAAGAACCATTCGGGTCTTCAACAAAAATGTCTTGACCTTCCGAAATGTGCCCTTCAAATTTCTTCAAAATGTCCCTTTGGCTTTTTATTTTGAACTTTCTCGAAGGGTAGATACCCTTCGGGAGAAATGCATGGACCGTTTCCTTTCCTTCGGACAAAATGTCCAAAGGAAATCTATCTTTCGAAACCCTTCCAAAAGTGTCTCCTCATCTTCCCGAAACTACCCTTCGGAAAGATAAAACAGTATACTTGCCCCTGAAAAGACCCCTTGAAATTTCTTTGGAGAAATTGTAATTGTCCTCCTGCCTTAATGAAAGTGTCCTTTTTCGAAGGGAAAGTGACCCTTCTAGATTTTTGTCAAGCCTTATGCCTCTTTGAGAAATGCCTTCTTTCGAAGGGCATATACCCTTCGGGTTTTTGCAAGTGTCCCTCGGTAATTTTGAAATGGTCCTCCTGTAGAAAGAAAAAACCTTTTAGCCGTTCGAACTTATTAGAAATGTCCCTCAAAAACTTGAAATGGTCGTTTGTCCTAGTGACCGTTCAGATAAAAAGTTTGAAGGATTCGAACCCTTTGGAGCTTTGAAATGATCTTTGCCCCTTTATAAAACCACATAAAGTCCTCTTTAGAATTTGCTGCTTCAACTGCTTGAATCAACATTTGTTCTTTCTGATGGGGCAAAATTGTCAACACTTAGTTTGGATTATAATCCATGTTGATATTTTATATGGAAACCATATATTGATAGGAACCAACTAATGTTGTTTGGAACTAATACTCTTATTGTCTGTAATGTGGGATTTTTCATGGTCGTAGACATTTTTTGTTGATGTCCCCTTAGATGGGTTGATTCAAATACCTGTTGAAAAAAATGTGTACATCATTTCCAAATAATATCATCATCGGTATATATATGTATGTGTGCGCACACATACACTCCTGAACATAAACTATATACATCATGATACCTATGTGGTATGATGATGTATAATCAAAAGCATAATAATAAAAATGCTTATTCATCGTAATGGAATTCATTATCTCCATTATCAAAGAAATAATAGGTGCATCAAGCAAAACATGATTTCAGTCATATAAGATAACACAATTAGTGGGTCCAACCCTAATTATCACCTTAATTAGTGGCATTAGTAAGGGTTAGGCTAGGAGGGGCACTACACACTATCATTCAATGCAATTAAAGGAGGCCCCCCTTCATTGTAATTTAACTAAACATACCTATAAATACATCAAGCGAATGAACATAAGAACCATTTGGTGTTTCTCGTTGACTTTTTCTATCTATCATATGAATATTTGGTATTATGTTTTGGTATAAGGTTGGTAAAAAAATTTAAGTGTTGATTTGGTGAAGCCACTAAGTCATTTAGATTGATATTTATTTTGTCAATTTGAATTTGATTGTTGTCATTGAGATCTTGTTAATATGTTTCAAAATAATGCATCTATTAGAAGAATTTAATAGAATTACATGAGAATCACAAAATGCATTTGCATCATAGTTATTAGACAATAGCCTTAAATGACCAAATTATTGATTTGGAGGTAAAGCAATCATATTACACTCAAACAATCTTTTCAACATATTTTTTTGACTCTCACTTAGCCTTGAGTATCACATATGCTCCTTATTTTAATAGATAATATGAGTTTGTTAGATGGGTGTTCCATAACATTAACCATATTTTTTGCATCACTCTTAAATTGAAAGGAAATCTCATTACTTATTGTTTTAAAATTTGTTTTGTTTGTAAACATGGCATCATTAGAAGTTCAAACATTTGACCTATACTAAGAGTACTTACATATAAAAACTTGACCTCGAAGTCTTTAATTGCATGAGAAAGTTCATCGAAAGAATGGTAATTGTTGACTACCACTTTTACTTTAATAATTGAAAGCAATCTATGAGCAAAGATACTTTAAAGTTCACTACTTGGTAGTTGATGCAACAAGTAAGCATATGCCCACTGTTAGTCTCATTTAATCTTTGTTTGATTTGAGCTAATTATGCAAATGTGACCTTTATGCAAATATTTATTAAAAAATGAGCTAAGAAATCATCAACTAATGTTGTAAAATGATGTACGGATCCACACAATAAATCATAAAACCCATCAAGTGCATAATCCTTGAAGTTTTTTGGAAATAACTTAGTTAACAATTAATCACCACAAACAAAATATAAACAAGAGGGATATAAAGTCATAATGTGATGAGTGCGGTATCCCTTGTCATTAAACACTCAAAAAATTGGAGCAACGAATCCCCTTAGAGATGGTATAACTTAGTTAACAATTAATCACCACAAACAAAATATAAACAAGAGGGATATAAAGTCATAATGTGATGAGTACGGTATCCCTTGTCATTAAACACTCAAAAAATTGGAGCAATGAATCCCCTTAGAGATGGTATGCAAGCACATCATAAGCCAAGGGGTTTATGATAATGTCATTAGAAGTTACCATAATTTATGGCTTTCAAGACCCTTGAGAAATAACTTTAATTTGATTTTCCATGTCATGTAATATATGAATTACAGTAGTCATTTAAGGATTAGAATGGAAGCAGCTGTATAATAGGTTGGAATAAAAGAATTTTACAAAATAGAAGGACTCATGGCATGTGAAGCAATTTGAGAAACATTATAAGAAAGCGATGGTTGAACAAGAGGGATATTAGAAACATGTTGAGGCATTGGGAAATCTTGAGAATTAATTCAAACATGTTGAAAATTTTGAGGAGCTTATAAAGCAATGGGAATGAGCTAAGAGATCATAATATTTTGAGAAATATGAGAAGCATGCAAAACAATAGGATTAACATTAGAAGTAATAGAAACATAAGCATGAGTTAGAGAGGAAGATTCTTGAGATTTATGACTACATAAGGAGGCATAGGTTGAAGCTCTTAGATAACATTTATCAAGACACGAAGTTGATCATGATGCTTTGAAATAAATGCTCTAAATTTAAGAGCACGGTCTTAACATCGTGGGCACTCATATATCCATTATCTACCTTATAGGGCATCTTTTGAATGAACCTTGTCTTGGACTTCTTGACCTATGGCTTGGTCTACAACTTCTTCTAATACATTCATTAATCCAAGTATCTCATTTGGGTTTTCCATGACATGTTTCCTATCATTATCTACCTCACATGCATTATAAATTTGTGGTCTATTAATAGAATTTTCATTCAAACACATCATTATTATTTGCAATGAAAAACACACTTTTTGGAACAACACTAGCTAAATTTCCAAAATCCATTTTTTCCAAGCAACGTCTATAATTAACCAAATGAATTTTAATAAAATCAGTAAGCTCTCAATCAATCCTAACACTCTTTCTAGTTACAATCACATATCTATAAAATTTAGGTGACATAAAATGAAAATATGAAAATTACACATCAGATAAGTGCCAAAGGGTTTGAAAATGATTCAGAAAAATTAGCCCAGAGTTATGAATAAAATACAAGGAATCCAAGGTTATTGGATCTAAAATAATTATATGGAATAAATCTTAGAAAAATTAGATATATTTAGATTTACCCCAAGGAGCAAGATCTAATCCTAGATTGGGTGCAAGAGACCCCTGTGCACCAAAATGTATTATGAATAAATGGATTTACACTGTTGCAATACAAATACCCATACACATTTAAATAGAAAAAATACATGCGTAAAATAATAATCAATATAATTAAGATAATTCCATACCCAAAGAAAAGGAGGTGGTATGCAAATTTTAGGGATGGATCTTGAATATCACGAGATCAAATGACAATCGTTGGGATTTACAATGAAAATGGACATTTAGAAGCAAGGTGGAATTGACCCATAAAAATTATGTTGAACAAAGGATGTTGTCTGGATTGTACAAAGCCTTTAGATAGTGTTTGGAATGTATGAATGCTCTAAATAAATTTGTAGACATCTTTGAACTTTTTTAATGGATGTGTTTCCCTAATTCATACCTCCAAAAACCTTGCTAAGTTTTTCACGTCTTCATGTGGATTGCTAGGAAATTGAACTTCGTCTCAATCGGTGAGCTATCTTTATATTTTATAGGCACCTCAACAATATACAATATCGAAAACAACACACAATTAATTGTAGTAATTCATCACCTAATGAAAGTAGTGTTAGTGCAATGTGTTTCCAACAAAAGTTATAGTTATATGCTTAAACGATTGCTTGAATTATCTAAAAAGCTAGCATATGCTCAATAAATACATGTGAATAATGAATTCTCTTGATTTCACTTGATTTTTCTTGAATGCTTTAAATAGATGCTAAACACCTAAATGAATTAAATGTATCGATATTTATATACAAATTGAATTCAAATTAGGAGTTTATCAGTGAGAATGTATATGTATTAGAAAAATAGACTTTTGGATTCATCATGTTAGAAATATTTTGAATCGACATTTCAGACACCATATGTGTGTCCATCTCTAAGATCTAAAATATAGATAATGTAAAAATGCTTTGAGAATAAACAACAAAGACTACATCCATAAATAATAGTGATAAGGCTTGAATGTGACAAATAGAGGTAGTCAGCATTCTCAACCCCTCAATAGACTAAAAGATTAAACACTTCAAAGTATTAAGGAAAATCACCTAAATTACTCACTAAGTTTCTTTGATTCTTTAAATAATTTATAATAGGGCACCATGACTCACCAATGCCTAACCCATTGTCTCTATTTAGGTTTTCCGATATTTTTTCTATCTCAATAGTTTCTCATATCTTTCTTTTCTGGTACTCCTCTTTAGTTAAAATTATGTTTTGATCTAAAGAGATATGGTGCTTTGTGACATGTGAGTGTTTTGCAAGGGTAAAATTTTATAGTCTTGTATGATGAATGTCTCTAGCATGTTCTTTGAGTCTTATTTGTAGAGACTTGCCTGTTTCCCCAAAATAAAGGACTCCGCAAGAACAAGAAATAATGTAAACACTTTTTCATGTCATAGGATCCATATAATCTTTGGCAAAATCTAAAGATGTTTTAAGCATGTTATAAGGTTTGAAAGTTGTTTGTATACCTACCTTCACAACTCTAGAAAGTTTTTCTAATATGCCTTTAACATAGGGGATGATGATCCTAAGAGCATTTGAAATCACACCATTATCTCTCTTTGAATACTCATTTTATGAAATACTTTCTCAATCTCCCATTTCTTATAACTATTTTCTGACATGATGAATCCAAACATCTCTTTTTCCAATCCACTACATCATGACAATCTGCATAATATCAATATATACCACTTAAAAGAGTGCCCAAAAGATATGAATACTTGAATAAAAAAAAAAAGGGTCAATAGTATTTTGAATTTTTGATTGGGTCCACCCTCATCTATTCCCCTCTTAAAAAATATAGACAAAGTGAATCTAAATTAAAACTCTATTGATATCCCAAATAACTTCCAATAATAAAAAATACAAAAAGATGAAAATACTAAGTAAAAACATTTAAGCTTAAGAAACACCACTCGAAAGAGTGCCCAAAGGATATGGACACTTAAAAAAGAAGGGGTCAAGAGTATTTTGAATGTTTAGTTGGGTCCACCCTTATCTGTTCTCCTGTATGAGAATGAGCATTACTGGCAAATCTCATCATAAAAAAATTTGAAAATGAATCCTCTACCCAATCATAGAGAAACAAAGTACCAGAGGATTTGTGTAGCGAATGAATGAGGATTTTAGAGGTCTTTCACGGATTTTTTGAACGGTAGTAAGGCATTGATAAAGCAATACAAGGCTTCTGTGTAACACCACCAATCAAGATGGGTATTCCTGTAACAGCAGAAGCACAAGAGGATTCATCTTCACCGTTCCCTGTAAATCTCTCTTCTTATACTGAAAATGGAAATGCCAATGGCAATAGTAATGACACTAATGGAGCGGGTTACTTATTTGTATATGGAGACTCAAGGCCGGATGTCCCCGGAAATACAGAAAATCAGTTGGGCTTGCAGAATAAAAGGGCTTGGCTTTTGGGCAGCCGTTTATATTCATTTGATGTATGTATAATCTGAAAAAGCTTTGGCATGTTTTTATTTTCTGAAATATTTCTAGAATAATTCTTTTTTTTGGGTCTACTGCAGGGTCGTTAGGGCTCACAAAATTAGAGAAATAATTCTTACTCTTAGATTTTATATAAGAATGTACTGGAAATTATATATACCAAAATTTACAACTAGTGAATTGTATGTACTTATATTCGTACCTTTGAAATGGAAAGATTGGACAACTTTTTTTTAATATTTGTTCAATTTTACCCCTCTTAAAATTGTGCCTGTTTTTGTCACCTATGGGAAAAGAAATCCTACATCGGAACAATTAGAACAAATTCAGTTTAGTCTCCAAGGAATTTGGGACTGAGCATATTCGTAGAGCGGAGATGAGTGCGTCAAGAGGAGCTCACCATACATGATGGAGATCCCTTCGTACATCTGGGAGAAGAGGTTGGGATCCAGGTGGTAGTTTGAATTCTATAGTATGGAGTCAAACTCAGACATAACCTATCGAAAAGGTTGTAGTCCAATTGTTATAGATAATGGTAAAGTATGTTGTCATGTCATCCTCCAAGGTACAAATCCTAGGAGACATTAAAAAAACACAAGGTGGGGTTAAAGACCGAAGTGAATTGGGTGGAATGGATACCCCTTGGTCCTTGGCACTAAGCCAAAGAAGGTCGATTATTCATGCACCCGATGCCAACAGACACTAAAAAACTCTGAAGGATCACAATGTTTATCCTTAAATTAAAAAAAAGAAAAGAAGAAGAAAAAAAGACATAACCTTCTATTCAAACTTGGCTTCGTCAGCCCAACATCAGGTTTAGTGTCAGCACCGACGCTGATGCCTGATTATGGCAGTGCTAGATTCCTCAGGCATCAACGCCCTTCACTACACACGTTCTCTTGTTCCCTTCCCTTGGAGGTGGTGGCCCCACCATGAATCAACCCTTACTACCTCACACCAGTTCTTCGGTAACTGCTAGAAAACAAACTGTCACACGTGGAAGACAAAGAGTTTCATCTTCCGTAACCATTACTCCATCCTCAACATCTTATATACAAAAATATATTCCTGTATTTGAATTGTATAGGCATTCATACATCTGATCTCAAAGATTTCCACATAAAAAAAATTTAGATCAATAAAACTCTCCCACAGTTCTCCGTCTTCTGCTTGATATCCGAATGGATCACTATTCTTTCCATGTTTTAATTTCTGTTTATGAATTGCTTCCACCATAACACATTGAACCCTGTAATCCCAGATCAGGTTGGTTCTGTAGTTGCTTAAACAGTTTGGGTATAAGAGGAGTCTGGTATTTCAAAGTCACATCCCATGGGCTTAAAGAGCGTAACTGGAATCTCATGTGATTGGTGTGAGGCAAAAGTCAAACCCTGTGGGGCAAAAGGGATAACACAGGCGTAATGAATTTAGGTGTCAAAGGGCTATGCCCTTTATGATTGTTTTTTTCTGAGAAAAGTGCGTTCCTTTAGAAAACTAAACAATTATAAGGTAAACCTGCTGTTGGTTCACTGGAGTGAACCCATTTTTAACAAATGAAATAGATATTGGCCTGAATAAAGTTGAAATACCTACTTGCTATCAGAGGTAGTTCCTGCAGTAGTAAATCAATGATAAGATACCCTGCTATCACTTCGAGGTCATATGCTAAACAGGATAAAAGAAATTAGGCAGTAGTAAATCAAAAATTGCAACAAGATCAATTCTACCAAATGAATATCTGTGTATTTGAAGATATTCATTGATGTTGTTTCTCAGAGTTGAAGTTGGAGTTGGATGTACGTCTGTTTTGAAGGCAAACACCTATGGTATTTGAAGAGTCCAATACACTCTATTTACCCGCAAGATAAATCGAAATTAAATAACCAGCATAGGCACTTGAAACAGTTGTTCCCCCCCCTGCCACCCCTGCCTGCTCCCGCCCCTGTCCCCCTGCCCCCCTCCTTTTTTGATGAAATAGATCTATATATTAAACTAAAGAGAAATAGTATAGACAATTCACAAAAAAATAGGCAGTTTGAGAACATGCCACATCACAGCCACAATAGGCACTAAAAATGCCTAAGAACAAAACAAACAAAAACTGTCTACAGAAAACAAGTAGAATGTTACATCGAGAAACTAAGCAGCCATAGCAAAAAGTCCAAAAGCAGGGGGGTCCTTATCATCAGGATTGCCCCAGCCAACATTAGAAAGGTCTTCACCCATAAGTGCGGGGTACCAATCGCCATTGGCATTGTTCAGCTCTCCTTATTCTTCTTCCACAATGCCCGACTTTGCTCCAGTAGGTAAAATGGCCAAGGCTAGAAGAGGGAACTTGTCTACACGAGGTGGTGGAGCCCAATCATCCTGGGGCATAAACAACGATGTACTCTAACTCTCACGATGAGCAGGCGAAAGAGGTGGAGGAGAACCCCATCCTCCCTGTTGAGGAGGTGGAGGAGAGCGGTGATGTGGTGGACACCACCTAGGTCGACTATGAAAATGGCGACATGACCAGTTGTGACGGTGTCTCCCTCCAAGGGAAGGTAACCCTTGGAGGTCATATGCTAAGCAACTAAGCAATACCCCACTATCACTTGGAGGTCATATGCTAAACAAGATAAAAGAAATCAGGCCAAATTTTTCAATAAGATCAATTCTACCAAATGAATATTTGTGTAATCGAATATATTCATTGGTGTTGTTTCTCAAAGTTCAAGTTGGAGTTGGATATACGACTGTTTTGAAGGCAAACACCTATGGTATTTTGAGAGTTAAATACACCCTATTTAGCCACAAGATAAATCAAAATTAAATAACCAACATAGGCACTTGAAACAGAAGTTCCGTGTAGTCTTTTTTTTTTTTGGATGAAATAAATCTATATGTTAAACTAAAGAGAAATAGTATATACAATTCACAAAAAAATAGGTGGTTTGAGAGCATGCCACATCACAGCGACAATAGGCACTAAAAATGCCTAGGAACAAAACAAACAAAAACTGTCTACAGAAAACAAGTAGAATGTTACATCGAGAAACTAAGCAGACATTGCAAAAAGTCCAAAAGAAGGGGGGTCCTTATCATCAGGATTGCCCTAGCCAACATTAGAAAGGTCTTCACCCATACGTGCGGGGTACCAATCGCCATTGGCATTGTTCAGCTCGCCTTCTTCTTCCACAATGCCCAACTTTGCACAAGTAGGTAAAATGGCCAAGGCTAGATGAGGGAACTTATCTGCACGAGGTGGTGGAGCCAATTCATCTTGGGGTGTAAGCTGTGATGTGCTCCAACTCCTACAATGAGAAAGTGAAAGAGGTGGAGGAGAACCCCATCCTTCCCGTTGAGCAGGTGGAGGAGTGGTGATGTGGTGGATACCACCCAGGTCGACTATGAAAATGGCAACATGAATAGTTGTGATGGTGTCTACCTCCTCCAAGGGAAGGTAACCCTTGGAGGTCATATGCTAAGCAACTAAGCAATACCCTACTATCACTTGGAGGTCATATGCTAAACAAGATAAAATAAATTAGGCCAAATTTTTCAATAAGATCAATTCTACCAAATGAATATTTGTGTATTTGAATATATTCATTGGTGTTGTTTCTCAAAGTTCAAGTTGGAGTTGGATATACAACTGTTTTGAAGGCAAACACCTATGGTATTTTGAGAGTTAAATACAGCCTATTTGCTGACAAGATAAATCAAAATTAAATAACCAGCATAGGCACTTGAAATAGAAGTTTCGAGTAGTCCTTTTTTTTTGAGATGAAATAGATCCATATATTAAACTAAAGAGAAATAGTATAGACAATTCACAAAAAATTAGGCGGTATAAGAGCATGCCACGTCACAACCACACTAGGCACTAAAAATGCCTAGGAACAAAAACAAAAAAAAACTGTTTACAAAAAACAAGTAGAATGTTACATCAAGAAACTAAGTAGCCATAGCAAAAAGTCCAAAGGCAGGGGGTCCTTATCATCAGGGTTGCCCCAACCAACATTAGAAGGGTCTTCAGCGATAGGTGTGGGGTCGGGCCACCAATTGTTGTTGGCATTGTTCAGCTCTCCTTCTTCCATTATGCCTAACTCTGCACGAGTAGGTGAAATGGCCAAAGCTAGATGAGGGAACTTGTCTGCATGAGGTGGTTGAGCTCATCCATCCTGGGGCGTAAGTCGCTGCATGCTCCAACTCCTACGATGAGCAGGCAAAGGAGGTGGAGGAGAATCCCATCCTCCTCGTTGAGTAGGTGGAGGTGAGCAGCGATGTGGTGGAGACCACCGAGGTCGACTGTGAAAATGGCAACGTGAACGATTGTGCCGGTGTCTCCCTATCGGAATGGCCTCCTTGGAAGGCGAGGAGGGTGGAACATGGGCTACAATACATTGTGCATTACCTCAATGATCCAAAAGGGTCTAGAGATGGGAGACCTTTAGAACGACCTTATTTTCTTGCACTTGAATTTGCATAAAGACATTAGAGATAACCATTGCTTTGTTATAAGCAAAGAAATGGTAGTCTTTCATATTATACCTTTAAAGAAATTAGGAGTCTTATGGTGATTGTGTATAATTGTTTCCCACTCCTCTGCTCAGATTCTTCTTGCAGTCTCTAGTATTTAGTTGTCAAGACCGTTACTAACCAATATTATACTATTGCATAGTAATTCATTCATCATCTCTAATTTGTTTAGTGATACATGCTCTGTACGCAACTTATTATCTTTGTTTTATTGTTTACAAAAACATAAAGGATGTGTAACTTTAGAGTAGCAAAATTTACTTAAATGCAGTATTATGCTTGAAAAATATGGGTAAATTGTAATGAGATGAAAACCCACATGACAAGAAGAAACTTATTTTCAAGGAAAGTTTTGACCTGAAAGACCCGAGAGATGAAAATTGAAAAACAAAGTTTTTTTATTGTCTCCTTGAGATTTATAGTTATTCGAGGAGTCCTTTCGTTCATGTTTGTCTCAAGCTTTATTCACCACAATACATTCAATCAATATAAAATTTGTTCATAGATGTTTCTTCTTGGATTTAGTGTCACAACTTGAGTTTTGCCAATGAGTGAAGGAAAGTTTCCATAGATAGTAGGTTAAAAGTGCCTTAAGAATATCTATGCAATGGTGATCCGAAATTGGCGTAAATGCAAGCTTGATCAATTTCAAATGCTTTATTAACTTTTTCTCAATTTCCCGTCTTTGCATTAAAAATTGGCTTAATTGATTAAAATCAGATTTAAAACTGATTATAAACAACAAAAAAATGATAAAAAACACAAAACAATGCAAACCGAGCTTGATAACGGAGTTCACCCATGGTGGGCTACGTCTTTGGGTCCGGAAAACACTCAAACCGATCTATTAAAAGATGCAAATACACTTTTTGTACAATCTTTACATCACTTTTTTAAATCTTCAGTCTGCAATATAGTTTTGCCTCAGTCTCTAGGAAGTCACTCTATAGGCTCTTGGCCTTCAATGTGTTCTTCCTAAAATAAAACAACACTAACTTGCTTGTTCTCTCCTTACAAAGGACTTAAAAATTACATTTAAAATACTATTTCCTTCCTTTTATAATATTTCAGAGTCCCATGGTTCATTGGCCAAGGCTTACCCCTTTTACCACATAGATAAGGGTTCAAATTCCACAAAACACCTTCTTTTATGCTTACAAATCCCAAAAATAAAGCATATAAGACAAATCCTTACTTGTCCTTGCCAAAATGAGGCGTGGTAGAGTGGTAAAGAGTCCAAAATGGGAGGCGTGGGATGATGGGTTCAAATCCCATCCACCATGCCCTCTTTTCTCATGCCTTGGTCATGGTAATTATCCCATATTGCTTGGGATATGCTCCAAAATGGGTTTAAAAGATTATTCATTTACCTTGTTAATCGGTCAAAGAGACCATCTTGGCATTGGAACTCCATCTTGGTTGGCTTTGTTGGGCACTTTGCTAGATGCTTGGAAGGCTGCCACATGGTGGCTTGAGTTTCCACCACTTGGTTTAGGTGCTAGTCTTTATATTCATTGAGAGATTAATTCCACATGCATTGTAGGAAAGGTTGTAAGAATGTTTATATGCAAAAACACTTGCATTGTGATATGAAGTTGGCAGTAGGGTCCCCCTCCATACAAAAAGTGGACCCCAACTAGTTAATGGGCCCCCAATTGACAAATAGCGTGGGCCTTACACTAAATAGGGACATTGTCAAAGATTGGAGACCAAGAACAAACAAATCCATTTGTTTTCTCTCTGCCATGTGTCACTATATGATTGGTGCACGTGTCAGGTCGTGATTGGTCCCCCTGTATAGGTCCGGTCAGCAAAATGACGTCAGCATTATACCCTGTCCATAGTTTTGTACTTGTTTGGCTTCAACTTCAGCAGGCCATAACTTTTGCATACGATGTTAGATTGACTTCGTTCAAATTGTGTTGCAAAGTGCTTGACAAGCTCTTTGATATGCAGACATTTGTAGTACAATTTGAGACCATATGATCAGTTTGGTTGTGGGGATTCTGCTGGATCACATGGACAAACATAACGGGACTTGCAATAGAAAATTTTACTAGACATAGGACCTATTGTATCGAACACACGCTCCATTCTTTTTTAAATAGAGACCTGTTGTCACTTGGATTTGCACCCTTTGAAGA
This sequence comes from Torreya grandis, assembly GCA_037957365.1. Classification (NCBI taxonomy): domain Eukaryota; kingdom Viridiplantae; phylum Streptophyta; class Pinopsida; order Cupressales; family Taxaceae; genus Torreya; species Torreya grandis. Next base: position 1,713,681 of record JARHVA010000427.1, read on the forward strand.
GATGGCAAATCTCTTATCATCCAAGTGGCACAATGGAAACCCCTATAGGCTTGTGGGTAGCCTAAAGATGAGGTGAATCTCTAGATAGGGCTAGCTCTCTTGATGTACCACTTTGGACTACAACTACACTTAATTTTTGGGGGTGAAAAGGGAGAGAGATAATTGAAAGCAAACTAACATAAGAGAGGTGATACACCAAATAGATTGATGACTTCCAACCATATGCATGTCACACTTGAAATCAAGGGACAAATTGAACATACACTTCTCCAATCTTCATCTTCTTACATCAATGTTACATTGTGAGGTTATGGATGAATGTGCAAAGCTAGGAGGACTAGACAAGAGGCCTATGAGGGCACTAATGAAAAGACTAACTCACTCAATCCTTGACATTTCCTAGAACACTTAACATGCCCTGCAAAAAGAAGCTTTCCAACTGCAAATAGATGATAGAATGAAACAACATGCTAAGGAATCCATAGTCTTCACTTATGCAAAATCAAACATTCCAAATGAACACACTAAGAACAATCATGGAAGAGGTAACAATCAGTAGTCTTATTGATCAAAAGGTATACATTTGAACAGGGCTTCGTCATACTCAGGTGAAGCATCGGTTACAATGCCAAAATGACTAGTTCTTATAGAACTTGAGAGAGAAGAAAAGAGAAGTCCAAGGGTCACAAGGACACTTGTCAAGCTGAGAGAATCAGTTATTTGTGCATGAGAAGAGGGTATGGGACGAACTTGGCAAGGCCAAGGAGTACAAATGTCAATCCAAGTCATAAACCTCATGAAAAGTGGCATGAAAACTCCATGACTGGCTCAAAAAAACTGCCTTCATGATTGACCCTGTTTGAACGCCTCATAATTGATTAGGACTAGGTCCAATGATTGGAAAGAAGGGTAAGGGTCTCAAGCATGCCTCTCCATGCATTGGTTGCATGCTTGGTCCTCTGGAATCACTTGGAAAAGAGCTATCATCATCTGCAGTCCAAAAAACTTGTTTTCCATGCACCTTGCACACTTGGCCTCAAAATCGGCATCAGTTGCTCATGCAAATCCGTGGGAGGGAGTGGATGACACTTGTCAAGACCCTCTATGGCCTTAGAAGCATCAATGACACCTAGAAATCAACTCACATGAAGTTTTCCACCCTTCTCATTAGCTTGTCCAATAGGTCAGTTTTGACTGGCTGAGATGAGAGCCCCTGTTGAGGCACTTAGGAGTTGTTCTGAGGTATGAAATGGACATGGGGAGTTAGCACAAGTCTTAAGCTTTCTCTCAAAGTTGGTTTCATCTTCAGACTCCTCTTAGAACTTGCACAACACAAAAAATGATCAAAAATATCCTGTTTCTCACCCCATCCGTACAAGTCCGTACAGACAAAAAGCATGGGGGGCAGCTTGAGGGAATCCTCTGCAAGGTCTAATCACCATCTTGGTCAAACTGGCTCATTAGAATAGCTTTACAACTTCATTTCTCCAGACTGGTCCTTGCAAGGGTTTTGGAGGGTTTTTGAGCAATTTTGATTCTTAAGCTTTGTTCATATAGGTTTCACATTCAACTTGCAAACCAATTTCACTAATTTGATGTTCAAGGACCTTACTAACTTCCCCAAACTCCTCTGGCTCCCATGCAGATCCTCCAAGAAGATATGAGCATTTGAAACTCTCCTATCGAGGTCTTTTCCCCATTCCAATAGGCCTAATGTTGTCTAAGGTCCAAAAAGTAGCTTCCTTTGGTTTTCTCTGCCTTCCAAAAGCTTGGTCTTCACAGGTTGGAATGCATATTTCATGCTAGAAATGCAAATGGCTTCTCATTTGGAATCTAGGCTTCACCATGCCTAGTATGCTTGCTTACACTTTAGAGCTCAAAATGACCTTTTAAGGTTTTCCTTGCCTCTAAACAGCTTGGGAACTTCTACCATGATCCTATAATCATGTTCCAATAGGCTAGAACTCATATCAAAGACTAGAATTGAAAATGACGCCCTCATCTAGCACTAGGCCTCAACCTTGCCTTTTTGCCGGACTGCAACTCCAAGGGTTTAAAACATCCTGATGAGTTTCTTTGCATTTCAATAGCTCAAACACCTCTAACATGATCCCACATACATGTCACAACCAATTGTAGAGCTCACTTAGGGTTAGAGGTGAAAATGGTTTCACACTTGGTCACTAGGCCTAATTCTGACCTTTAGGCCTGCCTGCAAACCTTGTAGTTTGGGCTAACCAGTTAAGCTTCACCCCTCCCTGCTTGGTTTCCCATGTTGGCATTGGTGTCCCTCAGCTTTCCAAATCCTCTGTAAGGATCTCCTTAGCTTCTGGTGACTCCCTCATAACCATCTTCCAAAGATTGCAGGTTTCATGCATGGAGTGCCCTCTGTCTGAGACAAAACAGAGGGCAGTCCCCTGTTTTCCCAGACAAGTATGAACATTGAAGCGTCCTCCTCAAGTGACAAAGATGTCCCATACAAAAAATCAGCTGTTGGTTTGGTGATTTGACCTTTCAAAAGCACTAGAAACTCAAGACAGACTTCCAGGCAAAGGATTGTGTGCACAGGGTTTCCATAAGGGCTGTGTGATGCATTGCTAGAGCCTTTCTCTGCCTTGTCTCCCTATCATGGAGGGTCTATTAGGCTATCAAGATTGTAATGAAAGTGCTTTGAACCTGGAAAGCCACTCAACCTCCAATATTTTCTCCTCACTCCTTGACTGGGACAAGACTGAGTTTCCATAACCTTGACCGTACCCTGCTTGTTTAGGGTTCCTGTAGGTGCTCCTATCTTGAATTTAGCTTTGGATCATTGCATAAGCCTTTCCTTCATTCTTCCATGGTTACTCAGCATTTGTTGGTCCCATGTTCACCTTTCTTAGCTTAGATCATCACTTTAAGAATCAAAACCCTGCTCACTGTTTGTAACAGTAACCTACAATGGCTGTAGGTGTTCATAGGGTTTCAAGAGGTCAGTATATGCTTCTTTAGAGCTTGTAAGGTCAACATGGCTATGGAGAAGGTGTTGCATAAGTCTACTTCCTCATCTCAACCTCCCTTAGCTCTTCATAAGCACCTTGGATTCATGACTGAGACACTTCCTTAATAACCCTTGCTGTAGATTACTTTAGCTCATTGAGACCTGGTCAATGATGTGAAAAGACTTCCCTTTGAATCCCCAAAGGTCACTAGCATTTACCTATACCTTCAGTCACTTTGAATGGGCTAAAACACCCATCAAAACCTCATGCTTAGGTCACTGTTTGCTTTCAGTCAGCTGACTGTATTTGCTTGCCTTGAAGGGTACCTGTAGGTATATTTATATGTGATTCAGGCCTTATTACATGATTTATGTTCTCCTTGAAACTCCCCACACTATGCCATATTATATTGTTCCTTCCATGCCTAGAGTAAGGCCTGTCCTCAAGGGATTCAGCTTCAAACTTCATGGTAGTCTACAGCCAGCCTGTAGAGTTACATATGAGGTAAAGGAAATCTGTAGGTGCCTGTTGGATCTTAGGACATCGCCATTCAACTTTTATTAATGACCTTTAGATCATGGATGGTTACTTTCACCTTTAACCCAAACTAACATTTCCAATACCTAGGTCCACTTATGAATGGGGTGAGAGTTAAAGCTTGCTGTAGGTGCCTGTGCTTTATCCCTTTGTACGGACTGGTTCATGCTTGGTGATTGCAAACCATCTTCAATGCTCCTCGATGCAATTCATGGCAAGTATGTGTCCCCTAGTGCAACAAGGCAATCCAACCTAGCTTTAAGCATCAAATCCGCCTAATAGGCCTAGACCTGTTGTTAGTTCATTTTGCTGTAGACATCACTGTGGGAAATCCGTGTTTTGAGGAGCAACTTGAGGGCTTAAGAAAACCACTCTCTTTGACTCAAAAACCTATCCTCTTTTGCAAGTTGATAGACCTATCTAGAAGCTTGAAAACAAATGTATTTGAAAGTCTTGGAACTCAATGCAATCATGCATAAGGACACCCAATAAAGGGCCTGGACCTCTGTTTTGGCAGTTTTGGGAATTTGTCCCAAAGTGTCACAAATTTGCTTGGAAGGTCTCCTTGAGATTCTACTAGCTTTCAATCTTATTAACATCCTTTCAAATGACTACTAAGCATGTTCCAACCTTCCAAACCTCATAATATGTTCAAAACACACATTTCATGTTTCTCCAAGAAAAGGCAGACTGTACAACTGCTGTAGATGACCATTTTGTGCATTTACTTGCTCTTCTTAGCTCTTGAAGTGACTCTTTGGAGTTGGATTTGGCATTGCAGATGAAGGAAAGACATCTATGGGCAAGCATTCATCAATTCACTTAATTTTGAAACCATAACACAGGAGAAAACACCAACAATTGGAAGAAATGACTGCAACTCCACTCCACTTCTCCTTGCAAACTAAGTTGGTTGGCTCATCAAATCAACTCCCGATGTGAAACCAATTATGGAGAACATGAGAGACGAGTTAACATCATTTGGAATCAATATTAGCAACTGGGTTGTATGGACCTACCCAATCAAGAGCAAAACCTGCAGGGTGCACAGATAAGCAGGCAGAAAAATACAGTCAGCTTCATGAGGATGGTTCATGAAGCACAGGCCACCATTCTTCGAACTTCTTATATGGAAATGAATGTCTCTGAGTGTACTTTAACCTCCCCAAGGTGTTTGAGCTGAAACCTCTTGAGCTGTCTGTACTAAGCACAACCCTGAAGGTCACTTCTGCTTGCCAAGAGGACTGAAAAAGGGGTAGAATGGTTTTGGGCCAAAAATGACACTTCCGGAGCAAACCAAACATGGAACGGAGCTTTGGGAAGCTGAAGAGACATACCATGATCCTTTCTCACGTGGCACACTTCTCAAGGAGCCGTACAAGTGCCAAACTTCTTTTCTTCAAGAAAACTATCTTTTTTCTGAGGAACCTGTCACTTTTTAGTTGGTTTCAATTACATAAGTCCTCTTAGGACACATGGGATGTGACATCATCTTCTTGAAACCTCACACTTTCCTAGAAATTTGTGCAACTCATTAAATGCACCCTTTTTGACCTTAAAATGATCCAAAAATATATAAGGACTAAAATAACTAATGACCAAGGCTAGTACAACATTAAGTGATGTTAAATTAACCTATAAAACACTTTGTGACACAATGGTAGATCCCTTAAAACACCTAAATACCAAGTTTTTACCTAGGGGTGCCCCAATTTGGCCTAAAAGTCAAATTTGGTCAACAGGATCCATCTCTCATTTGATTAAATTTGCAAAGCATTCAAGATTTCATGAAATAATTGTTTAAATCTTTAGTTATTTGATCCAATGATCCTCTCGAATTTTAAAATGTTTGTTGAATGACCATTTCATAATAAATTTGCGTTGAGGGTATGGAGATAAATAGGTTTTCAACGAGTTTATTCATGCAAGATTGGCTGTGATTCGCTGCGTTTTGATTCATTTTTTGCACTATTTGGGCAAAATTCACTCTATGAGATTTGCAAGGCTTCAAAACCAACTTTATTATTCTTCTCGCACATTCTCACAACAAATTTTGCTTATTATACTTAGCCAAATAATGTCTATGTCTACGCTAACTAATGCCTTTCGAGGTGCAAGCCCTTCGCATCCTTACACATTCTTTGCACTTCTATGCACTATGTTTCAAGATTGCAAAAATCTAGACTTATGACAACATCCCAAGTGTCTTTGTCTCATTTGCTATGCACTACACAGTCCTCGCATCCCTTCGCATCGAGAGATTTTTTACTGTGTTGCTGTGAGCCATTCAGAGCATGCCACATATCCGACTCATACTGCTACGTGTCACATTTTCACATCCTCATACATTCACAGTGCTCGTAGTCTCAAATTGCAAACACTCAAATTCAAAGAAGCCCAAGCTTGTTGCTTTATGCTACTTGTCACATCCTCTTACTCTTGCATTCTTGCAGTCTATCAAAAGGGGTTGGACCAAATTTCAAGAACACTGACCCAATTTGAAAGCTCAACGTGTCGCCCTCTTGCGGTCTTGCTACTACGCGTAGCACAAATTCTGAGGACCTTGAAAGACTTGACATTGCATGAGTGCGAAGCAATCATGACATGACACATGTCATTATTCTATTGATTACGCGCCTCAGCCACAAAAGACTTGACGAAGACCAAGAATTGCGAAGGTGCGAACCAATTGGAAGTTGCAATGTGTCCAATTTTTGCAACTTCGCAGCAATATACCATTGAATGCCTCTTATAAAATCAAGGATTGCGAGACCTCGAACAAATCAAAGTAGGACACGTGGCTAACACTGAAGGTACTTGCACATTGACTAAGCTCAAACAAGGCTTACACGGTAAGCAAAATGAAGGCACATGTATGGTCTAGAATCACTTGGATAAAGCTGCAAAAACACATATCAATATCAAATTACAATGGGAAAAAGCTTATGAATAAATGCAAAAGCCACCTTTAGCATTTAAGATGCACAAACCAGCAATTTCACCCCATCATTCAAAGATTTAAGGTAAATTTAAATGAAAAGGTCATTCATTTGTATTTTACCGACGCTCGAAGAGATGAACTGAAATCAAACCTCCTGACGGAGAACATTCAAATTTCTAAGAGCTAACTCGACCATTCAAAGCCAAGAGGCATATGTAAATTGAGAGGAAAGTTGACAAAATTAACTGCTGCATAGCCATGGCTTCTTATTTGTTCTCATTTGGCACTACACAAGTATTTATAGACACTCAATTTATTCGGATGCCCTGGGGATGAGGTTCAAACATTACGGCATAGTCTACGGTGACTTGCCAAAATCAGACCAACACCTGAAGGAGAAAGCCCTACATTAGAGGATACTGACTATATTGATGACCTATTGGTGATACAACAAGCTGGGTTACATCAAATTGTTGCAAAAGTAGAGGTATTTCCTTGTGCAGACCTGTTCTATAATGTGTTTGTCAAAGCGCAATACTTAGATGACCTAGTTCTGTCACTAAAAAATAAAAATAAAATCGCTTTCATGGCTGGTCTCACCATCGAGGGGAATTATCAAATGGCCCAGCCCATGGCTTTATACAATCAATCTGTTGTATCAAAATGGCTCACTAATAACAATTTAAGAGAAGTATTGAAGGATTGAGCCAAGAACCCAGAGAGATGGGTCAACCGAGAGGGTGTGGAAAGCATTACTATTCGCCAATTCAGATTAGGAGTCAGAATTTGTATGGCTTTAATGAACATAGTATATGGGGTTGTTGATATCTCTCGTTAACAAGGTTTGGGTGCCCCTGCTCTCCATGATTATCAATGACAAGCAGGTCCCTGCCTTAGGAGAGATTATCTTTTAATCTCAGACAATAGGTGCTAGGGGTGAGAAATGGTGGCAATTTATACATGAGTCGTATTTGGTTGATGCCACCTCTGCCACAGTGATTCTTAACAAAATCCCAAGATGGACCCCTGCTACAGGGACACCAATTCATCATCACTTTTCAATATTGTATGCCCATAGGTTCAAGCAACATATTTGGGAAATATGTGTGTTTTTTACTCCCCCAGTTTACCAAGCGATCAATGAAGAACCTAGGCCTAGATTGTCAGATGAAATTAGAAAATGAATAATGAACATAGGGGCTTACTGGTACTACCCAGACTGCACAGTTATAAGGATAGAGGGAGTACTTGTATCTCCTTTGAGACTGTCTATTTTTGTTCCAGATAAACTAGTTGAGCAAGAGTTAGCTTATCAGCTTCTCAATGGAGTTGCTGCTATGTGCAAACAAGAAGCAGGCACCATGGCCCCCACTGCCTTACAAGGTTGGCACAAGTGTTTTCAAAGTATGGACAGCTTTGCATGCAGCTGCAACACATGGATCATCTTTCAATTTGGATGATCATGACCTACACCATTGGGACTCGAGGAAACATGAAGGCACACGTAAAGGCTCTAAGAGGGAAGGTATCAATTGTATACAATCACAATCACCACATTCATGATTGGGTCTTCGTTAATGCAAAGGATGACAAAGATGTGAAAAGGAAAATGTACACTGCTGGCATTATCCTTGTACCTTCTCAGTCAGCAACCCAAGGAAGTAGAGGAGAGGCCAAATACAGGAACAAAGGCTCACCTAAGAAGAAAAGTGCTGTGGGGCTTACCTCCATCAATGCTCTCCAAGGGAACAATCCCAATGTATGAGGTAACACAATCATCTGCCCCTCTTTTCCTCAATCTCCTTCTTCAGTTGCAGTTTCAGACAGTCCTCTTCCTGCTGCCATACAAGTAGTGGAGCAAGTTGCAATCACTCTTCCTCCTCCTTCAATGCCTCCACTTGAGGGTGTCCCATTAGATAGAATGCCTCAAGTGGAAGTGACTACACCAAGTTCTCCACAGAAAGTTGTCCCGGTGACCAAGGTCTAAACCAGGCAACTAGCACCGAGGACTCTCACTCAATGTCCTCCAGTGATTGCTCTCCTTGTGGCTAGTCAAGCCCAACCTGTCATCCAGGTAGCAGTTTCACCTATCTTAGCTAGTGTGACAACAATTTCTTCCACTGTAGTCACCCCTGTTGCATTGAATAGACAAGTCCCTCTAGTGGACCCTCCCAGAGCTATGATGCCCATGGTAGACCCAATTACAATTTTGCCTACTTCAAAAGTCACTGTCATGGCTGGGCTTCCAAGTATTATTTCCCATTCTATATCAAAGCCCAAAGAACCCAAGGGAAAATGGAAGATAGCCACTGTTGTACTAGACGCAACCCAATTGGCAACGCATCAACGTGCTATTCAAATGGCAACAATAATCCTTCCTTCCTCTGCTCTCACTGTTGTTCCTCCAGTTGCAACATCTGCTCCACCTTCATCTGCTACTCCTTTCACAACACAAGCCCCTGTTTCCACCACCTGCACTGCCTTTATCACGATTGATCCTACAACTACCGTTCCTAGACCTCCTTAACGTCCATCTCCAGCCACATTAGCCACACCACCCTCATCCAATACCACTTCCATAGCCCAAGCAGAAGAAAGTTGGATAGAGAGCATCCAATTGGCTAGAGCAAAAAGAAAGGAAATGGTCATAGTCGATGAACCAGATGTAAAACTAGAGTTTGAGCAGCATCCTGGGAAACTCAAACGAGTCACCATAATAAAAATTACCAAAGGAGAGACTTTGACATTTCATGAGACCGAGGAGGAGCTTTTTGCTTTAACAGGGAAGGAGGCTAAATGAAGGGAAAACGAGGAATACGCAATGGACCTGAGTCAGTGGTGGCTGCAATTGGCAAAGAAGGTCATCCAAGGAATGAAGAAGAAGATGCAAAGATTGGAGACCAAACAAAGGCCGCAGCACCTGAAGGGATTATTGAAGAAGTAAAGGAAGCACTAGAATATTTATGTGAGCTTCTAGCTGAGAGCTGCCAGGCCAAAGAGAAGAGTGCACCTTGGCAGCAAAAGGTAAAAATTTACCAAGACCACATTGCTATTTTTTTTTCTATGTCAGGAAACTTTACCAAGGTTGTGAAGAAAAATACGTTTCCACATTTAAAACTCATGACCTTGTATGATATTGAGCTATGCCAAAATTGGATGATCCATATGAGAACATCCCTGCAAGAATGGACGGATGAGATGTATATAGTCCTCAATGCAATCGATAGTGCCTCTGACAGAATTTTGGAGCTATTTCAAGAAGCAATTATTATTTCATTGTTTAAATCAGATGGCAAATTGGAATCTTATACCGAGTTTTCTGCCAAATTGGCCAATTTTATGACTAAGTTCAAAAACCAAGTTCAAGAGGCAAACAGGGGAGGCAGTATACAAGCCCCTGATCTTATAAATTACACAAGGGATAAAATAGAATGAGCAGTTGCCATGAAAAGCACATTGAAGACTCCCTTACCTACCCATGCAGTGCAATTGACCAAAACAGACTCACTATTCAAAGTACCTGTCATCAATCTGTCAAGAATAGACAAGGAGTATCAGGCATGTGCAAAAGCTCTCTAGACTCAGCAAGCTGCTGGTCCCCAAACTGGCGGTCTTCAAACTAGCAGTTCTCAAGCTGGCGCCTCTAAGACATTACTGAAGACACAGTAAAAAGGAAGAAAAGCTAATTTTGGCATTTTATTCTTTGCATGAAATTGTAGCTTAAACTATGTTGTTTGGGTACGGGTACGGGCACGGATACGGGGACGTCTCGGGTATGCAGGTACGTCATTTTTCAAAAACCTTGATTTGGATACGTCGTGGGTACGTCTATGTGTGTGTGTGTGTGTATATATATATATATTGTATATTACTCATTTTTTTAGTAAAACACTTGAAACTACATAGTGTGAAAATATTTGTCTATAAATGATAAAACACTTAAAAATATATAATATTCATTCATTCATTACTTCAAAGACAAGATGTACATTCAAATCTAGAATAAATCATCTCGATTGTCCACAAAATCATGAATGCCACTCCCATTATTTTTCAAGTTTATCATTTACTGACACTTTCTCTCACAAGGGCTCATCGGTGCATTGAATCTCACGAGTGCATGCCTTAAGGGGTGCACAGGGAATGGGGTGGGATCGGCTTGTGGCACTTTGCCAGAGATATTCTCATACTATTCTATCATGCATACATCCCTTCATGCAGCCTTCATACCTCCTATGATGTCTCCTTGAAATCTTGAAACCCTGAAATATGGCTAAGTTTGAAACCCTGAAACCCTGGATATCCGACTAACTCTGAAATATGACAGGATCCTCCAAAACCTAGAATTTGCATTATAGCTCCTAGCAGTTCGAAACCCCTCTCAAATACCCTGAAAGTATATAAATAAAATATAAATGTTTATTTTATTTCTATACAGTTGGGTTCGGACTGGATTTACATTTAGGGTTGCTTAGTTTTAAGGGTTTTTTTTAAAGAATTTTCTGAGGTTTTGAAAAAAAAATTCGCCATTTTTCTACCGGAATCCCTCGGGTACGCACCGGAAATGTCCCGGGTACTCTCGGAGGCGCCCGCCGGCATGCCGGACGATTTATATTTAGGGTTGCTTAGTTTTTAGGGTTTTTTTTAAAGAATTTTATGAGGTTTTTAAAAAAAAAATCGTCATTTTTCTACCGGAATCCTTCGGGTACGCGCTGAGAAACGTCTCGGGCACCCTCGGAGGCGCCCGCCGGTGTGCCGGATGCCTCCGGGGTACTCGGGACGTCCCCGTGCCGGAGGTGTCTCCGAACAGGAGGCGCCGGGCCGGGGGGTGTATCCCTGCAACACAGGCTTTAATATTATATTTATAAAAACTGTTTTAAAGCTTTTGCATGAAATTGAGATGAGGCGATGTCCATCCAATTATAAAAACACCTTGTATTCACCTCTCAAGAGGAGGAAGATTTTAGCAATAGAAGCTCAGAATTCTAAGGAAAGTCCATATGAGTTCTAATGTGTTTTTTGTTCTCAATTTTGTATGAGCATGATATGTAAAATTGATTTATTGGTAGATGAAATTTCTGTGTAGAATTTGCAAATTAGTTGTATTGATCATTAGCTAGTTCAGCTGTTTTCATAGTTAAAACTTCCTTTATAATTGTTGATTAATGAATAAATGTGCTAATGCAATTTGTCATGAATCATAATCTTCCAAGTTGATACTATGAGGATTAGATTTGCAAGATTTTTTCCTTAGATTCCTCACTGTGTTTGTTTATATCTGAGTTAAAACTATAGATAAGAAGCATTAGTGTGTAGCGCGTGATGGAGTTCATAAATTAATCAGTCAAAAGGACGTTTTGTGTTCCATTCATAAAAAATTCTTTTATGTCCTCCTTTCTTTTCTCTTTATGTTTCTTTTGATCAGGCAAACTTTTGTACACTAGCATCATTGTTAATATTCACCTTAGGATACATTGTCTTGCCATTAGGTAGAGTTAGTGGATAGGGAAAGAGGATCTTCGATACTAATAACCATGTCTTGAAAGTTATTTCCACCATGTGGTCAATTATAAAAACGAATACCTGCAACTTGTACTTTAGACCACGTTTCGTGATCCTACAAACGAGAGGGAGTTTTTCCTGTCAAAGCCGTTGGGTGGGTTTAACTCGCATCAACAGATTCAAAGTCAAGATAGGAAGAGTCAGAGTTTGAGACAAAGGATTCACCATAGTAGTTAAAAACATGTTGTTGAATCGTAGAGAGGGTCACAAGAGACTAGGAGAAGGGCGCATGCCATTATTGTAGGCCATCAACTGCCATAACAATGACAAAATCAGTCAAGATTTTTTGACAGAAAGAAAGTCTATATGGTATAAAAATCCTTAATAAACAATCAAAATTTCCATCATAATTGTTGTTCTATGTCAAGCAGAAATGAGCTACATCTTAAACTTCCATTTTTGCACTTTAATTTTTTTTAGGATGATCATTTTCACCTCTAAAGAGTAGCTTTCTACATGAGAAGAGGAAAGCTGGCATTCATAACATCTGTTGCATTTATGATGCTCGTACCTACTCATATACAAACTTGGAAACCCGATAATTGATTCTAGATGAGCGTGACCTTTTTGTTAAGATTATTATTGCAGTTCTTATTATTGCATTCTTATTACAAAGTTGATATCATCTTCCCTTGGGGTTCTAGTTGTAAAAGGATATAAATATTCTGGAAACATTTAAGCCCCAAATATGCTTTAGAAAGATAATTCTTTATCTGTTAATCATATTTTTACTTTGTTGCATATTTTGGCACGTAAATGAACAAGCAATGACTAAGTGAGATGACATATATCTGATCGAGTTCTTTTCAAAAGTTGATATCACATTTTTGTCAAATCTTTGGATTGGGAGATGATGTTTGAGCATGTGGATGTTATGATAATCATTATCGTGTGTGGTATTTAATGTTTAATCAAAGGATCTATGGGAATGAGCGTATGCCTGTATGTAGGGTATGGATATGGAGCATAGTTTAAAAATTTGTACTCGGCAATTACTCGGTAGCCCAAAATTTTGACTTGTACTCGGGACTCGGCAATTACTCGACAACTTTATCGCTACTTTAAAAAATATATAAATTCATAAAATAAACTAAAACACATAAAAAAATGAAATAGATGTAGAGAAATGATTGTAGAGAGCACATAACTTAGAGTCATAAATATGTTTTACATTAGTTTTTGAGCAAATAAGGGTACAATGCTTAATTTTAAACAAAAAGAGTACAATGCTCATAGACTAGTCATCAATGCATCTCCAACTCCTCTACTGCACCCTAGAAGTGGATGTTAAAGATTCCTCCCTTGGAACATCATCCACAGACACGTTGTCTAGATCCTCACCAACCCCTCCCAATGCCTTTGCTTCCCTTGTTGCTATAACTACTTTTGCTTCCCTCTCCAAAACTGTGACCTCGGTAAAGATGGGCTCCTGCTACACATCCTCAGACTGAACGATCCAGTCTACGTATGGATCAATATCATCCAAGTCAATTGCCTAATGACTATCTTGCCTTTACACTTGTCTCACACGAAGATGAAGATTGTACCACATAAAGACAAGGTCATTAAGGAGTTGTGCTGTCAACCTATTGTGCTTCTTTGTGTGAATGGCTTCAAACATGCTCTAATTTCTTTCACACCCAAAAACACTACATCGCTGAAACAAAAAACAAATGGCTAATTTCTGAAGATTTGGTGTTTTTGCACCACAATCTTCCCACCACAAATTTGCAAATAGGACATTTATAACTTTGTAAGTTAACTAGGTGTGCATTTATAAATAAATAACGACACTACAATCAAGGGCTCAAGTTGAATTTGTTTTTTACTTAGTTTATGGTTGTGCTCCTTCAAATGCATAGGGGTGAAGGAAATAGCCTCCACTTTGCAGTCTTATAAATCTGTAGCTCATCCACAATTATGTTTCTAGTGGCTTCGTCAAGGATCATCCTCTCTATACATGTGTTTAGGCCATCCATGACCTCCTCATCAACCTTAAATGAATCCATGAAGAAAAACTTGGGGTTCAAATAATAAGTTGGTGGAGTTGCTGGTTCCATCTATGATCAATCAAGGGCCAAATGGGCTCATTTTTTAATTTTGCCTATAATTTTTTTATGTGGCCTCCTTGGCCTCATACAAATACCCCATCAGATTCTTTTCTCCATCCACCAACCGTAGAACTCTAACTAGAGACTCTGACACTTAAAAAAATAATGTATAATTTTAAAATTAAAATTAAAAAAAATTTGAGCCACTTTTTATTTAAAACAATAAATGATAAATAAAAAATAGTTAAATCTAACATTACCTTGATGACCTCATATGTGATCTTTACAAACACATAAAAAATGGTTTTCACAACCCTTTCCTCTTCGACTTTCCTACTATAAGGAGACTCCAACCGCTATGTGCTCACAAACATTTGCTTAAGACATTTTAGCGAGGCTGCAATGCTCTGCAATGTAATGAAGTTTGTAGCGAATTGTGTGGCTCTCAGTCGCACAAACCTCTTTCCATTGGTGTGCTCTTTCATCAAGTTCAACATGCAAGGATGATTGTAGATGTACTTTGTGACATTCCTCTCCTCTTTGACCACCTTTTTCACCCATGTCATCTTTTCTATGTCTTCAAGTAGGAGATCAATGCAATGGGGTGATCATGGGCTTCAAAAAAGTGACAGGTGTCTCTTCTCAAGAAGTCTCCCTGTTGCTCATACATTGTATTGTTGGCCACAACTTAGACGACGTTCTCCACACCAACCTCCATGACTACTTCATCCAACATATCGCATAAAATGTTTGCATTTTTCACTTTGTCGGAGACATCAATTGACTTCAAGAACACCAATTGCCGACTTGAAGCCACTAGAAAATTAATTAAGGTGCGGTTCCTTCCATCCGTCGACCCATTTGACAAAATGTCGCAACCCTTCTTGCGCCATATTCTTTGCTTATCAACAATATTTTTTGTATTTTTAACATCATCGTCCAACATTGGACCTCTCAAGTCATGAGTAGTAGGGGCTTTGAATCCCTTCCTAGCAACGGTCAAAGCGATTACAAAATTCTCCCAGTATGGGCTTTTCGCCACATCGAATGGGATGTTATTGTAGTACTAGAAGTTTGGTGGCAGCGACCCTTGCTTCATTATGCAATTCTATGTTCCAAGTCATACCTTCGAGTGAAGGTTTTGCTTTAGGGGTATTTCAAGGAACAAAAAGGCCTTGTGAAGGTGAACCTGAATTGCCTCCGCTAAGTGAGCCCCATCTCCAAACTACTGTTTGGGCAACATAAGAGCTAGATGTTGGAATAATTGTCATTGATGTCAAAGGAATTGTAGTGGATATGAACGGAAATGTCAAACGGAATTGTTGTCAGAAGTGAACGGAAATGTCAAACGGAATTGTTGTCGGAAGTGAACGGAAATGTCAATAGTCACATCTTTTGGTGAAGAGGTGCCTCTTGGATGGGATGCATCCTTTAAAGGCTATATAAGGGAGAAGAGATGTGGAAGTATTATAAGCATTCAATTTGAATGAAAATCATATAAGTGTGAAAGAGAAGGAAGAGAAAAAGAGCAGAAAATGAAATAGAATATCTCTTAAGAAAAGAAGTGTGAAGGGTAGATATATTTTAATGAAGAATATCATTTGAGAATTGTGAAAGAGAGGGGAACAAAAAGTATATAAGAAAATCAATGAGAGAGAAAGTGTAAGAGAAGCAAAGCCATCATTCGATTGAATAAGCAATCATAGACAATGGAATCAATTTGGCTTGGTGTTGGTGCCTCATAATCTAGGGGTTGCTACTCCTGTGAGTTGGTGCTTGGTGAAGGGGATCGGTGTCTCCAATGAGTGGGTGCTCACAAATTGACCAAGCTGGCGCTTAGTTCGGAGATTGGTGTCTCCAGTAGGTTGGTGCCTGCAAACATTGTAAAAGAGTTATATATATATATATATATATATAAAAGCAATAATCTGCTGTGGTTTTCTCTTGAAAGGGTTTCCACGTAAATCCTGTGTTCTCTTGTGTTATTAATTGCTAGATCTTGAATGTTTATGGTTGTTGTGGTTGATTAAATTGAAAAGATTAAAAGGTTATTTTATACTGATTCACCCCCCCTCTCAGTATAAGTTTGGGCTTAACAATTGGTATCAGAGTGGGTTCGTTTGGAAATAGTCTAACCACTAGAAGGTAGATCTCAAAAGCACAAGATGGCCAAGCAACTAAGGAAGGAGAATCAAGAGTTGAAATTTGTGGTCAAGGCTCTTAGGGAATAGGTATGTATCTTGGAGTCTAAGTTGGCTTTAGAAGCAAAAGAAGATAAGATGTCTATTCAGGATCTTAAGAATCAGCTAGAGGTTGCATATTCAAGTTTGAAATCAAGAGAAGAAGAGTGTAATCAGTTGAAGGTTGAGTTAGGTTCTTTGAAGGATAAGCATGAGAGGCTCATAATCAAGGTTGAGAAAGATCATGAGATATCAGTCCAAGGTGAGAAGGATGCAAGTTTTAAGGGCAAATTGAAGAAGCCAATTAGGCAGCCCAATGCTTTCTGGTTTTCCAATTCTTTTCATGGCCATTGTTTTGTTTGTCATCATGTTGGTCATAGGGCAAGAGACTATTTGAGGAGAAGCATTCAATCAAAGGGAGATCCCAGTCATTTTGAAGCAAAAGGTATGAGAAATGTTGCTTGCTTTTGTTGTCGTAAGGTTGGCCATATTGTTAAATTATGTCCAAATGGAGTAAAGAGATACTCAAGGTGTGTCAAAAGCTATGGAGCCCCTAGAAGGTATGAGAAGGGCCAAACTCAGGTTTGGAGACCTAAGACAGTAAAGGTTCATCATATTGAGTTTAAGAGTGAGAATGGATTACTTGCTACAGTGGAGAAAGAATCAGATGGGAAGGATTGTGTGGAACTCTTGTTATCAAGAGTTGTAGAAAAGACAGTGAGTACTAGTCCTAAGCAGCTTGCAGATCAAAGAGAATCTCTTGTTATATTTGAGCATGAGCCTTGTCAAGATTCCCTGTTATTAGTTTCTAATGATAGTGTCTTGGAAGGTAAGACAGTTGCAAGAGTTGAGAAAACGAACAACAACATGGATGTTGAGGTTAGTGAGTCAAAGAAGTTAGACATGCCTAAATGGATTCTAAGAGAAAAAATCAGTCTCATGGATGCAAGAGGATCAAGGAAGTGACAGAGGAGACGTGGGCATCTCTTGGATTCACTTTGTTCTAGGACCCTTTGTATGGGGTGTCTCTTCTAGGCTTCAAGCAGATACTTTATAGTAAAAGGAAGCATGGTGGATGCATGTTGGGTCTTCGCTGTGTTGCATGACAAGAAAGTCATGAAGGTAAGTTGATAGATCAGTTTGTATATCAGTTTGAGATAGCTTGATATGGTGTCGTGTCTTGAGAGCTCTTGTGGGCATGGATTAAGGTAAGTCTAGTTGCTTTGAGCATGTTCTTGATGATCATATCAGTAGTAGTGGTGAGATTCATATGAGAAGGTGTATTGATCTTTGAAAGATGTCTCTTGGGTCCAAGAAGTTCAGAGATTGATATGAAGTTGGCAGCGTATGCAAGGGTGAAGGTGTATTCAAACAAGGTATGTCAATCTTGTGAGAAGTTGTGCATGTTTTGGTTGCTATCTTTTGGTTTGTGGCTTCAAGTGGTGTGATTAGGAGGAGCATGGAGGTAGGGGGAGCTAACTTAGGTCTCTTGAGAAGAATGTGAAGTATGGACTTGTTTCTTGTGTGAGATGAGTCAAGGAGCAGCTCTGTGAGTAGTTTGTTAGGTCCAAGGATCAAGAAGGCTATATAAAGATGAGCTTGTGAGAGTTTGTATAACCCTTTGCCATTGATGTCAAAGGGGGAGCGAGAAAAGAAAAAGGGAGCACTACAACAAGAGGAGAACCGTGGACAACCCTTTGCCATTGATATCAAAGGGGGAGAATTGAAGACATGGGGAGCAAAGGAGGAGAACCACAACAAGGGAGAGTTCATATACTAATTCATGGGGATTGCCATCAATGACAAAGGGGGAGATTGTTGGAATAATTGTCATTGATGTCAAAGGAATTGTAGTGGATATAAACGGAATTGTTGTCGGAAGTGAATGGAATTGTTGTCGGAAGTGAACGGAATTGTTGCCGAAAGTGAACGGAATTGTTGCCGAAAGTGAACGGAAATGTCAAACGGAATTGTTGTCGAAAGTGAACGGAAATGTCAACAGTCACATTTTTTGGTGAAGAGGTGCCTCTTGGATGGGATGCATCCTTTAAAGGCTATATAAGGGAGAAGAGATGTGGAAGTATTATAAGCATTTGATTTGAATGAAGATCATATAAATGTGAGAGAGAAGGAAGAGAGGAAGAGCAGAAATGAAATAGAAAATCTCTAAAGAAAAGAAGTGTGAAGGGTAGATTTATTTTAATGAAAAATATCATTTGGGCATTGTGAAAGAGAGGGGAGCAAAAAGTATATAAGAAAATCAGTGAGAGAGAAAGTGTAAGAGAAGCAAAGCCATCATTCGATTGAAGAAGCAATCACAGACGGTGGAATCAGTTTGGCTTGGGGTCGGTGCCTTATAATCTAGGGGTTGGTGCTTGGTGAAGGGGATCAGTGTCTCTAGCGGGTGGGTTTTCACAAATTGACCAAGTTGGTGCTTGGTTCGGGGATTGGTGTCTCCAATAGGTTGGTGCCTGCAAACATTGTAAAAGAGTTATAATATACATACACACACACACACACACACACATATATAAAAGCAATATTTTGCCGTGGTTTTTCCCGAAAAGGTTTCCACATAAATCATGTGTTCTTGTGTTATTAATTGCTAGATCTTGAATGTTTATGATTGTTGTGGTTGATTAAATTGAAAAGATTAAAAGGTTATCTTATACTGATTCACCCCCCCTCTCAGTATAAGTCTGGGCTTAACACTAGAGGCTCCTACCTCATCAGAATCAACTCTTGCTTCCCCCTATTCATCACGGTTGCAATTGCTTCAACAGTCTTTTTTTCCCCCTCCTCATATGCAACTAGGACAACCACCATGTTTCTTTGAGCCTCAGGGGACGATTTATCGCATAGCCACACATCATTGCCTGGAATCCATGCTGTGTTATTTGAGGTGATTCAGCTCTACACTCTTCTTAAACCTGTAGTAATTGCTTATGACGTAGTTGTTCTCTGGGCCGCCATAGAAATGTTTCCATGCTAGGTCATCAGACTTATTTTGCCTATGGGTATCGGATACCATTTTCAAGTTGATGTCACCTCACCTTTGGGTTCTATTTCAATTTCTAAAACAGAGATTTGGCTGATCACTTATGTATTACTGTGATATTACTTTCTTAACAACAACCTACCAATGAATGTGCATGACTAGTTGGGAGTTACAATAAATTGTTGTTGGCAATTGCAACAAGTAGACTTCGAGGTCAAATCTGTCCCCTGACATTGTGCCACAGTTTGCTGAAACTTGAATGTTTGAAAGTGAAACCTTGCTCGAGCCCTGTACCTGTCAACGGTCCCCTGAGCCCTATACCCATCAATGATCACTTGAGCCTTGCTGAAAGCTCATTGCTTGTAGTCGTCACTCACTGCTGATTATTCAAACTTTGAAGTTTAACCTCGTCACTCAAGGCTCAAACCTCAAATTTAGTTCAAGGCTCAAAGTTTATCCTCGTCACTACAGTCTATATCTGCAGTTCTAAACTTCAAGGCTCAAACTTGTCACTCAAAGTCAAGGCTCAAACAATGACCAAACCCACGATTTATAGCTGCAGCTTGCAGTTTGAGGCTCAAGCTTACATAGGGAGCACTAGCAAGCTTATAAACGGTGAGCAACGATTCAAACCCTCACAAACGTCTATCAAACCCTCATGAATGGCGATCAAACGACACAAAAATAGCAGATGCAGACGCAAAGCAAAAAATTACGATGGAAAGGAATACAAATGACACGTTTTCTTACTTTGGTTATGTTCATCGTATTCCCGGGTCAAGTTCGAGTAGTGCCCTAAAACCTGTAGTTAATGGCAAGTAACCACGGTTAGTTACTTGCCATTAACCACGGGTTTTAGGGTACTACCCGACCTGTGATAAATGCAACGTTTAACTGTTTCCAAAAAAAACTTGTAGTTTTCCATGCATCCCCTACAGTTACCTGTGGGTTTTAATACAAAGATATGGAGTACGTGGTGCATTTTTCCTAAACTTGGCTATGTGGCTATTATGGGAGTGTATGATTATTTTTAATGTAAGAGAAGGAAGTAGCAAAAAATTAGCAAAATGCAATAGTTATTCCTGAGTCAAACAACCCTTGTTAGGTGGTATAGGTTAAGGCATAGTTGGAGTAATCGAGTGGGGTGAGTACTCGCCGAGGGCCTAAAATGGGCAACAGGCTGTTACTTGCCCTACTCGGTTTGAATAACCGGTAAAGGCATAAAAAGGCAAAAAATACTCGATTTTTTAAAAATAACATTATTTTTATAGAAATTATAGAAACAAAATAGATGCAATGAGTCTGTAAAACATAGGGAAAGTGTAGATATTTTTCTGTGGCACATGTGATAATCCCATTTGCCAAAAGGAACAAGATACAATGAGCCCTCCATTCTTAAGTATCATAATGATGTTTGAGGTTAAACTCAAAATCCTATTGATTTCTTATTTCAAATGTTCCTTGCAAATGAACCCTCTAAAGAGAGACACTGTAGTTACCGTTACTTCAATTTATGAAAATGACATTAGGGATAAAATAGATAGTGCCATTGACTACTCATTTTATGCATGTGGTATCCTTTCAATGTAGCATGTTCTTCTATTTTGTTGATATTCTGCATGTTATAATTAAGAGAACTAAAGAATACAAGCCCCTTGGATATGAGAAACTCAAAACACCTTCCCTGTGGGCAAGGAGGAAGAAAATGTCAACCAATCCCTTGAGTCGGTCAGATTTTAGTGGGACAAACAACTGATTTTCAATCATTATAGATGGGTGGAATGATACAAAGAACATGCCTTTGTTGAACAATTTTGTTTCTTTTCCTTCCAGACTGTACAGTGTATTTGTTGAGGTTAGGGGAAAAAATGCCATATATTAGTCAAATTGGTGGGTAGCCACTTAAATTGTCAACCAAGTGAATGGATTTAGAAGACATCAATACTACATGTACACCAACTAAATTCCAACGGAAAATAAATAGCACACCCACACTGCAAACAGAATACAAAGTAACAAACGAAACATTAATCTATTTAAAGGAAAGTAAATCGCTGAAAAATAAATCTAAGCTATAAGAAAGAAATAAAACCTAAAACCAATAGGATGGGAGTTTTGTTTGTGCTCGCCAGGGGACCCTCCTCCTAGGAACCCTAAATCATGTGTGTTCCAAGCAGAAGGATCAACCCTCTTCACTTACACCCACGGAGAGAATTTCTCCTTGAATGTATTAAAATCCATGGAACTGTACAATAGTGAATTGGATTTCTCTGCCCACCCAACCAACCAGCCCAATTTCTCCTCTCATTGACATGTTTATGCTATGAGAGAGGAAGGGGGCGGTAGACGAGTGAGCAACTGTTTTATTAGTTATTCTACTTATAACTATTTAAGAAAGAAATAATAATGATGCACAAGAATGACCAAAGTAGGTCAATAGAACATCCAATAACAATGGCATGTGGGAGTCAAAAGGTAAGGAACTCTATCCTTAAAAGAGAAAAAAGACTACAATTTACAAACTACTAGCTAAGAACACAAAAAAATCCTAACCAACAAAGGTTGCTAAACCCTAACTATGGCAGTACTAATAATATCATGTATTCCAAACATTACATATAATCACGCGAAAACAAGACCTGTCACAAGAGAAGAAGATATGGCTTATGGAGATCTGAACAAGAGGTTAAGGTTGGGCCTAATCTGTATCAACAAAGGACCGACATCCTCATCAACCAATGTAAAAGGGCCAATACAATATCTGATAATGTCTATAAAGAATGCTCTGGACTATGTGAACCTGGCTGGTCAATCTTGGGAGGCGCAAAGAACATCTCCTAGAAACTCTTCTAACATTCTGTAGCACATCTCATCAAGCACATTATATTTGTCGTATGTCCTATATATTGGACTTAGACATTGAAAACATAGACATTGGATAAATACACCATAATGATACGAATGAAAGAGGTGGAGTCCAGTTCCAAACTAAAAGATACAGTCCATCATATCCATCCTCCTTTATTCAATATTCACAAGGCAACGCATGGCCTTCAAGCCTTATGTAACTCTGCTTTAAATCTGGAAATGCTGGACTGTATATTGGCAGCTATGTTTAACCTTAATTGCATAAGTCCTTAGCATGATCATGATGGAACTGGTGATGTATCTACTCATAAAGATGACATGGTCATAGCTCAACATTTATCAATGGTGAAATCCTTTAGATGATAAGTTAAATCTCTGGCAATCATAGATGTGCTGGTCTAACTAAAACATGGGAAGTTATAGAAAATTGCATATCTTGCTTAGTCTGGTAAATGCATTGAAATTTGGTCTGTGGATGTCCTAGGCATGAGGATCATGTTCCACCTGTCACAGATCAGAAAAGATTCCATATATTGTTTTAGCAGTCTTACCTACACGTGAGTGCAGGTGAGGCTGTGACTCAATCCTTTCAATACTTAAACTTGAAAGCTTTTGATCATTGATTTCTAGCACTTCGATAAGTTAGAGAGAAGCACATCAAATCAACCCTAAGGCTAGTTTGACCATGCACTTTCTTATAGTCATTAAAATCACATAAGCCCAAGAAAGGGAAATGCAATGGAAACCATGGAAAGATGAAGAATATGGATCTGATAAAATGCCCACAAAAGCATGATTTAGAAGGGATTATATTTGCTTAAAAAAAGAAATCAACTAAATTGTCTAGCAAAATAGGATTATCTAGTTACCAATTGAACTTAAACTATGTAACATATTCTAATGATTTCCAAATTCTTGTACTGACAGCTTCAAGGATTTCAGGTTCCAGCCATTCATATGGTAAATATGGCAGCCTCACCCAAAGCAGTGCTTCCAAACAATATTTATCCAGTACGAGCCCTGTCTCTCATGACCTAAGACTAAGCCCTGAAGCAGTGCTGAAGTATGGACCTTCTTCAAACACCTTATATTTTTTTGCTTCTGACCCAAAAAGACTCGAGAAAAAAACCTTATTAAGAAGAGAAACTTTATCAATCTTTCTTTCTGGCCAAGTCTTCTCAATCCAACCTTCTAGCTGATACTGATTTTGCCGAAACTCAAAAAATGTCCAATAAAAAGCCCTCTTAAAAGGCTTGGTCCATGTATGAAAGAGCACAGCTGTTAATTTCAACCTCGATGGCCTTTTCCTCACACGGAACCGTCCTCGCTAATCCCTTAAGCGGGGGTTTGTCCTTCTTTGCTACATACCTACTACCTGCTCCTGAGCTTCACCACCCTTAGTCTGGGAATGTGGATTCCAAGAGCTTATGATGAAAAATTCCTTATGCATTTCATTTGGACGTCATATAATATGGACAGGAAAATATGATTTTATAATTCTGTCTAAAATTTGGAATTTACAAACAGATTTAATTCAGTCTTTTATTCTCATATGGGTCAATGATTTGCCTTCACGGTTTTAGGTCTTTTAATGTTTTCCAAAACATAGAGATTCAAGGTTAACGAATATGTACCTTTTAGAAAGATTCATGTGACTTTTTTTTTCAGGAAACGTACCTTAAATTATTTCAACAAACAAGAAGATTACATCAGCTGAACAACTTGATTACAAGGAAAGTCTCTCCCAATAAAAGCAAGGAAAGAAACCACCTGAGCTTGAGCCACGATGGGTGAAGAATTAACATATTTTCAGAACCATAAAAATTTCTTTAAAGAGGAAAGACAAATCTTGTTCAAAGAGTCTAGTTTCTCTAGGCTAATCGGGAAATTATCCTCCCAAAATACTGCATTACACCTTGTCATTTACAGAAAGCTAATGATGGACAATCTAATTGCATACCATAAATTTTTGCAGCTGTCCCTAATCTTGGTGAAGCCTAAAGATTTTAGAGAAAATTAGAAGGATCAAGGAGTTGGGTACAATCCTTTAAATTTTTGAGAACATTCAACATTCCTCCCCCTACTAGCAAATGCTTATGGTGCTTGTGTGTTAAGTGGGTCCACTTGCCTTGTGATTATTAACCAAAATACATGAAGAAAAATGTCATTAGGTTAATGACTACTCATGGAGGTCATCTTGAGATAAATAAATCACACATGAGTAAAATCCCCTAAAAAATTACTAGTCTAACATAGAAGAAATGAATTTTAAACTTTTTGAGCAGAAGAAAGAGACCACAAGGAAGAAAGCAGCAATGAAAATCACCTTTGGCTTCAATCATTTAATATTATCCAAAGTTATTCTTTTAAAACACACAAACACCTACATGCACGTGCACTCGCATACATGTTCTTGCAGCCAGAATTTGTAAAACTGTACTATCAAAATGCCATACCAACCCATGAGTCTTAGAAAGATCCTTGTGTATAGCAACCTTATGCTAAGGCTTATGGGTTGCTTCATGTAACCTGTACCCTTTATTATTAATGATCAAGCCTATCTAGACAATTAGCTGTTTTATCATTATAACAAACACATAATTTCATCTCACTGTTCTGAGAAAACGGACTTAGGACAGAAAACATAACATTCCAAGTGACATAACTTTATGTGACATATTTTTATATTGAAAGTGAATCCCTCATATCCTTTCTGCCTCAGGTATGAATTTAGTGTAATTTATCCAATGCATCTCATAAAATTCAGCATCTGAACAGAAGTTTGTGAAAAGAATATAAAGCCTATCCAGACTATAGCTGTTTTATCATTATGACAAACACATAATTTCATATCATTATTAAGAGAAAATGGACTTGGGACAGAAAACTTAACATTCCAAGTGACAACTTTGTGTGTGAAATATTTTTAGATTAAAAGTGAATCCCACATATATTTTCTGCCACAGGCTCTGTATCAAAGGCCGCGGGTAACTGCCGGGTACCCACGGGAAATCATTTTTTCAGGTCCAAATGGTTAGACACTGTACTAACTGCAGGCTGAGTAAAGCCCTAAAACCCGCGGTTAACTGTGGGTAATTACCTGCAGTTAATTATGGGTGATTACCCACGGTTAACTGCAGGCTGAGTAAAGCCCTAAAAACCGCAGTTAACTGTGGGTAATTACCTGCAGTTAACTATGGGTGATTACCCACGGTTAACCGCAGGTTTTAAGGCTTTACTCGACCCTGACCTGCAAATTAATTAAACATAACAAAATTAAAAAAAAAACCCTTTATTTGACTGTCACGAATTGTTATTATTCCCTCTGCGCCTTTGTCTGCAGTTTTCATGTTTTTTGATCAATTATTCCCTTCATTTGCAAGGCTTTACTGTTGCGATTATTCCCTCTGCAGTTGTTTGGACTCGAGGCTTTGAATAGGCTTTGTTTGGAGTGAGAAACAGGCACATCCTTCACTTGCAAACCCTTGCGGCTTCGAGCAGCGAACAATGAGACTGAGACATGGGCAAGGCTGCATTTTGAAGGCACAAACAATGACGGGCAGCATGCTGCGTGACCATAGGGGTCGAGCCTCGATCAACGAGCTTTCAGCAGGCCCCCAGGCCCCAGGGTTTCAAACTTTCAGCAGAGTGCAGAGTCTGTAGACTGTGGCTATGCATGACACGTGGATAAGTAGACAGTGTCACAGTAATATGTATTAAGCATTGGCACCCAGACCATTTGCCAAGAAATTACATTTAGATATGCTAGCTACTACAGGTTTACCAATCCAACTTCTTATGCATTAAAGCACTTCTTGCCCTTGGAATTTTTTTTAAAGGTATCTATTAGACTGCGGACTGTAACCCGCTTCATAGTAACTGATACAGAGCTTCTAAGTTCTAACTGCTTCTAACAGCAGAGTGCAGAGTGTATATATTTTTAAAGTAGCGATAAAGTTGCCAAGTAATTGCTGATCCTGGGGATGGGTCTTTTTTTTGGCTGCAGAGTAATTTCCGAGTATAATACTATGGCCTCAGGTATGAATTTAGTCTAATTTATCTAGTGCATCTCATAAAATTTGGCATCTGAACAGAAGTTTGTGAAAGAATTGTACTAAAAAGATTATACCTAGGCGCCCAGATTGCTTTTAAAGTTTTAGGCTTTGAAAAACATTTCTGCTTTTGGTGCTTAAATGGGCCCTAAAAACTTTGATACATGGTCTAAATGGGATTCATATAGGGATCATTTTCCCTCAGCATACATTGCTGGCACACTGTTCTATGTTTGGTATGAAACCAAGACGGTACCAGTTTTATAGAACAGTAGATTGAATGATTTCCTTTTAAGCAGTGGAGAGTATATATAGAAATAATAGTGAACAATGTTGAAGATGATCCTGTGGTTTTCAACTGAAATTATCTTACTGATTTGTAAGTACTAATTACGGCTTGAGTATGCAGATTTCACTATCTATTCTCTTTGGCTAGGCTCTATACTTTTTAATCTCCTTTTAGAACCCTGCCATACAAGGGAAAGTATCTTTTTTAATTCTTAGACACACAACTTAAATGTTTGTGTTGAAAGCTAAAATAGGGTTTGTATTGAACATAATCCTCTTATATTTTTCTGTTTGTATTCTTACCGTTGGCTTTTGATAGGTACAGACAGGAGGCATTCGGCGTGCTGCAGTCAAACTTGAAGAATCTGGGCATGCTGTTTTAGGATATGCAATTTCTACAAATAATTCTATGGGTATTGCGAGGTTACTACATGAATATGAAAGAAGAGAATATTCTCCAGATCTTTATGAGAGAGATATAGTGGAGGTGCATTTTTGGCTTTAGTACATAAGAAATTTCTCTAGTGTTTTCTTGAAATATTTTTGGAATATTCTTGATTCAGTTTGTGTCTTAAAGAACACACTCAGCCTGATAAAAATCACTAAAGAAAGAAAAAGGGTTGATAAATATTAAACTGCATCATGAATCCTAGAGGCAAGAAATTTGTACCCATAATTAAAGTCATTTTTAACTGTAGCAAGATTCTCAATTCAATTAGTGAAGAAAAGAGTACAGATACAAGCTTTTTACAAAAATCTGGGCCTACGTTACTGGTTTGCCCTTTTTAGCAGGCGTTGGGAGGTCGGCAACATTTTGGGCCCGGGAGCAGATTCGATCCATGATACAATGCCCAGGGTTCTTCCCTGGGCACCCAGGTTCTTCTGCATTCTTCTGCCAGAAGAACTGGGCGAACCTGGGTGCCCAAGGAAGAACCCTTGGCGTTGGGATCACGAATCTGCAGTTTTTTGCCTTAAAAACAGTCAACGCCGGCATTTTTTAATCATTTTTCCACAAAAAACAATAACATTAAATATTAAAAAACACATATCTAAACCCTAAAAGGCAAGTAAAAACAAAAGCGAAAGCTAAAACAATACAAATGATAAACAACGTAGCTAACAGAAGTTGCAGTGGTGCTAGTCCATGTGGTTCTAATGAACCACAAGGTCCACAATGATGTTGATGTTGATGCTCTCAATGAGGAGCAAGATGACTATTGAAATTAATATTAAAGTCTTAAGACTTTAAGTTTGATGTAAGTAATTACAGCCACAAGATATTATCATAATTATTGATGTTTAATATTTATCATTTATGTTTAATGATTATCATGACATTTGACATTCGGTTAGTATTTAGTTTTACTATTTTGTGATTATTTTCATATTTTGTTTTTGATATCAATATGCATACCATATGGTTAATGACAATGTTACTAATTTCCCATGTATTAGGCTAGAATTTCTTCTTTTTTTAATTTTTGTTTAACATATGTTTTGTACGGACGAACCCAAAATGAACCCAAGAAAAAAAATCTCCGTACCGGTGAACCCGGTTCTTCAAACCCGCACCAAAACCAAAGTCAAACCCGGTTACTTAGATCTGGGTTGCCTGAAGCAAATATCTCTATGGGTGTTGCAAGGTTAGTAGACCTTTATGAGAGAGATCTGATGGAGGTACCATTTTTAATTTAGTATGTAAGAAATTAATATAGTGTTCTGTTGAAATTTATCTTTGAAAGTCTTGGTTCAGTTTGTAGAGGAAAAATCCTTCTACCTATAATTCAATGCATTCTTTTTCATTTCCTGTAAAAAGCTTCACGATTTAATTAGTAAAGACAAGACTAGAGCTACAAGCTTTTAACAAAACTCTGGGTAGCCGGAAGCAGACCCTAGATGGGAAAAGCTAGACCATCAGAGAAACAAAGCACTGACTATCTAAGCAAGGCAACAAACTGGCCATCAGGCCTGGCACCGACAGTAAAATTCTGTTACCAAAATTTGCATTTGATTGCAAAATTTCAACAAATTCCCAGTGCCAATTAATATTGAAAAAAATAACAACTTTAAATTTTAAATTTGTGATTTTTTTGAAGAAGGCATAAAATTTTCAAGAAAATTGTGATCCCTTATCCCCCAAAAATTTGTATTAAAGCATCAAAATGTCTATAAATCAATTTTTCATCTTATTGTGATCCATAATTAGGGTAGGTATTCCATTCCCAATTCATCAACACAAATATTAACAGACTAAAAATTCTGATATGACTGAACTAGATTGCCTGTCCCTTAAGAACTGTCCTAAAAAAATAGAATTATACTTAGATTTGTGATGCCTTAAGTGCTGAAATTTGTGACAGCAATTGCAGCAAGTAATGACTGAAACAAACATGGAAAAGAGAATCAACAGAAGCTTTTACCATAAAGAAGCCCAATGTGGGAAAACTACAAAAAAGTGGGGTTGTGCATCCTCATCTCCACTATTATCATGAAAGAATTACTAGCCAATTACTGAAATTGGGTTTCTTATAAAACTATGGGACTTTGTCAGCACTACCATAATGCTCTACAAGCTTGCCTTGCTTAGAAAACTTAAACAACGAGCTTCAGTACTACACTCAGATGTTCACACATCCTACAACTGTATAACTGAGGTTTACATGACCCCAAGGGGTATATTTATACAAACAAATGAACAACTGAACCACATAGAGACTCTAAATTCCAATTCCCATGAAGAGACAGAAGAGGAAATGCTTCATTTCCCGTTCTGGGTGGTTGAAGTTTAATTTTTGTTATCTTGGGCAAATGCTGAAGTTATCTATATGTTCTTTGCTAATCAGACATCTTCAGGAGGCGCTGAAAACATCTCTGCATCTTCAGGATGTGTCTAATGTGCGAACATAACTGATTTCCTTAATTCATGTGGGCCCCAAGGTGTTTGTATCTGTCTTAAGCCTTTCTGTACATGCTTGCTTCCTATAAACCTTTACACTTTCTATTTTCCCAATTCCGTATCATGAAGTAAGTGGAAACATGTCTTAAAACACTTCAATAGTCCCACAAACTATGAAGTAAATATAGTCATCTCAACCAAACTGAATTACAACATACATTCATGATCCAATTCAGATCACACCTTCTCAATCGGGAGGCTTTTGCCCCTCAAAATCTTAAGGACTCATAAGGTGAGAAAACGATTTCCTCACTTTGTCTTTGGAATACCACTTGGCCTTGCTTGGCAATTGGCCCTTCAATCCAACTTGCCAACTTTCTTGCTCTCTCCTGCTGCTTGTCTTTAGCTTCTTTTGTAGATCATCTTTGTCCAACTCTTCTTGAGCATTTGGCACAAAGCCTTCAATGGAAGGTAACGATCGACTTTGTTCTTTGTAATCTAACCTAGAAGGATAAAGACGACACAATTTTTAAACATTCACAACTGAATATATTTTCATGTAAGGAGGCAAGCCTAATTTGATCGCATTACTGCCCACTTGCTCAACACTCTCAAACGGACCGTACCTAAGTGGTTTAAGCCCCTTAGCTTGGTCTTGGAGTCTTTATTTGCTTTAGGCAAGACATATCATGTTCCCATTGTGGAACTTGTGCTCTCTTATATGTTGATCATTCCTTGCTTTGTACCTAGCTTGAGACTCCTTCAACTTCTCTTGCTCTTGAATATGACTTATCTTATCAATTAACTTTTCACTGTTTGCAATTTTGAATCATGTCCTCCTTTTTCTTTTGGCTTTCACATCACAACATTAAATGGATTAGAAGGTATGTAACCAAACATGCTTCAAAAGGAGACTTATTTGTTGAACCACCTTAATGTATGATTGTTGAATGTGTGCCAAATTTTCATCCCAAGTCTTAGGATGTTCCCTATTATACCCCGTCAAGAGCTGCACCAATGTATTATTGACCACTTTGGTGTGATCATCGTTTTGTGGATGGAAGACTGTTCACACCTTTAACCTTGTGTCTATTCTCTTTCACAAAGTGGCCCAAAATCTTCCAAGAACACTGCATCTCTATCTGAAACAATGGAACTAGGCAAGCCATAGTGAACCCAAATATTAGCGAATAATATATATGTTGCTTCAGGGTCCTTAAGAGTTTTCTTGCATGGAATGAGTATACACATTTTGCTAAATCGATCTAAAAGGAAAAACAAATAATCATGCCCTTTTTTTGGCATGGGAAAACTTCCTACAAAATCAATGGAAATGCTTTCCCATGGTGAACCACGTGAACAATAGTTTCTTTCCTTGTTAAATAATATTTTGATTTTTTAATTGCTTGAACAAATGCATATAATTATTTATCACATGCAGCATATTTCATAACTGCCCCTTAACAATTTCTAAATGATAGCATACTGGCTTAGCTCTTTGCAATAGAACAGCCCCAGCAGTATAATTTCTTACATTTGTTTCCACCTCAAACGGTAGGTGCAAGCTAGGTCGTGCCAATTCCAGTGCATTGCTGATTTTCTGTTTCAGTTGTTCAAATGCACGATGCTGATTTTTACCACAAGTAAAGGACTTACCACTTGTGGTTATGGAATGCAAAGGTGTCACTATTGTAGAGTATGATGCAATGAACTTCCTCAAAAATAGGACAGCTCCCACAAAGCTCCTTGTTTCGGTTATTACGGTATCAATTCTCAACTCTTCTCCAATCTCTCATCCCAACTAGACTAGTGATAGTTGTGCATTTTTTCTCATTGAGCAGGAGCTTATTCTTCTTCAAAACACGCAAAACTTGTCTCAAATGCATTAGATGTTAATTATAAGTTTTTCTAAACATGAATGTGATCCAAATATACAATGATACTAGAATCTATGAATAATATCGATACATCATCCATCAATTTCATGAAAGTAGTAGGAGAAATACACAAACCATTCAAACAAACCTTGCCTAGTCTTGAAAGTTGCTTTCCATACATCCTCCTCTATTTTCACTTGGCGAATACCTGGATTTCAAGTCTAGCTCAGTGAAGTACATGGAATGTTGGAGCTGATTCAACAAGTCATCAATTCATGGAAGAGGGTACTTGTTCTTGATGGCTATATTATTAAAGGCTCTATGATCAATACACATTCTCCACGAACCATTTTTTTAGGCACTATAACGATAGGAGAACCAATGGATAAGAGCTAGGACAGATTACTCTATGTGGACCTATCTTTTAGCACTTTTGTCATTACCTTCAATCTGTTCATTTAGACATTCTTAGGCTGCAACGAAAGCTTTTTTGGCACAGCCTGTTTGCTGATTTCAATCTCCTACTTTTGTCATGGCAAAAGATATCTAAATCGCTGTTCTGTTTGAGCATTAATGTTTTATATCTTCTCTTTAATCAGGTAATAAAGCACTTTGCATGATGTTGATTTTACACTTTGAGGAGGACCAATGTAGTTCAGAATAAATCTGCATTATGGCAAGTATTGGGAGTGGGGAATGAGTTTTGGGGACGGCTAGAGAGAGCCCCCAAATTTCAAGGAACGGCAGGAGTTAAGAGCATATGACATGCCCTTTTAAATATGGAAAAAAAAATATATATATATTTTTGAAAAACATAGAATTTTTTATCATTAAAGATGGTTAATCACAAACAAGTACATTATAAAGTGGATTACAAATTCTGAACATTAAAATATAGATTTGAAGTAGAAGAATCATTGTTTTACTTAATACTTAAAGAACGAGAATACAAATATATGTCCCTGATCCATTATATATGAAAATTGAAAAAACTTAGAAGTCCACTTGTAGAGCAAGAGTTACAAGTGAAAAAACAACATGCAATTGTAAGTCATTAGATAAAGACAATGATAAAATTAATAAAGAAAGAAAGAAAGAAATCATATTAATGTCCACAAATGACCAAAATAAGTTAGTGGGGCCCAAAAGTTACAATAACAAATCAAGAGTGCTAAAAGGACTCCAACAACTAAAAGTAAATAATCTAAAAATAAAAGTAGATCTTTATATAAGAAACTAAAAACTGACGAAGAGAAGGTTAACCCAAACAAGGCCACGCCAAAATAGAATTGTTGATAGTGAACAAGGCTCTACTTTGCATTAGAGTCAAGAGCAGAAGATGAATCAATGTACTTGTCAATCACTACGAAAGTGCTAATACAAAGTTTGATGTTGTCCTAAGGAGAATGCCTTGGGCTTAAGAGGGTTTGGGTGAACAATTTTAGGAAGAAGCAAAGGTACTCCTAGTATCCGTTTTAACATCCTCAATCAATGATGCTCTAGACAAAAAGAGAAATTTGTTAATGTGCATTGGCCCAGGTAGGCTGACCTTTGAATGGTGAAGAGTCATCAAACTTCTACGTTGGCAGTAAGAAAAAGAGGTCTGAGGTTCCCCATGACCACTCATAGAGGTGGGACGTTGTCTCGCAAATTTATTACTGTCTACACTAGTGACTACTAAAGCTAATTGGCATTGCAGAAATACACTTAAAGAAGGAAGCAATCAAATATGTGGCCTCAAAAGCACCCCTAAAGAGCTAGATATACAAAGGTACTTGTTTCCTAAAGGTAAATGTTTAAACACCTTTAATTTGGATAGTGGAAGAAGGTAGCAAAGGATCCTCATAAGTCTATATACAAACAGTTGATAATCTCTTATATTTCATAGTACATATGTCACCTAAGGATAAATTGTGCCTCTATCTCCCCCTCTTGGAGAAGCAAAGATGATTGATCTTATCACCTTGTGGAACGTGATTTGTCTCAACTCACAATTGATGAAAACGAGCCCTTAGTTTGTCAGGGGAGGCCTTAGGCCATGAGTCATGACCAAAGATGTAGAAGGTACTTGGGGAGAACCTTGGTGCCATCAACAATCCGCTGGTAATTCTCAACATAGGTGTTAGCATATTATTGTAAATACCTTGGATTATTGACTAAGGTATATTATCTATGCACCTTGGTTAGTTGTTTTAACCACTTGGGTTAATAGGTTGGTTTGTTTTTACGGGCTTAACTATTTTATGCTACCTGATGCTTGTGGTTGCTCTCACCCCCTATTTTCTCGGGTGGCTCTTTTGCCTATTTAATAGGCCTCTTATGTATTGTTTAGTACGCTGGTTAATTACATTTCTCAATCTCTTTGCTGAATCTAATATGGTATCAGAGCAGCCAATTGATATGATAACCAAACCACTTGGTGCAGACAAGTTCATAAAATTCAGAGATAAACTTGGTCTTGTTTCTGGTTTTGTCATTAAAGGAGGGTGTTAGCATATTATTGTAAATACCCTCCCTTAATGACAAAACCAGAAACAAGACCAAGTTTATCTCTGAATTTTATGAACTTGTTTGCACCAAGTGGTTTGGTCATTATATTAGTTGGCTGCTCTGCAATGGGGCAGTAGAAAAGATTGATGTCTTCATTTGTAACCAACTGTCAGATGTAATGATGGTGAACCTCAATGTGTTTGGCCCTGGCATGGAATACTGGATTCTTCACCATCTTTAGAACATTTTGGTTGTCACAAAAAATCGGAGTAGGCTTTGATGACTCAAACTGAAGATTCTCCATGATTTTCTTTATCCACATAGTTTCACAACCTGCACTGACCACATCTTTATACTTTGCTTCTGTTGAAGATAATGCCACTGTAGTTTGTAGTTTGCTCTGCCATGAGAAAATTTCTGAGCCAAGAGTGAATACATACCCTGTTGTAGATTTTCTTGAATCTACTGATCCTGCCCAATCAGAGTCAGAATATCTTAAAAGCTCAAAATCTATAGACTTTTTATACTGTATGCCAAAGTCAAGAGTACCTTTGACATATCTTAATACCCGTTTTGCAGCTAACCAATGTACTTCCTGTGGTTTAAACATTGAGCGAGATAAAAACTCACTGCAAAACAAATATTCAGTCTAGTGGTAGTGAGGTAAATGAGACTACCCACTAGCTGCCGATACACTGTTTCATTGTAGATCTCCAAATAAAATGTTAGACTAGGAAGAACACCAATTTTCCATGTAAAAGAGGAAAATTGGTTGTGGCATGACTCCTATGGTTGACATCAACATTGGACAATATATCCTAGTTGGAAACACCATTCACTACCTATGCATTGTAATGTCCCTTCCAAGGGATATTAGGAAAATAAAAGACATGTTCAATCACTTCAATATTTAAATGTTAATTTTCAAATTTTTCTACAAACCATAGCAATCTGAAATTTGATAAAATACTATTGTAATTGATTTGAAATCAGCTCCAAATAATTATTCAAGATTCCAAAGAAATAGCAGAATTTATATAAATATTTAATGGCCAAATAATCAGCGAAAAACTTGATTTTTGGGTATTCAAGTGGTTGGAAAAATCAGATAAAATAGTAGAAAATATCGTTGGCTGTTCCACACCTCCAAAAGCCTTAGAAGGACCCCAAAGTGGGTTGCCAACCTTCAAAACTGGTTCGCTGCCCTTGTAGACCTGCGCAGCCCCTAACCAAGGTGATTTGCTGCCCTATGCAGCCCTTACAAACAAGTGTCCAGCTCTTTTGTTGGTTCGCTCAACCTCCGAATGATTTTTGGTGTTAAAAACACCCTTCCGAACTTGATTCTGCTCAATGCAACTCCTAGATGAAGTTGCCCTAGATTTGAATCTTGGGTTTTCGTGCTCAATTCAACTCTTTTGAAAGGGTTTTTGTCCTTCAAGAGCAAGTCATTGCTTTTCGTGCTTAGACTCAAGAAAATCGTTCTCAAATGTAAAACATGAATGAAATGATTAACCCTTTGCTTTAAATAATCTTTCCAAGAGTAGCACCCAAATTAAGGGAGGGAAACTTGAAAAGATCTTTAATAGGTCCTTATGATCTTTTCTATTTTCCCCCTTTTTTCTTTTTATTTTTATAAAATCACTGAAGTCATCTTAGACCCTTAAAGGCCCCCTCTTTTAAGTGAATTTGAAAACATAAAGTACTTTTAAAAAAATACTTTTACTCATTCACTTAAAAACATTTCAATCCTTACTTCCCTTTAAGAATGTCTTTTAGCCCCTGGGAAGGGTTTTAAGGCTAAAAGTCTTCTATTATGTCCCTATCAAAAGAGGGACATGACAATCCTCCCTATTCAAACTTGCTTGTCCTCAAGCAATAGAAGCAACCAAAAAGCTATCTCCATGGTTGGCCTTGTGCCACTTCCGAATCTAGGCCCTTTCCAAAGAACAAACCCCTCTTGGTGATGTTTGCCACAACTGAATATGAAGCTTTTGTATGATTTAAGCAAACTGAAAATGTGAAACCAGCAGTACCTTATGTTGCTCTTTTTCCTTCTTAACCCCATATATTCCGAAGATGCTTCTAAGATGTGAGAAACAATAGAAGCTTGGAATTTGTCTTTATATGGGTGGTTGGAAATTGATGTTTCAGCTAGGTAGTCTTTGTTTGCCCTTGTCTTCATATTTGCACATGAAACAAACATGTTAGTCAAAAAAACTCCTTTCCCTTCCTCTTGAGGGTTATTGGCCAAGGTTGGCTTGTGAAACATGGCTGCAATTCTCTGTGTGTCACTAAGTATGCAGCCCTTCTCATCCTTCTTAATCTTTTTTTCACTGATTTTTCTCCTTTCCCTCTTGCTGCCCCACTTGTGCCTTGCTGTATGCAAAACATGATGGCTGAAAGGAATCTTCAATTTCCTTTCTTGATGCACTCTACAAACTGAAATTTTATGTGTAAGGATGTTAGATCTTTTTTTATCATACAATTTTTCTTGCACTGTGGCATTGGAATGAGCCCATTCCTTTGTCATATAACTGCCTTGTTTCTTTACCACCTTGCCATTCTTGGTTAGAGTGAAATCATTCAATTTTTTAGTGCTTATGTCACTTTCAAGAGATATTATGATCATAAAAAGGAAATCAGATTTGCAAGAAATTGACTGACTGCCCTTCTTATGTACCTTGGAATTTTTGGAAACACAAATTGGTTTCCTCAAACGTGTATGTTGCTTGTTTAAGCAAGGTGGAGTAGTATTTGGTCCTTTGCTTCTAAAGAAAGCCTTACCTTGTGTTGCAAAACCAGACCTTGTAGTGGGTTGTTTATCACTTCTTCCAACTTGGTTGATCTTGGTGAGACATGTCTTCCATGTGTGGAAGCTCTCCTACTTTCTTCTTACTTCTCAAGTTATATCCCTCTTGGATGTATCACTGCAAAACCCACAACTAGCCAAGATTTGGCTCTGATACCATTGTAATGTCCCTTCCAAGGGATATTAGGAAAATAAAAGATATGTTCTATCACTTCAATATTTAAATGTTAATTTCCAGATTTTTCTACAAACTCTAGCAATAAGAAATTTGATAAAATACTACTGTAAATGATTCAAAATCAGCTCCAAAGAATTATTCAAGATTCTAAAGAAATAGAAAAATTTATATAAATATTTAATGGCCAAATAATTAGCCAAAACCCTGATTTTTGGGTATTCAAGTGGCTGGAAAAATTGTTGATGTAAAAGAGTTTTGGAGAGCCAGGAAGAACACCAATTTTCCTCTCTTACATGCATCTGGGGGCAGAGCACTAGTTAGACCATTTTTTGATATATCCATGGCACTGAACTCAGACAAGCTCCCCAGCTTCGGGGTCATTGGCCCAGTAAAACTGTTAGTGTATAGAGACAACTTTGAATCAAATTTTAGAGAAACCCACCAATTTTGCATCGAAACCCTATTCAACTTTATTCAGTAGTTTGTGAGGATTAATGAGATGACCATTATCTTTTATGCAGTTGTAGGCACTTGCCTTCAAGCGAAGATTTCAGCACTCTTCAGTTTGGGGACATAACAAAACAAACTCTTTGTGAGGGTAGATTTTTCCCTGAAGAATGATGTGTATATTTCAGAATGGAGCAAAAAACCCCCATTTTCATATGATATATACATTAAAGATGGTTCGATATTATTTTCTACACAATTTCACATGCTAATTGATTTTAGCAAGCTATTTCGTCAAATCTCTTGGAAACAAGTGTGTATGATAAAATAGGGTGTGCGGCTTGCATTTCAAAGATACCATTGCATTCGGTTAAACTTAATGTCCATTCCCATTCACTATCAAAATTCTTTGCTTGTTTTGTGGTTTGGGTTTTCTTTTTTCATATGG
Source organism: Torreya grandis (assembly GCA_037957365.1). Taxonomy (NCBI): domain Eukaryota; kingdom Viridiplantae; phylum Streptophyta; class Pinopsida; order Cupressales; family Taxaceae; genus Torreya; species Torreya grandis. The sequence goes on from JARHVA010000427.1 coordinate 1,751,284, forward strand.
AAGTCCATGGGTCAAAACTAGACGTGTGTGGGGATGGTTGTTGAATATATGGCTGAACTAAATTTGGCCCTAACAAAAGGGCTTTTAAGAATTTGCAGAATTAGCATACTACTGTGCAAACTGCCCCGCAAGGATTTGGCACTTTGTGCCCCTTGTTATGATTTGCTTCAGCTTATAACACATCTGAATCCAATTAGTTTAGAATGTTGTCCCTTGAATATATGTGATATGGATCAATAATAATTTGCATTCTCTCAACTTGTGACTAGTCAAGAGGCCCTAAACTAGGCCCCAAACTTCTGAGCCATAAAGAATAGTGGGTTTAATGATCATGTCAAAGAGATGCATCTTCAACAGGATATCTTAGAAATCAATTTGAAAGCACTAGCATTCCAAAACAAAGAGCATGTAGTAAGCCACTCTATATACTCAAACAACATGAGCTCAGTTCTTCGCTTCCATCTGTTCCTCTTAATAAAGTGGATGAAGCTATAAGTGGACTAATTCCTCTCAACGGTAGAGGAGTTACCAATCTGAGAATCAAGGCAAATGGCAAGTGGTTGTATCTGTAAATCTCTCACTATGCATCCAATTGGTTTTTCTTGGGAAATGGGGCAGTTTGTGGGTTGAAGGGGTTCATAATGAATGAGATTATGGTTTGTAGAGGGTTGTAGTAGGGCAAGTGCTTTTCATGTTTGAAGTCATACGATTTTTAGTTTTTGAGTTGGCAAGGCTCAGGGCTCATATGCACATCCCCATGCTTATTGGCCACCTGAGTTCGAGCTTGATTGCTGGATAATATTTCCAATAGGAGATATGCATCGGTTGTCACTGGCATGCATACTAGCCACATTAGTTTGAGCTCAATTGCTGGGGAATATCTCCAAAACAGGATACACATCAGTCGTCACTGGCAGGCAATCTAGATGACTTGAGGATTGCACGTATGCGCATGAAGAATCAGCCTAACACTACGAATGGTGGAAGCCCAATGGTCTAGAACCTTTGCATCCTTGGAATGGTAGAGGGACATTTGGAAATACTCTATCCCATAGATGTTGGGTGGGATGCCTATAGAGCGCCCTTGCTCCACATGGTATGTCTTGAAAATGTCCTGCTTTCATCCCGTTTGTTTCAGGGATGGCTGAAGACATTTTGTTGTTGTTTACCCGCCCCCTGTACTAGGGAGGACATAGGTATGCATCCCCTAAAATTGGGGACACGTTCTTAGGCTATATTAGAACAAATACATAGCATTATTATTGCTTGAAGACATCTCCGATAAAAATTGTACCTTTGTGGACAAGTCTCTATCTACACACACAAACATTTTCCAAAGCAGAATTTATTTTATGAAGCTGATGGGCACACAACCAATTTTTGGACTTATTGCTTGGATAGACTTCCATCCTTTATTGAAATGCCAGTGTATTGCGTTTTGCATGGCATTTTTGAGTTGCAAGGATATATTTCATTCTGTGACTATAACAAGTCTCCTAGACATCTCCATTTTATAGACCATGGAAGTTTGATCATCTACAGATTATTGGGATCAGCAGGCGCAGACTATCGCACTAGCTTACATTGTGATGCACTGAGGGCAGCATAGTTACAGAGACTGCATAGTAACGGCAGTTTGCAATCACTTATTGTGGCAGAAAAATGGTGTAACCGATACCATGTTGTAGAATAGAGTTTTGGGTTGAAAACCTTGGCCCAAAATCAAAAGATTTGTCTAACTGACCTTGCAAATAAGGTCCTTATAACAGAAGCTTTACGACAAAAAGTTTTCAGGTTCCTCGTGTCATTATTTTGTATTTCTGCAAACGAAACAGCTCAACATCTATTTATAAAATGCTTTTGTGCTAACACTATTTTGGTGCGTGTGTCTGCTCAGTTTGCTCTTCCTCAATCATCGATGCTTATTTGCTTAGTTCAACTTGTGCCTTACTTTGATTGATAGGGACCAACGCTGGAGCAAAATTGACCGTTGTTTCATATTCATGGTAATTATTGGAGTAGAAGGGTTTCAAATCCAGTAGAGCTATCTCTACTTCATTCATGGCATTTCCATGCATTTTATTTGTATCTGATGGGCACAATCAAACCTCAGATGATGTATATATCACCAAGCTGTTTTATAAATTTTTTTTGTGGATTTGTTTGATCCAGCCCAGAGTGTGCAGGTATCGGCAGTGTTATTCATGATTCATCAAGCAGCATGGTCAAAGGTTACACAGATAATATGGGTATAGCATTAAATGATATAACAGAAGGTTAGAACTTAACACCGGGGACAAGAAGTCCATCCCCATCAACCTACCTGCATCTCCTAGTGACTGTAATTATACAAATATAGCTGTGCCCTTATTCATTTACTCCCATACCCTGATTTGAAATGGCATCCATGTACCTTTACGGTGTACCTGTGTATCTCCAGGTGACTATGGTTAGTACCGTTACATAGTCTCCACCTAGCATATACAATTGGCATCTCCTATGTAGTTGTGATTCATTATTTAACAAGGGGCCATTGTAATTGGAAAATTCATCAATTACTCTCATTAAACACCCTAGTTGCTGCCTATAAAATTAACTTCTCGTATTCCTTGAACTGCTAATGAGATAGCCAAACAACTGGTTGGGTTAGGGTTTGATTTGACTTATGAGAGGCACTGGAATAAATTGCAGTCTCATTTACTGGCCACCCGGTTCTATTTGTCCTTGGCACCAATATTTTCATTTTCTACCACATTATGGGTGAATTCATCCGAGCTGATGTTCCAGATTCAAGGAAATGGAATGTTTTAATTCTCTAAGCAAGTGTGGTGGTTCTTAGAATCAGACCCGAAAGGCTGTGGTAAAGAATAAAATCACAGCACCTAAAAAGAGATTAACAGAAGTAACTATTAAAAAACTGTGGCCAAGTCAAAATAATCTTTCTAAGAATATGAGATTTGAGGTTCCTACAATCCATAATTGTCAAAACAAAACAAAATGCTGGATAAACCTGTGTAATCGCATCAAATTATGCAATAATGTTTCGTATCACACTTTGTGATCCATCCTCAGGATCAAATATTGATCCTGAGGATGGATCATGAAGTGGGATCTGGAACGTCGATGCATAATTTGATGCGATTACACAAGTTTATCTATAATGTTTTTTGTTTTGAATCTTTCTAAGAGATTTTTGTTAGTAAGGAAGACAGCAAATCCCCTCTTTATGCTGAATTCCTCAAAGGTATGTCTCAGCCTGGTTCTTTTACCATGGTAATGCTGATATTTCAACTCCTATGCCTTAGGGTTTTGGTTCTATTTTTGCCCATGTATCTCAGCCTTGTGCTCTCGCGTTGTTGCCGAGCTTACACATATCCTTTTGCTGGTCTCTCTACATCCCATATTTCCTATCAATCCTTCACCACTGCCACTTTTCCGCAGGACCCTGGGTCTGTAGTGGGGAGGTTTAATACGAACAAAACTTTTGAATATGGTTGCTGACATCATTATAAAATCCTACTGGAGCATGGCAAGAGAATAGGCTGGCAGCTCCAAAAAGTGATTTTGTAACTACTCAAGCTGAATGTTATGCAATGAAAGCTGTTGGAAATGGTGTCATCTTTGGCATCCACAACTTATCTGAAGGTTTTAGAGCCTGTTATGCTGCAGCAGTTTCAAGTTTCAACTACTTAAATTTCAGCATACAGTTCAACCTCTAAAGGCGGTGCTGCAAATCTCAAATCACCTGGTTTTTTATCAGTTTCTATTATGGGCGGCATCTATGAATGTTTCCATAGAGATGGTTGCAGGCAACAGCTCACATCTCTCTTCTATCTAATCTGACCTTATCCAGGAGCTGAAACAGGAGTTGCATCAGGAGATGGCTGCTCTCTTTCAATAATGTTCCCTTTAATCAAATTGATAGCCATGTCAACACGAATATGATTCCATATCTTGTTTTAATATGTTACTGCTATTGGGGTTTTGAAAATAGTTCCTTTTCAAACTCGGCTACTACACTATTGTGGAAGTTTTTGTCAAGTTCTATCAATGTTTATCTTTGGTTATGGGTTTTTATAGTGTCCACTATTTATCTATCGAAAGGGGAATAAGGATTTTAGTTTTCCCTTTCTGTTAGCTCAAGTTTTAGCAAATTCCACATACAGCTACAATTTTGTAGCTATGGATTCATTACATATGGTAATTTATGGTTTATGGCTATATGCCATATATCTTAAATCTAGAGTCGACTGTGATTAAACTTATTGCATGTAATGACATTAGAGAGAACATTCTTTTGAAGTAAAGAAAACTCTTAACTGAATTGATCCCATACTTGTTGCAATTGCATTAGTTTGATCTAGTTGTTGATGCTTATTTCCAAAAGAGTTAAGAAATGACAGATCAAAAATTTGTACCCTGATAGTCCATAAACTTGATATCTGTAAATTTTTTGCCATCTATGTGAGTAGTGATGGTGAAAGGCCCTGATACGAGGAAAGGCTTGTAATTGCTCCCTTTGCAACCACATTCGAAACTTTAGCTTTTTAAAGTGTCTCTTGCTTTTTGACTTCTTTTGTTAGAAACCCTTACTTTAAGCATGCTTTTTTGCTTACCTTGAATTTGATTTGCCAACTTCTCTTTTAGTAATTTCATTTTTTCGTGCTGTAGCTTTTGTAACGTTTGCTTTTCAAACTGTTCCTTTTGTAATTGCTCTTTTTCATCTTGTGCCTTTTGTAATCTTGCTTGCTCTACTTTTGACTTTTGAATTTTTTTTGCTCTAATTGAAAGAAGTTTAAGTTTTAACGTATTGGGAAACCACTTGTGCCTGTGATGCTTCTGTGCATGAACTAATGAAATCTAGACCATATTGCTATGTGTATCTAATGGGGAGAAATTTAATAAGTTGTTGCTGGTTTGCATCATACAAGTCCTTCGTTGTTTTTAATGCATAAAAATGGCATGAGTTGCAATGTTTAGTAGGAGCTGCTCTTTTGATAAGTTCAATAATGGTGGTAGATCTTCCCTTTTAGAAAGCTTATTGAATTGGAACTAGTCGTTAGTCCAAAGATGAGAATGCATTTCTTTAGTCAAGAGGTCAAACCTATCTCTGCTAAATGTAGGAGTTGTAGAAGAGCTTCTTTTGTACTAAACGTACCATTGGATTTGCATGTTCACACTGTGATGTATGGCTGACAATTTCTGCTGGTTCAGAGGCACTACCATAGATTGTTAGACAGATAGGTGTCACTTATGTCTGGTAAGCATTTTGTGCTGCTAACTGTGTATGTAAGTTGGTCAGTGTTCCCAAGGCCAATGGTGAAGTTTTGAAGGTACTTGACAACTTCCACGAGTCTCTAGACTAATATTTAAAAAACTGATTGTGTAAGACTGAAGAACCAGACTACAAAATATTAGGGATATATGCCAAAGTTTTCTTTTGTGTCTGGTTTTTGTTTGTGTGCTATGACACTTACCAAAATTGAGATTTTGATGTCAATGAATCTGTGCATGTAGATTGTCACTGAGAGGGGTGAGCGCCTGCAATCTTATATTTACCACCGAGCAGATGTGAATCGGTCAAATTTAATCCCAACTGGTGATTGGCTGCGGCAGTAATGGTGATGAAACATATTGTGAGTTCAACTTAGAGGAAATTTCTTCTTTGACCTTAGAGAAAAATATTTTTTAAGTATTGTTGGGTTCTTTATTATTGTGAATTTCATCATTATCAAGAAAATGTGACACTAGACTGAAGCCAAATATGTGTACTGTAATGCAGATATATGCCGGTATTTTGTTGCAAAGGGGGAATCAATGGTTGGTCGTTAAAGATTCAGAAAGCATATCAAATTCTCATCCCGATATAATCTGATTTTCTCACAAACTTAGTTTTATTTGAGTGGAAATGGAAAGGAGTCGGTGGTCCTCTTTCGCAATCAGTTTCTTTTCATTTTTTGATGTACAAAGTGTATAGAGCATGATGATCTGCTTTATTCTCGACTCTCGTGGCCCCAATCCTTATCATGAATTCTCACCAGCTTATAAGTCCTTTAATTGTGTTTCTTTGCTTTTGGCCGTTGCTTGTTTCTTGATTGTTATATGCTTTCTTTATGTTACCTTCAGCTAGTTTTAGTCATCAGAGGTCGAGGCTTATAGGACAGTTAGTTTGGTCGTTGATAACACTTGTATTGTAAATAGTATTTGATTGTTGCTCTTTTTTCGATGCTGTTGTTCCTGGTTCCTGGTTCCTGGTTCCTGGTTCCTGGATAAAACAATGTGTTGCTTCTGAAGCAGCTTTAAGCTAGCGACCCTCATTTCGGTTAAAAACTGGGCTTGGGCGTTTGTACATAACATCTTATCCTTAATATAATATATTGTACTGTTTATAGAAAAAAAGTGATAAATTCCTTGCCCCTTGTTGATGATTTTGCTAATGTTTATAGAACAAGAATGGCATTTGTGGGTTAGTCTTTTTTCTGATTTTTTATTTTGAGCCTACAATGGTATGTTTCTTAGCTGCACGTTATGGAAGTTGATAAACATTCTTGTAAGAGAAAGAATTCACCGAGTTCGGATGAGGATGATCAAACGACAGTTTGGCTTTTTTAATGTAATTGTTGGAAGGCACGGAATGAGTTAATGGTAGCAACACTAATTTTCAGGCATTGTCAAAACTTTTGATGACAAATCTGGATATACACCCAGTATTATGTTCTTGTTTTATGGATCCTTTCTGGTTGGAGCAGTTCCACAAAGCTCCAGAGATTAGTTAAAAATTCCACAGCTTGTCTCTTAATGCAGTTACCAGCATACTTCTTAGTAGTTTTTTTTTTTTTTTTTTTTAACTGTTCTCAACTTTTGCTTACTAGTATATAACCACAGATTCGTTTAGTATAGAGACGTTCTATGATTCTGCAGCTACTTTATCCTGTGTAATCCTGATGGCAAGTTGTTGTCTGCTTTACGTATTATGAAATGGATTTTCCCAATCATGAATATAATTTATTTTTATTTAGCTAAAAGAAATTTCTTCTCTAATAAGTTTCCCTCTAAACTTGCCGTTAGTGACATGATAATGCTGTGTTAGTCAAGGTGGAGAAGTTGTATATGGACCAGTATGTATATTTGCCTAATGCTTTTAGCATATGGACATCCAATAGCTTTTTCATGTCTGTTGAAGCTTCCGTAGATCTCATACCAAAGTAGATGGAAGAAGTAGAATATTGTTCCAGTGGGTTTAATTAACAATTTTTTACTTTTAAGATTGGTTTATTCAGAGTGATAATGAATAGAATTCTTCTGGAACCATCTGTGTCAAATTGTTTGATATACGCAAAGGAATTCAGATGGATGTCATTCTAGGGTGGAAAAAGCTAGTTGTGGAAGGTGATTCTCAAATTTTGATAAAGACAATGGAAGATGGCAAGATTTCATCTTGGACACTGAAAGCCTTGATTGGTGAAGTTAAATGGTGGACAAAACAACTAAAGGAAGTCATTTTCCAACACATGAAGAGAGGAGGAAATTAGGGCACTGACAAGATAGCTAACAAAGAGGTAAATTTATTGGCTTCGTTTGGTTTTAAGGATCAATTATGGTAAAACAATTTCGCTGAGGATATTAGGAAACCTTTGGTTAAGGATGCAAAAGGATTCTTCTCCAAGCATCCTTATTGTCTACTGGAGATCCACCCTTTTAAAAAATATAAATAAATAGGGGGAAATAGATAATAAAAAATAAAATAAATAAGAAGGAAAAAAGGAAATGGAGGAATAATCAAAATCATTTCTAATTAGGTTGCATGAGTAACATTGTTGGTGTCATCATTGGGAAGTAGGGATTTGATTTCCCCACACCACCATTTGAAGCAGACTGAGGAGAATTTAACTTGCAATTAATCATCCCTCTTCTCTAGGGCATAGTTGCAAGGCTCTTTTGGAAACTACAATTTATCTTTTTTCAAAAAACAATCGCGGACAATGGAGAAGGAAGCTCATGATAGGGTGGAGGTGGATATTGAAGGAAAAGAACAGGGGAATGATAGGGTGGAGGTGGATATTGAAGGAAAAGAACAGGGGAAGAAGATGATAGATGCAATTAGGGAGTCCTTTTCAGAATGTATGAATAGCGAAATTTGAAGCTCGCATATGTGCCCATGGATGAAGCGTGTATTGAAGGCTACACAGGTATTGGATGATGTTGATATCAATGACATTAGCCAACATATAAAAAATCTCCTCTTGGACCCAACACAATCAATTAGAAAGAGAAATGTTATTGATATGATGCAGACTTAGTGTGTTGCGAGCATACTCCGCGATGATCACAATGCAATCGAAAAATCCCTCTTTGTTATTATAGGCGAATGTAGCGGCCACTAACATCATATCGTGGACAGGGTTAGAGCACTCGTGTAGGCACAAAAACAAATTGATGATTATATTGGCTTCAAGCTCCCTAAGGAAGCTACAATTGAAATACCTTTCATTTGCACTCAATGATATTTTATGTTGTCTCACACTTTTCTTTAGGCATAAAAATGGTTTGAGATGGTTTGGTGTATGTGGTTATTCAATGGAGATGATGTGTGTAATGGATGGGTATACATTTTTGTATGAGATTTACAAAGCCTTTAGTTGATTGAGCACTCCATACACCATTTTGTATTTTGTGGCAAAAATGTAAATGGGTATTCCTTCTAAACTTTTTACACTCTATACACACACACACACACACACATATATATGTTACTCTTTTCCTATGATGATTGGATGATTGGTTTAAACTATGCGATGGAGTAGATTATGGAATGTGGACCTACTTTGCACCCACTGCACAATATTTCCCACCTTTCATTTGCACTCTCAATGATATTTTTTGTTGTCTCATACACATATTTAAGCACGAAAATAGTTTGAGACGATGGTGTATGTAGTTTTTCAATGGAGATGTGTGATGGGTATTCATTTTTGTAAGAGATTTAGAGAACCCCCTGTTAATTGAGTACCCCATCAAACCCCATTTTGTATTTTATGGTAAAAATGTAATGAAGATTCCTTGATCCGTGTGTAGCATTCATGCAGGCCTACATACTCCTCATTTGGACTTTGGATCACCTACGCGTGCGACATCTATTGGCTTGTACACAAAATTACGGGACTTCTTTGAGTTGCTAGAATAACTTGCTCCTTGCTATGCAAAATTCTAGCGCCACGCACCTTCTAAACTTATTGCACAACACTCTTCACTGTAGCATGTGCACAACACTAGAGTTGTCTTATAGTATCTTAGTACGCTACTGCAACGTCGTATAGATTGTCACGTTGACTTCTCATGTGCACAACACTAGAGTTGTCTTGCAGTATTTTAGTACGCTACTGCAACGTCATACAGATTGTCATGTTGACTTCTCATGTGCACAACCATGCACACACTTAACATCCACATGTTAGGATTACCTTGCCATGCGACATGCCAACTGGGCTTTTCTAGATTTACAACTCCTTAGGGAATCTTCCAGCATCACCACTCACCTCATAGATCAATCGTGCCTTGGCAAGAGGAAATCCAATCATCACTTGACCAGAATATGAATTGTTATCCTTCTGAAATGTTGTCAGTTGTAACTATTTCTTGTAATGATGTATATTATTATAACCGTTCGTTCCATAAGGGCACAATGATGAGAGAACACACACGGAAGATCATAAAGGAGTTTATTATAATGTTATCGTATTGAGCATTCAAACACATGTAACTATGTATTTTTTCATTGAGTATAAACAAATTAGCAAGGACATTTATCCCTTCTGGTCTCATGAACTAGTTTTTCCTAGTCTTACTAGATCTTGTACACACATATATGCCTACCCTATTCTGCATATTGAATAAAAGTTTCATTTTTGCATATCAAACGTATGCATACGATCATGTGATTGGTTTTTTGCTTGTTAGATTATCTCCTACACACTCTTACAAATTGTAGCTTGCCTCCAAGCACAACATTGTTCACTACATCAGGTAATGGGCCTCATGGTGTGGATAATTGGTATCAAATCAAGAGCTTTCATATGCTTGTAAATATGTGAGCACAAAGCGAGAGAAGGATTATCAGTTGGTTTGGTTTCATAGTATCAGGGAGAATGCCATAGCAAGAGCAAGGTGGTTGATGCTCAAAGAAACATTGAGGAATCCTCGAACGCTAAAAAGTTCATTGAGAACACCCTTGAGAAAAAAATGCATGAACTCTTTGGTTGGTTCTATGAACTCATGGTGCAGCATGGGCCACAAGAAACCCCTTTTGTGTAGTATGTGTATACACATCTTTTTTAGTTACTAATGATTTATATAGTAGGACTCATCGATGCATCAATCTCCCTGAGTGCATGTCCTAATAAGTTCACTGAGAAAGGGGTGGGCCGAATTGTGGTACTTTAAGAGAGGTTCTTATAGGATCACCTGTTATACCTGTTTACACTCATGCTATTTGATTAGATTAGCCTCCTCTAGTGCTCTTTTCCCTACTTTTCACCTTTTCTGAGTAATTTCATGTTTTTTTTCAACTAACTCAACCATGCACAATTAGTTTTGATGTGTTCCCTATGTTTTATACTATATGGGCCATGGCCGACATAGTCCTTTTCCTACCCATGGTCCCTTTCTAACTACATCGGCCTTGCTCGATACAGTTCTATGCCTTTTGTACTATATCGGCCTTGGTTGATGTAGTACTGTTTTTGTTATGAATATTTATACTGTATCGATTGGGATATAGTTTGTTGGCATATTTGATAGGTCACTTTTAGGAGTTGGATATGTATACATAAGATTCTCAAATGTCATTTTTAAAGGAAGTGCAACATCATTTTGATTTGCTTGTGCATGAAAGCTTACCTTCGGTAGAAGAAGAGGAATTAAGATATAAGAGCTTATAGTTGTTTAGGTCTATCTTTGCATAGGGTCTTTGGAGTCTTAAGGAGAGAAACTAAACCAAAGAGGTATACCTAAGTCTTTGGAGTCCCTAGTTGAGAATACTTAGGTCTTGTTCTTCGCATCTTGAGCTTCACCTACATCTCTCATAAAGCGTCACTTGAGACAAGCGAGAGATTGATGGACTAACAAGTCAACTCAAGGTAGGCATCCCTATCCCTAAACACTTTCTTTTATTTGGTTTATATATATGCATATGCTAGAGTAGTATGGTATTTGTCTTCCCATACTTTAAGTTAGCTTATGCTATCTTTGCATGTTGGTATATCCTTATATACATGTTGTCACTTTAAGTTGCACCTTTAGAGGAGGTGTTTTAAGTCTCCTCACCCAATTGACACAATGGGAACTTTCTAAGTTTGTGGGTGGCCTATGATTAGAGAGAACCTCCAGAGAGGGCTGGCTCCCTTGATGCTACACCTATACTATCACTACACCTATTCAAATTGCAAGGAAAAAGGGAAAGAGAAGCTATAAGCAAACAAAAAAGAGTGATGCACCAAATTGTAGGTCTCCTCCTCTTGACTATGAGTTGATAACAAAGCTAGGACAAGGCTGAATATAATCACACAAATTTAAACAATTCTCTAGCATAAGAATTTCAATATGGAGGTTGTAGTTGATACATCAATTGAGAGGGACAATCAAGAGGCCTAAAATGAGGCACTAATGAAGGTTTTCTACACTTAACATTTGCATAACGATTTGATACACACCATATGATCTACAAGAAGATAACTTACTCACAAATATGCAAGAATGAAGACGACAAATGCAAAAAGATTGAACATCAACACTATCATTGATCAACAATTCATCATGAACACACTAAATGCGAGATGAAGATAAAATAATTTTCATTCACTTTAAAAGCAACAACATGTATCAAATTTAGTAGAGCTTTTCCATGCTAACTAGGAGGATCCTTTACACTGTCCTTTTCAGGAGTATATATAAAAAAAATGGAGAAGAGAGAGAGGGGGTAGATGTGGAGGATGTCCATTATGATTGTCATGTATCATGAAATCAACTACAATGCCAATAGAAGGTGAAAAAATAGTCCTATTATTCATCTTCAACATGTGTTGGCTTGGCTTGATGATAGCCTCATGAGAGGTGGCGTAGAAGTGGTTCATCTCCTATGACTCATGTTCTCTCTTGAAACTACCCTTTCTTGAATGAGGAGTTAGAAGTTGTTATCTTGACACATGGCCTACTTGACCTTCTTGACATATTTCTACACCATTCTTAGGAGTTAGAAGTTGTTTTGAAGATTGCCACAACAACTTGTCAACTTCATGTAAGTCTTGTAGAAGATCATCTAGCCTTTGTCCAAGCTTATAGGTCACCTTCGATTGATTAGTTGACTATTAGGTCTTCACAGTCTACTAGCAAGGAGTTTGGAGGGGTTGGAGGTATTCTTGAGAGCATATTCAATTGTCACAAGGTCTCAAAGATAGTACTTGTTTGAAAAACAACTTTTGAGACTTCTCTCTAGGTCACCTTCTTCCTCACTACTTGCAAAAGCTTGATGTATAGTGTAAATACCTTGAAATAGGCTTCAAAAACTACTAAAGGGTTGTGTTCATCCTTGTGTTCTCCCAACATCATGAAATGGACAAACTAATTGTGCATTAGAGCTCTCAACATACCTGTAGTCATTAGAAAGGGTTTGTATATAACCTTTAGAGTCTCTAAAGGGTGCCATTAGATACCTATAGGGGTGTCATGAATCCTCTTGTTGCTATTGATGACCTTTAAGAAGGTCTGCAATTTCACACTCTCCATGCAAGCAAGGAAAATCTTCATCTTTGTAATAACCCCAAGTGGGATATTTGCTAAATACACTCATAAATATAAAAACCCAAACTACATATAAATAAAATATGGGAAATTCCCATGAACAACACAATATACTTCCCAAAGACACTACAAACTTCTGATTTCCTAATACAAATAGCTAAATTACAAATAATATTGTTTGGGACAATATTCATAAATGACAAATCTTACATAGAATGCAAGACCACAAATCCTCACACATATTCAAATAAATGGATTACAACTGATATTATTGGAGGCAATATCCATACACAACAACTCATATAATGAAAGATACAAATACTAATATTAGACAACACACTCACAAACTTGCCACGACCACAAATAACTCCACAACTATACTCAAAATCATGCACAACACAACTTGTACACACTTGGTCTTCTGAATCTTCTTGAAGCGCCTTCACAATTCCTGAGTGAGATTGTCCTACTAAACCAAAGGGGTTTTCATCCAAGGAAGATGAATGAATGAACATAAGTTCAAACAATGTCATGAAAGACATAAAAGAGATAAATTGGCAATAGATGATTTTACAAATAGGAGAGCATGAATAAATAGAATTGCCAAGGAGAAGATAGGAAAGGAGAGGAAACTTCATGGAGAAGGTAGAATTGCACCACCCTAAGTGGGATCACTATTGATCCATAGTGGCAAGCTTGTCCCCTTGTGAAAGAGTCAAAAGCACATCCTCCACTTTAGACAAAAGCATCCCCACCTTCACATGCCTCCAAAATTACACCCCCACTTCCACATGTGAGCCAACTCAAGAATAGTACATTTTGTCTCCCACTTCCCAAGTGCACATAAGATTCCCAGACAAGAATCAATCAACGTTTGACTTTGAAGATCTTGAGAAATCACTGGGCCACACTAGGAATGTGTCCCACTCTCATACATGTGAAAGAAAGCAATGTGGGTCACTTGAATCATGTCCTTTAATGAAAGCTATGCCCCACTTTTCAAATCAATTTTTCACCCATGAAGATTCTCTTTGTGGGCCATGCCACATCATTTTAAATCCACCTTAGCACTATGCCACATCACCAGCTACATCAACACCTGCATCACTTGCCATGTCAACATGAATAGTGAGACATGAATAGTGCTAATGAATAGTACATGTGAATGGTACCTGTGAATAGTGTTGGAGAAATATTGGAATTGACCAATTTTCTCACAACATCAAATTTATTGAAAAGGGGACATGACAAAGCCTCCCTTCTCAAAATTGCTTGCCCTCAAGCAATTGTAAATCTGAAATTTCTAGAATCATCATGCCAAAGTGATGAATCAAACTGTAATGCTCATATAACCTGCGTCCTATACCTATCAAGTGGGACAATTTTTGCCAAAAAACTTTGCAAGGTACACTCTCCCTAACACCCAAAACATCCTTGTGCAACCCATGTAATTTGATCACCTCTTTGAAAAATAGCTTGACCTCATGATAATAAATATCAAATAAATGTGCATAACTCTCAACATCATAAATGCAAACCTTCAGAAGATCCATGACGCAATGCATGACTATACTTCTACCTATTTGAATTGGATCAAACAATGAAAATGTAATGGTGCTAAGTCCTCTACTCTAAACATTACCAAGATCCCAAACAAATCTCAATATCTTCCTATCATGTGTCTGTTGCACCACTCTGATATTCATCTGAACTTCCATACCCGGTTTAGTATTCATAGCATATTCAACATCAATGATTGTGAATTTATCACAATATTTACCTTGCTTATGTCTAGAGATATCTCACGGATCCCATATTATGATGTGTAGGCAACATTAGACAAAAAGATCTATGTGCCTCTTTTGTTGTAAGTAAATTTGACCCAAGAAGAATTTGAATCCATACGTAGTTTATCTCAGCCAAATACCTACCACAAGTCAATTCTTTTCTAAAATTTCCCACAAAATGTATGGTGGCAAGAATTTTATTGTCCTTCACATAAAAACCATTTCTTGAGTTTTTCAATTTCTTGCTCTCAATTTTAATGGGATCTCACTTTTGCATTAATATGGCCCAAATACCTTCCCCTGGAACACCATATTATTCCACAAAAGTGTGTGAGAAATATGAAATAAAACATACAAGACATGAGTGGATTACCTTCATAGGCTTATTAGAAACTCCTTGTGTTCTATCCATCCATGCATGAGCTCCTTCCTTTGTCCTTTTGGTTAAGGGTGTTGCCTCATGTGGAAATACCTTAACAACCCTTCTATCATATCTACAAAACTAAAGAGCTTTCTCAACAAGGTTAGTGTGGTGGAGAATGTCCAAACTAGAAAAAATTTAATCCTCTTCACTTGTTCCACCATAAATTTGAAAGTACTACAACATTGAGTGTTATGACCACAAACTCAATGTAAACCAAGAGGCCATAAAAAAATGTCTTGTGCATGTGTCCCTTGCAAACACTACTCTGATGGTAGTTTGTTCTCAAATCATTCTTTGAAAAATAAAGAACGATGATGGCATGCTTATAGTAATTACCATGACAACCAAAATATTCATAATATATAGTGTAAAGTAAATCCATGCCCTTAACCCCTCTTTCATACTTTGCATTGTACTCACAGGAATGATTGAAATGCTTATCGTTTTCTCCCTTGATGAGGTTAAACAAACTAACCCTTTCTTGACTTTGGTGTATCAAATAATCAATCACTCTACTTTGCAACCATCAAATTATTCTCTTACCATATTCTTCTAAAGTTCCCAAGCATGATGTAGATTTACACCTAGATGCATGATATAAAAATATTTGCATAAAGTGGTAAAAATTTGATATTCCTTCTTGAATTCTCCTTCATCTATCCAAGTCTTTTTGGAGATCAAAATATTATCAATGAAATCACAATTTATTACTTCTTTTTCATTGGGCTGAAAACTCCTCCAACAAGTGACTAAAATTTTTTCTTTCTTGGATTCCTACTCTAAAGTGTACTCTCCCACAAAATGCACACCATGCAAGCTCCAAGTTGTGCTAATTCCTTCAAGACTCATGATGTAGAAGTCTTGGTATAACTCTTGTTCACCAGAAGAAGACTAATTGTATTCCCTTCATAAGGCTAAGAATTTGTAGTATCTCCTCCTTCATGAACCCTGCCAACTTGTTTGTAGCTTGATACCCAAAACACCATAACAAACTTAGTCACAAAATTTTGAACATTAAAAAGGCACTTAAGTTGCTTACCCACATTTAGCATCAAGATTCTCATAGGGACTATGTCCATTTGTTCATCATCCATGATCTTGTTTTCAATTGCGGTACTTAGCTCCCACAAGTGATCTATAACTCTTGAGCATGAATCCTTCACAATATGGTTAGAGAACACAACATAATCTAAGTTTTTCTAATGGACTTTCCTTCATTCCAAATGCAAGATATGGAGTTCAATAGTAACATCAATACCTCTATCTACTTTTACTCTCAATGGATTACTCAGATCCCATATGAAATAAAAAATTGGATATTGCAACAAAAGAAGCCACATGTTCAAGCTACTGCAAATTGTATCCTTTACTCTATCACCCATTTTTGCATGCTTTCCATGATGACAAAATTACTATAGTGACATAGGTATAAGAAAATCTGAAATATGTTCATACCTTTAGCTCCAAATAAGATGTTCATCCTCATTTGAGAGAAGGGGGTTAGATGAGATATCATCAATACCTCCATTTTTATGACTTAACACTTCCAACTTAGAACTGGCCAAAACATTCTCCTCAAATGCAAAGTCATCCACAATTCTACTTGCCAAATCAATTCTACTTTGAAAATCCTCAAATGCAATTACTTTGCAAATCAATCAATGGCTCAAGATTTGGAATTTTGAGAGGTACTGTGGGAATTAATGCATCTTCCTACAACTTGGGCTCTCAATATATGTCAAGGGATGCCTTTTGCTCCTTTTCTTGACATATACACTCATTAGAAGTCAAATAAACATCTACAATTCCCAAAAAGTGTTTACCTTCAACTTCTATGGTATGGAGTGCCTTAGGTTCAACTCTTTCTTCCTCTTGTAATAAAATTGTCTCCTCCTTAGCAATCTCTTGAAACTCTGGTATTAACTTCTCTTCTTTTTGTAAGAATGCATTCTTGGAGTTTAGCTCTGATGACCTCCTTGTGTGCACTTACATGCACAAACTCTTTCTTCTTTTCATGCTCAAAATCTCCTTCTGGAATGATTCCTACCACCACTAAGAACTCGTGAAAGGACATGGTTGCCTTAATGTCTTTAGGTAGACTATGATACCCTTTATACTTACTAACATACTTAAAACTTATGGCTTCCCACATTTCATTTTACATTTTTCTACTTTTGGTAAAAATTGGGCTTTGTAGGCCCAAAACAAAATTCCAAGAGTCCTCCCATGGTTCACCCTACAGGGTGCCAAGATCTTGGATCTGCCATACCACTGTATTAACCCCAAGTGGGATATTTTCTAAATACACTCATAAATATAAAAATTCAAAATACATATAAATAAAATATGGGAAACTCCTATGAACAACACACTATACTTCCCAAAGACACTACAAACTTCTGATTTCCTAATACAAATAGCTAAATTACAAATAAATGTTGTTTGGGACAATATTCATAAATGCACTACTCTTACATAGAATGCAAGACCACAAATACTTACACATATTCAAATAAATGGATTACAATTGATATTACTGGAGGCATTGTCCATACACAACTCATATAATGAAAGATACAAATACTAATATTAGACAACACACTTAAAAATTTGCCACAACCACAAATAATTCCAGAACTATACTCAAAATCTTGCACAACACAACTTCTACACACGTGGTCTTCTGAATCTGCTTGAAGCTACTTCGCAATCCCTGAGTGAGATTGTCCTACTAAACCTAAAGGGGTTTCATCCTCTGAACCAGTCACCCAACTTGGTTTTCACTACTGAAGGAAGATGAATGAATGAACATAAATTCAAACAATGTCATAAAAGACATAAAAGAGATATAAATTGGCAATAGATGATTTTTCAAAGGGGAGAGCATGAATAAATAGAATTTCCAAGTAGAAGAAGGAGAGGAGAGGAAACGAGGGGAAACTTCATGGAGAAGGTAGAATTACGCCACCCTAAGTGGGATCACTATTGATCCATAGTTGCAAGCTTGTCCCCTTGTGAAAAAATCAAAAACACATCTTCCACTTTAAACAAAGGCATCCCCACCTTCACATGCCTCCAAACCTGTGCCCCCACTTCCACATGTGAGCCAACTCAAGAAACAACCCCATTAGATTCATAAGGCATTACAACCTTAAAATCAACTGTAAACATGACATATATTTGTGGCATTGATTTTTAACCATTTTTTAGGGTTTCAAGCTTTTTCGATCATTTAATGCATTTATTTACAATTGATTTCTCAAATAAGGAAAATAAATTAGGATTTTTTTAGGTTTTTAGAGTTCTCAAATGGATCTCTCTTAGTTTTTAGAAGAGTTATAAAAATATGTTAATTTCAAGGTTTTCCAATTTTAATAGAGTTTCTAACACTTGCAGGCAATTTTGGTGGTTTCTGGTATGGGTCAGACTTTTTATGTGGGGAAACAAGCCTCAACGGCCATTTCAGCCTTGGCAGACATTGAAACTCCTAATAGCAATCTTTTCAGAACCTGACACCCCTACCATTAATCCTATCAGACCCCAACGCCCTTGCCAACAAGCCCATCTAACCCTGATGCCTCTATCAGAAAGCCTACCAAAACCTAACACCCATGCAAGCAACATCACCAGACTCTTGCCCCTCTATAGGCACACACCACAGACTTTGACCACTAAAAAAATACCTTGTAGATTCTGACCACTCCTTTTACACGTTGTGACATCTAGAAGGTCATCAAAATATACTAAGCGAAAAGTGATACTATTAATTTGAATCTTGGAGGCATTTTTAGATGATGCCACTCCCACATCAATCAAAACATGTAGAGAGGGAGCACCTGCAAAAGATCTTAGCCCTTGGTCATATGGGAAATAAGCCCTTGGTCACTTTTGCTCCAACCCAAAAGCGCTTAACTTTTGCTCCAAAGGGCCTTAAAGTTTTTTGAGGAAATTGATTCGCAATTTTTTTCAAGATTTTTCTCCAATGGGTCTCAATTTTTTTTGGAAGGTGGTTCCAAAATATTTTCCACCACTATTTCAACTTAAATTTTCTATGCGTGTAAGATTTTCAAATGGCTATAACTTTTTATCAGTAACTTAGATTTGAGTGTTGTCTTCTTCAAAAATGTTTGTTTTTTCATGATCTATGCATTGATAGTATTTTTGTGTCAACTACATCTCCTTTAAAACTAAATATTATACACTCTTTTACACATTATATTCGATGCATTCTTGGTTGTGCTTGGCGTCTATATGAGCACACTTGTATTTTTAAATTTAGGGGGTAACTTTTGT
Source organism: Torreya grandis (assembly GCA_037957365.1). Lineage (NCBI taxonomy): Eukaryota > Viridiplantae > Streptophyta > Pinopsida > Cupressales > Taxaceae > Torreya > Torreya grandis. The sequence continues at coordinate 1,770,583 of JARHVA010000427.1, forward strand.
AGTTCTAATGGGTTACTATGTGGTGATATAAATTATTTTTTATACATTTATTCTTTACTTTTTTGCAACAACTTTTTATTCTATGCTATAGATTCAAGTCTAATAAGTCTGCTCACACCTTTAATAATCATGAATGAAAATCCAAAATAGAAATTATTTTGCAATCCAAGGGTTAACATCAAATTATAATGGCACTGAGATTGAATCTTCCCCATTATAAACAAAAATCAGATGGTTCAACCGTTGTGATAAATTCCATGGACTATTATGTCTTTCCATTTCTCATGATTTACTCTTTCACATAGAATCTGCCAAAACACCTACTCAAGTGTGGACCACTCTAGTAACACTCTTTGGGAAGTAGGATGTGATGAAAGGACATGAGATGGAGGATGATCTCATCAATTTGAGCCCAGATGACTATGACACCCTAAAAGACTTTTTCACCAAGTTTAGACTTATGAGGTTACAATTGAAAAAATGTGGAATTGGCAAAAAGGATGAACAAGTTGTCTTATCGATACTCTCTAAACTGGGTCCAGAGTATTCTATATTTGTGTCCACTTTCCATGACATAAAAATTACTCTTAGAGTTGCATGGAATATGCCTTTTTTATATACCTTTGTTGTTGATTTTTTTTGAGAGTAAGATAAGTTGATACAGATGGGCACAATGAAATCCTCAAAATCTCATGCACTTTTTACTAAGAAAGAAAAGGCTTCAAACAACAAAGAGAAGAAATAGAATAAAAAGGATTAAGAGAATGATGTAAATCCTCCCACCTACAAATCAAATAATGAGACCTCTTATTCTAGTGTTAAGCCTAAGAAAGATAGGATCAAATGTGGATTTTACTTAGGAAAGCATGATGAAAACAAGTGTTTGAAGAAGTAGATTGACCAACTGACTAAGATGCTCAAGAAACACAATATCAATGCCCTTGTTGCTACCAATCAAAATTTATCAATCCATAAATCCTTTAAAGCAAATGACCATGGTAAAGAAAAGGCATAAGAGAATGGTAAGTGGAAAGCAAAGGACAAGGACCTAGTTACTATTGTACCTTTGACTCCTACATGGGTCATTGACTCTAATGCTTCACATCACATGGCCTCTTCACAGATAGAGTTTAGTTCCTTAAAACCATGTGACATGTCCTCTATACAAATGGGTGATGACAATTCTAAAAAGGTTCTCAAGATCAGGTCTGTTGAAGTGAGTGGTGGAATGTGTTAATGCCCAAAATTGCACTAGAGAAATTAAGCCCTTATCTATATCAAAGTTCATGTTATTAGCCCAATTTCCATCTCCATGCATTCCTTTGGAAGGTCAGGTTCATGTTCATAATTTGCTAAGTCCTTTGTCTTGTCTTTGCTTGATGAAGGTGTTATTTTCCTTAGACTTTTTGGGACTTTTGCACGAACACAATGTCCGACGGAAATGGGTCTTCGGATCATTTGTCTTGAACAAAAAGTTTCAAGACTTATTTCTGTCAAACATTTTGCCCGCTACAAATTTTTTGAAGGAATTCAATGACTTACATTTTTTGGGCTAAGCATTTTGTAAAAGGTCCATAGGATTATTTCATTTGTTTCAAAAAAATTGTCCGTAGCAAAAAGTCTGAAGAGCACTTGCCCTTCGAGCATTTTGCTCAAACAAAAAGTGCAAAAGAAATCCTTTGTTTCAAGTAAGATGCTACGTCCTATTTGTTTCAAACTTTTTGTTTGTGGCAAAAATTCTGAAGGGCACTTGCCCTTGGGGCATTTTGCTCGCATAAAAAGCTCGAAGGAATTGTAAGGTTCGACCAAAGGTACTTTTTAGAGGTCTCAAAAGGTCATTTTGCCTTTGTAAAAGTTTCAAATGATCATTTCCTTCAGGCATTTTGCCTTTGCAAAATTCTCAAAGGGCACTTTCAAATAGCGAATGACACAAATAGAAACCCTGAAGGGCACTTTTCCAAGAACAGTGTCCCAAACAATTTCCTTGAAGGGTATGTTTCTCGGGGAAACAATCCACTTCATGGTTTTCGAAGGGTACTTTTCTTTCCAAATGACACTTTTTAAAAGGCAAAAGGGGATAGGTCATTTCTTTTGTACTTTTTGTCCGTAGTAGAAGTCTAATTGTCATTTATTTCGGGAAAATTGTCCTAACAATTTTACTGAAGGGTCATTTTCAGGAAAGTAGACCTTTGCAAAAAGCCCGAAGGATATCTTCTTCAACAAAGTGAACCAAATAAAAGTCTCAAATGACACTTTTTAGGATTTTTGAGGGACATTTTTCCAAAGGTAAAGGACTAATTCCTTCAAAAATAATGTCTAAGGTAAAAGACAACATAAAGATCTTTCAAGAAAATTGTCCGAACAATTTTCTCGAAAGAATTCTTCTGCAGGAATGGGCCTCTTTCAAAAGGTCTGAAGGATAAGTCTGTATGGCGAAGAACATTTTCAAAGCTCCCGAAAGGTATTTTCAAGAGATCTAAGGGCCATCCCAAAGGTCGAAGGGTAATTCTGTAGGGAAAGCGCCCTTGACAAAACTTTTGAAAGGTGCTTTTCAAACTTCCGAAGGGTATATTCAAGTGCCTGAAAGATTCTTTAGATAAAATTGTTGTAGGGTGGATTTCTAATTCCTTTGAACATTTTTCCCAAGCAAAAGGTCTGAAAGAATTGTATTTCCTCGAGAGAAGTGTAAGTTTCAAATTCTTCGATAAAAGGAGTTAAGTCTAGATTGCTTTGGTGAAAGTGCAAAGGATCAATTTATTCAAGGAAATTATTTTGGACAAAATGTCTGAAATAATTATCCTGATAAATACAAAAGGAAGCCAAAGCTCAATTCTTTTGAGAAAACTGTGAAGTCAAATCCTTCGAGGAAATCATCTCAAACATTTTATTTGAAACAATTGTCTTGATAAAATGCCTGAAAGAATTATTGTGGGATAATTATGCCAAATACAAGCCCGAAGCAAATAAGAATGCTAAAGAATAAGACTCATAAAAAATTGACGTAGACAAACTCCCTGAATGAATATTTCCAAATTACAGGTGACAGTCTCATGGACATTTTTTGACAGGCACATGAACATCAACTTTAAGCTACAGAGACTAGTCGTTGGGATTCAAATGTTTGGCATGATCATGCAAGCATCATTTTTAGACCCCATGAAGTAGTTGTTTGTTTTCAAACGGGTCAGATCCAATGGCATATGCTTCATCAGCACTAGATGATCCAATGATGTGAAATTATCATTGACTATTCAGCAAAGCTATGAGAGCCCATGGGTTGAACACGTGGTGTAAACACACTCAAGGAAATACCAACTATTTTCAAAGTACATAGGAAGTTTGCAAGGCTACCAAGTTGCATACCCTTGAGGCCAAGGAAGAGGCATTATCCAATCACGCTTCACCCCTTAGATCATGATCCGATGAAGTGCATTTGGTCATCCTATCCAGATCCAACGGAGCAAGACTGACATTGAAAAGTCATAGATCATGCAGGCAAATGCAAGAAAGATAGGTGGCATAGCTACATACCATAAGGTTATGGCTTGAGCATCTCATTGCAAGATCTATGGCTTGCATGTGCTCAGGAGATGAAGATCAATGGTATGAATGAGAGCAAGCTTTTCAAAGGGGACTATGACATTAGTATTTTGCATTATTATGCTTGTCCAAGTTCCTCCATGAGAGGGAATATTATAGGTTTACAAAATCTAAACTGGGCCATTCCCAAAAAGATCTTTGAACAACCATGAATCAAGAATTTTTCCAATGCCATCATCACAGGGTGATGGGTTTTCTTTGGCATGCACAGGAGAAGGGAAACTATCCAAAAGATTCTATATTTGCCATTGATTAATAGAAAAGCATCTCCAGGTAGTTGTACATGAGGACAAAGTCCATTTGGCTCCTCAAGCAAATGTTTTCCTTTCAGGCTTGTGTGAAAGGCATTTTTCAACAAAAAGATAAAATGATGTTCTCCAATTTGTTGCAAGTCCTTATCATTATTTTTAGAGGCAATTACAACAATGATTTATCTTGTAAATTGATGAATATCTCAGGTGTAACAAAAAGCATTTTTCATTTGGGGGCATCTCGACGGGACTAGAAAATATTGTTATGCAGTTGCAGCCCATGGTCCCATTTTTAGGAAGGATTGAAAATGTATAAATAGAAGGTTTATCTTCTATTCAATGTTATTGGTTATTTTTGGCTTTTTTGTTTGATATAGGTCATTTTAGGCATCCATTTCCTCTAAGTCCAAGTTCTATAAGAAAAATTGGGATCAAGTGATGTGTGCAGACTCTGTCTCCCTTGCTAAGGCGGTTGCATCTGTACAACCATTAGTAGGATTTAAGAGCATGTTCATGTCTCCCTTGTCAAAAGAGCAGTCTCATCATGCCTATCCCTATGGCAGCATTATGAAGTGTTGATGTGTGTACTATTTCTTTTCAAGTTAATGAAGATGCTTGTGGTTCTTTGTTGTTTCTTGTTAACGAAGTGCAATGACCTTTTTCACAAATATAGTTGACTGGATATCTTGTTTTATGCCCATTATTGGTTGTCATTTTGGATTTTGATATAGGGATTATAAATCCCTTTCTACGCTATTTTAGAATTTGTTGTTGAATAAATTTTTACGGCACCCTATGTTTATGGATTCAATAGGGAAAGGCACTTCAAATATTAGTTTCAGTGTATGTTCTAGTCTCTCAAGGATCATATTGTATTTACCATTATCTTGCATTTAAAGTTTTTTTTCTGCATCTTTTCTAGGAAATATTGTCATGAGAGAATGCTAAATACTTTGTTGTTTGAAAAACCACCAACACACCACCCTCCATTTTATAATAAACTATAAATCTATCCTACCCTACAAATAACACATGTTGTTGCATATTATAAGTGTTACTTGCCCTGCAAATGCATAAGATCTTGCCTATTCAGAATGTATTTGTAGTTTGAGATTTAAATTGTAGCATATCAATCTTTTGTTTAGTCCCTTGTGTTGTTGAAATATTTTATGAAATGAAGTTTGTAGTCACAATTTCATCTATCTTTAGTAACTTGTGTATGACATAGAGCATTTGTGCATTTCATGTGACAACCCTTCACAGGTGAAGTGTGTAGACGTGGTTATGCTCTAGTCATATTTATTTTTTATGCCAAGAATCCCTATGGAGATTGAATTATAAAATCCCTTCATATGAGCAAGTTACCCCACAGGTTCTCTCACCTTGGTTTAGGCAGAGCTAAAAGTAGCAGGGAGCTAACCATACCCTTTGTAGATGTTTCTCGATCATTATCTTAGTCTGGTCCTTTTATGATGCCAAACCCTCCCCCGAATACAATGACATTATAACAAGTTTCTCATCATTGTTTGACATTTTATTGAAGTGTGCAAGGTTAGGATAGAGAGGTGTACAACTAAAAACCAACAAAACATTTAATAATGTTCTAAGTGTTCCCTCACTTTCAACTAATCTCATGTTAGTTTACTAGATTACTTACCTTGGTTTGAGCATGCGAGTTGAGTTCACTTTAGATTTAGTGTATGTTAGAGAGCTACACAATGACATTATATTGGTAGTGGGAATTATCAATCATCAGACTCGACTATATAACTTCTCACATTTTTCTCCTGAATCTCTTTCAGATTCTCCTTCTTTAGACTCACCTAAACCTGATGACATTTCTGAGCCTAAGCTCACCTCTTATATTGATGACTCTTATTCTAGCACAAATGATAATAGAAGTGATGAAGACACTCCTACACCATCTCCTTATCACCTTCCTAGTGTTGAGGAGTTATTTTCTGATCAACCTATCTCTAGTCTACTTTTGACATTATAGGGTACAGGTATACAAATCCAAGACACATCAAATATTGGGTAGTCTATTCCACAATTTTAGGGCATTCCAGTCCTTATTATCTTTTTCTCCCATTGCACCTTCATTTATTAGAGTAGTTGGCCCATCTATATTGCAAGAGGAGAATGGTTCCTTGTGTAAGAATCACACCTTGGTTGAAGATCCATTAGGCACGTGGCATACACATTCACTATGCTAGGGTGATTCACTCTTCATTACATCTATTTTTAATCCAAATTCACTTCTGAGAACTCTATTGCAGGATATAGGATGGCTATAGGTAGTTATAGATTTTAATGGGTCTTTTTAGCCCTCTTCTCTTCTTTTCTCTCTTTTTGGAGAGGAGTTTTATCCTATGAGTTTTCTCCTTTTCTTTGCTTTATAGGAGTTGCATTGTGCTTAGCTACCTCATCAAGCCTCATTATCGAGATTTAATTCTATTACCCACCTAGACTACACTTTAGGGGGTTGTTAGTGTAGGAATTTTCCTACTTCTGAATGTTACCTACATAGTTATTAGTCATATTACTTGGAGTTATGGTCATTAGGATAAATACACTAAATGTGTCTTTTAATTGCAAGTTGAGTTGTTACTTTTATGGTGACCTAATATCTCACTATATAATGTACTTCCCTTGTACTTTTTAGCTAATCACTTAATAAGCATTTATGAAGCCCACTTTTGCTTTGCATTTCTCTCACCTACTCCTAGGGTTTTCATTTCTCTGTGACATTCAAAGATCTTGGAGTGATCTGAAACTAATGGTCATGTGTTTCCTTATTCTCTATACTTCTTCTCATTGTAAAGCATTCTAATATATTACATCTTGTGATTTTAGTAAACTTTGTGTGGAAGTTTTACTTTTGTAACCAATACTTAGAAACATATATTGTAATTTAGGTCCTTAAGTTATAAAAGACTCCAATAATGTTTGGTTGATTATTCATGAGAAACAATGAGATGTAGTCTCATGATCATGCTAGCCTAAATTTACTTTGAGCGGTTTATTGATTATAATTCATTTTGTTTCATAAGGTGATTTTAGCATGATGAAAGTTTTGAAATCATTCACATTTTACATGCCTTATAAAATTATTATAATTGATTCATGGACTATAATTCTTTTATTAAGGTGACTATGGTATGTATCCCCACTTAACATTAAGGGGGATTTTTGGAGTATTTAATGCTTAAGTGGAACCATTTATGTACCCTAAGCATATGTCATAATTAAATAATATTTGTTTCTTATTTATTAACATGGGTTGAAAACCTCATGTAAATAAATAATAAAACATTACCTTTGGTAAATAACACACATGCATAATTCATTGTACAATAAAACATTATTAAAATTGTGTTATATATTTACATATGGCAAATATTACTATGAATAGTTATGTGAAGGTTTATGAGGATAAGTGACAAGTTAAAAGGCATGATATTGGGTAATGTTGGCCATTTTTGGCCCACATATCAAAATTTGCCTAAGTATGAAAAAAGGAGATTTTATGCAAGAAAATGACAAGTCTTTAGGAGGACTTCGGGTTTTCCAATAGTGACAACTTCGAGTTTCTGAGGGCACAGTGTAAATTGGGTTTTCAGTAGTGTTTAACTTCTAAATGTTTTATAAGTAGAAGTAATTCAAGTTTACAAACCTGAATTACTCATGGACAGTGTATTTCAGGTTCTCCAAGGAGCACTACTTGATTACTTCATAAGTTGTGAGCAATCAGAAGCCCAAAATAAGTAAAAGGGCTTGACAAAACCAATTTGGTCTCTAAAAATAGTGTTTCCCAGGTTCTTCAAGGGACAAGTCTTCTCCAAAAACTCAAAGATGCACTTCAAAAATCTGAAGGGCATTTTCAAAATGTCGAAGGGCCCTTTTTAGTCAAAAGGGATCTTTTCAACATTTTTGAAAGACCAATCAACTTTTCTGAAGGTCACTTTCATAAATCCAAAGGGGTTTTCCTTCTCCAAGTGGACAGTTGCAAGTTTCGTGAAGGGTATGTTACCCTTTGGAAGGACCATTTCAAAATTCCTGAAGGGTATCTTTCCCTTCAGGAGGATTATTTACGGAAGTCTAAAATGATGACAAGGTGCTCGAAGGGTCTCTCACCCTTCGAGAAAGTTCATTTTGAAAAGTTCAAAAGGTATATTCTGAAGGAAGAGAGCAAGAAAGAAGCTTCAGACAAAAAGACCAAAGGAATTCCTTTGGACAAATTAACCCAAGGAATTCCTTCAAGAAATTTGCCTGAGACAAATAGGAGCCTGTAGAATAAAGATGACTTCTAGATGCAGAAGCTCAAAGACTTCAAGATGGACAAGTCCGAAGTCAGTAAGATTAGAGAAGCCAAATTACTCTGCATAGATTAAATCAGGGTTATCTAAGGACTTTACTTTAAAAAAATTATAAGTAAAAGATCTGGGAAAGTTTAAATTTGGAGAGATCAAAGAACTCGAATTACTTTGCATAGAGTAAATCGAGATTCTTCAAGTGCTTGACTTAATCTTGGTCCAGCAACACGAGAATCATGATGTAATGAATGAAAGGCTACCACATGGCATAAGCTAGAGCAGAAAGGGCCAATCAGTAAAATACAAATGTCACAATGATGACCAATGAGCAAGGGGAGTCCACACAGCTGGTAGCTAGAATTATAAAGGCTCTCATTCACCATAGTTTGCTCCGCACAATCATTATTCGACGTTTAAATGCAGCATGGTTGAAACACATGGAGACCCACGTCCTTCTTCAGATAGAACATGCAAAAATGAAATATGTCATGCTGTTTAAATGCAAAGATTAAATGTGTCATGCCAAGAAGAGACATTCCTACTGCTCACAACATGGCTTCTTAGATGTGCCAAAGAAAAACTTAAAGATGGGAGGGGCTCAAGAGGATTGTTTACTAGTCCTAAGTGGCGCATTTAGGGACAACAAAGAAAAACAATATCAGAGTTCCAACCATTAGTGACTTCTTCTTTCTTCCCCTTCTCTCCCCCCTGCTTTTCTATATAAACAGAGGCCTTGGAGCCAAGCAAAACATCCCCAGATTGGTGATAGAATCACTCTACGAAAATCACTATGTAATAAATCCTTGAAGCAATAAAGATTATTTTACCTACCTCTTTGTTTGAAAATTATGTTGAGTTAGCTTGTGCACAATAGCATTGTGAAGAAGTGCCCTTCCAACCTTATTGTCCTTTTTTGCTTATTTTCAGGTGTTTTCTAGTTAGTTTTAGGTCTAAACTTGAGCTTTTCACCATTAATGGACACTTAATGTGGATTTATAAATCCCTTTTCACTTCATATATGGGTCAGTGAACCTAATTTATGAAATACTTATGCAAGTTAGCTAGTTAGGAGGTTGTGTAAGCAAACTTATCTTATGTTAAATTAGTTTCATTCTTCAAACCAAGTGGATCACTTACTTTTGTGCATCACCTCCCTTGGCTTAGATTTCTTTTCAAGTAGTCATCCTATACCTTTTCCTTAGCCATTAGTAGATTTTAGTGTGGGAATCAAGGAGCTAAAGTGAAGCACCTGAAGAACTAGCCTCTTTAAAAAGCCTAGAGGTTCAACCTCACCATAGGATACCCACATCCTAAGGTTGGCCCCATGCTTGTACCTGGAAGTGAGAGAGCGTGAAGAACTCACTCACAAAAGTGTAATTTCAAGTTATAACAGTTTTGGCACGCTCGATGGGAAAAATACCATTTTATTTTTATTTTTATGAAAGATTGTTCAAATTTGATGTTGTTTTGATCATTTTGAAACAGTGGTAGCATTCGTCTTTCAGCATCTAACGACTCCAAAGAACACCCAACTATTAGGTGGCAGAGCAATAGCTATCTTTTATACCAAAGTTGACTACAAGATCGACTTCTACAGGTATTCCTTTTGAGTTTATTGAATTACCTTTAAACTTAGCAAGAAGGTTAAGGTTCACCCATACTCACCCTTACGTAAGAAGCTACTTTCCTAAACTAGTCATAAGGTATACCTACACAAGAAGATCCTTGTTAGCTCCTCTTGCTACCATGATTCTCCAAAGAGATTTTGTGGGATTCAATGGCCATAATACTTTAAATTTTCCATATTATGATCCTATGTCAGTAGAAACCCTCAAAAAGGTTCCTTATTACATAAGAGACCAAGCTGTAACTCCTACTGAGCACATAATAGATATAGCCAACTTCTGCAACATTCATAATATCACAATGGAGAATGTGGTTGTTAGGATATTGGCTATATATTTCAAAGGAAAGGAATTAAACTGGTATAAGGTCCTAGCTCTTAATTCTATCCACTCATGGCACAAGCTGAGAACAACCCTATGTAAAAGGTTTGTAGATAAGAGTGATCATCTATCACTTGTAGAGAAGCTAACCACAATCAAGAAAGTTCTTCATGAAGTCATGCAAGACTTCAATACGAGATTTCAGAAGGCATGGGAAGGAATTTCAATAGCTGTAAGACCATCTCTGAACTTTGATTCTTGTATTACTTGAAGGCTCTCAATAATGACATAGCTGTAATGATTCAATCTATGGGAGGAGACATACTACCAAATGCATATGAGGTGACAATCAAGGTAGAAAATTGCCTGGTTCAAGATGGCAAGCTTACTCCCAGACCCTAATGTCTCTTTTTCTAGAGATTAAACCACCCCTTACAATCATTCTTCCACTTGATGTTATACTTCCAATACCAACAATTATTATTTTGTCTTCACCTAAGCAAGAGAAGGCCTCTACTAGTGGATCCATTGACTCCCAAGAGTAGAAGAATTACTTGATATTGAAGAGTATGCTCCAATCCTTAGGAAATGATGTGGTCAATGTCAAGAGACAACAAGCTTACAGTAAGCTATATCAAGCTCCATACCATCCTCAATAACAGCCTTATCAAGCAAATAGGCCACCTTACAAAGTAAATTTCCAAGGACATGGGAAGCCTACCTATGCTAGACAACATAATTATAATCCAAATGCTATAGGCCCTTCCAATTCCTTAGTCCCTGTACAAAATAATATGGCTCAAGAGGTTGAAGGGATAATGCCTTGGAATCATTCTTTTGGGCAATCCATTATCCCAACTAATGGCTCCAACCAGGCATTCAATGATTAATGGCAACAAGTTGTTGCTTATGGATATAACTAAGCTCTTATGGCCCAAAGCATAGAGGTGCCCATGCTAAAAAAGCAAGAGTAGCCTCCACAAGAGCAAGGCTCAGATTAGGGGTCAAACCAATTGGAAGCCTCAATGGTCATCGGTGAGCAAGAGGAGTGTTATGCATCTAATCTGCAGACTACTCCCAGTTTGGCCCACATCCCAGTCTCAGTAAATATAAGGTTCAAGAGAAGGAATATGGGTGAAAATCAAGAAGCTTTCAAAGAACCTCTTATCATCACTCCTTCACTAACAAAGCCAGTAGTAGTAACTCCAAAAACTCAGGCAAAGGTTGGGGGTACACCAATCAACATTGTGGAGAAAATGAAGAAATCTAGCATGAGCGTACCAATGTGGGACATGCTTTCTATACTCAACCAAGTAGACATTCTTCAAGAAGTTTTGTCTAAGATGAGTGTTTCTACAACTTCAAGTAAGTAACCAAGCAAGGAAGCTGAAGTCTTCACTAGTGCATCCAAGAGTCCTTTGGGAGAAAGGTTAAGTAGTGTGACCAAGCCTCCCCATTCTACATCTCATTAATCATTGATAATTCTTTAGTGCACAACTATTTGGTGGATAGTGGGGCCAGCACCTCAATCATGCCAAAGTCTATTATTGACTAGTTGAACCTCAAGTATAATTCGCACACCAAGGGAATCATGTCACTTGATGGTTCTTCCACAAAGCCATCATGTATCATCAAGAATTTGAGTCTAACCTTGCATGTTTATCCTAGCGTGTCCTTGGTACAAGATGTGTTGATCTTGGATGTCACTCCTCGCTTTGCATTTTGTCTTTCTAGGGAGTTCATAGCCAAGATTAGGGGTTACCTTGTAACAGATTGGTCTTACATGGCATTCAGAACAAGGTATGGGACTAAGTTCTCAATCAAGGTTGAACCCATGGCACAATTCCACATTGAACCCCATCAACTAGATAACATAAACTTCAATTGTACTATCCTTGATGAGGATGAGTTGACAATTGCCCAAGAGCTGAACACTCATCCTGAAGAGGTTCTAGACTTGTTTTTGGATGAGCTATAGGGAGATAACCAATTTTTCAACCGTTTAGAAGGCATTGAGGAAAGAGACATGGGTGTTTATCTGTTGCATGAAGAGAATGAACCCATGCCTTCCATTATTGGACCTAAAGAAGACCCCAATGGTTTATGAAAGTTATTCTTTGATGGCTCAAGGAGTAAAAATGGTGCAGGTGCTAGGGCAATGTTGATTTCACCCTCAGATAATAAGATTTTCTCTTCCTCTAGGTTCCATTTCAGCTACTCTTCAAATATAACAAAATACGAAGGCTTGATCTATGGCCTTCAATGGACCACCAAAAGAGGAATCAAATTGTTGCAAGCTTATGGGGACAACAAGCTCATAGTTAACCAAGTCAAAGGCTTGAACATCATAAAAAACCCTTTGATGAGGTCCTTCAAAACTAGAGTGTGGGACCTGATTGAATATTTTGAGGCCTTTGACATTCAAGCTATCCCAAGAAATCAAAACCAGCATGTTGATAAGCTAGCAGTTGTGGGAGCTCAGTTTGACATTCCAAGTGAGCTGAAAGAAGCTAAGGCTTGTAGACACCTAAATCTGGCCACCAATGACCTTCAATCAGGCTTTTGGCCAATTTCCACCCAAAATGCACAATTTGGCCTAAAAACACTAAAACATGCTAAATAATGTGAAACTGACATATTCAAGTGTTGATTCTGGCTAGGGTATCCCTAAATGGGACAATGAAATTTATGGGCCAGCTAACTTTCATCAGATCATTCTGAGTCAAAATGCCAATTTTGCACCTAGGTACTCTGGAATTATCTTTCCTATCAAATCTCTTGCACAAGACATATGCCTTCGTTATTTGTTGTTGGTAATATTCTAAATGGGAATACAATTTCAATGCATCTGACATTGACTTCCAATTCCAATCTAGTCAAATTTTGGACCAATAACAAGGCATTCTGATCAATTTGAGTAATTTGTGCACAAAGTGCTTAAACATGTTTATGAGCTAATTAACCCAAATCAAGGCCTAATTAATAAATCCATGGAAAATCGTTGAATACTTATTTTTGAAAATGAATATTACTTCATTTATTGAGAAGAAATCCCTAGGCCATAAATGCCATAAATATCAGGATTCATGTCCTTCATGCCTCATCAATGCCTTCCATGATGCCCTCCATACCTATTAATTTTATCTTTTTTAAATGTCATGATGAGGATAATTATAAATTTAATTTCAAAAATTGAATTAATCCTTGACCACACATCTCAATCTCAGGATGGATAGTTCAAGTTGATTTTGATCAATCTCAAAAATCTATAAATAGAGAGGCCATGAACATCATTTATAAGTATTGATAATGCAAATTTATAATGCATAAATGATTCCAAAAGCCATTGCAATTAGTGTCACCATGACAAATTGATTCTAAGCCAAGCCAAGTCAAATCCACAAGGTGCCAAGGAGAGATGGAGGTAGCCAAGCTTCCATTGCCAAAGACTTCATGAGCACAAGCCGAGCAAGCCACTATAACAAGCATTTTGGAGCATCCAAGGGAAGTAAAAGAAGGTTTCTTTTGCATTTTAGTTGTGTGTTTTATTCATGTTTTTTAACTAAGCTCTTCCTAGTGTCTAGGCCTAGAGATGTTATGCTAGTTAGTGTGTTTCTTTCATTTTATTTTGATTTTGAAACTAACACCATACTAACCATCCTCTCTTGAGTCAAATTCCTAGTTCACATATGGCATGCCCGATGGGACAAGATGCATTCCACACATGAATAAGATCATTTTGCAACTTTAAAATCTTTATTTGGATCATTAAAATTCTTGCAAATTGATTTTCTAACTTTATTTTACCATTTTTCTTTGTCATGAGTTTACACAGTAACCGACATCGGTTGGTAAAATCATCATCGGTTATAAGTGTAACCATCATCGGTTATATAACCAATGTCGATCACTTTGTTTTTTAAAACACAAACCCAGGAGCTCTTTTTTTAAGTTCATTGTTTCAAACTCAAAATAGCTTCAAGGCTAAAGGACATGCTAATTATTTTGTTGTAGGACCAAGCTTGACATTTGCTAAAAATATGTTTAGATCACATTTTACATGCTTAAAAATCAATTAGGAACATTATTTTGGTGTTTAATGTAACATTTAAGGTGCTTAAATAAGTGTTTTTAGCATTAGTTTTAAAAGTTACAACTAAGACCTAGGGTTCAAATGAACACCACCTCATTTTCATTTGGACTTAAAAATGAACTCATATTTCCAAGATTTTTGTCTTCAATAGTTGTTTGATCTAATTTTTGTTTGGCAAAAAGAGGCGTATTGCATGTATGTTCTTTCATTTGTCCCCTTTAGGGAACCCTTGGAATCAAAAGCACCATTCTTATTACAAGTATCCTAGTCCAATGTTTAGAAAGAAATTCATCTAAAACACTCCCAAAATATTCATCAAAGTTTGGGTGACCTTGAAAACGATCCTAAATTCTTTCTATTTTCATGTTTTTTTTATTTTTATGCAAACTTGGCTTACGAGGGGAACTTCATCACCTCCTACGAGTTATTTAGAGAAGTTTTGACCTAAATTTTCACTTCTTGGAATTGACTTTATTTGGCTCCTAATTGGAGTTGCACATGGAACGTATTGGCACTTTGGACATCGCACTACACTGAGCGAACAACAAGATGTAGTGGTTACAAAAAGGACTAGACCTTTTTGCAACAAGTCAAGTGATATGGACCCAAAATCCATGCTTTTTTTTGCATTGTTTGGCATGAAAGTCATTGTACAATTGATTCCCTTATAACATTCAAAAACTTGTTAGATCATAAACAAATCCCCACATTCCATAGAAGTATTGTTGGTGCAAGGTGAGTTTCGAGGTCCATGTCATAGTATTGTCATTTGAGAGAAGGGGGGTGTAAAAAACCTATTATATAATGCACATTTACTTTTGGATGAACACTTAAAATCCTCTCAAAATATGTATATTGATGGATTCCAACAATACCAAGCAACCTTGTCAATTTAGAGTCTAACAGTGATTAATCAGTAGAGTTTTGTCCTAGATTAAAGTCTTGTTTGGAGTCAAAACTTGGTGTAAAAAATAATTTAAAACCAAACACATAGTCCTAATTTTCCTTTGAACAAAGAGGCGTTATCCTGGCCACGTGAAATCATCAATTTGCCTTGTTCAAAGTTCATCAAAAGCTTGGGAGTCATATCATCCACTTTGGCACAGTTATGTTGCCTAATTGAGTCTAAACCTTTACCAAAGTTGGTTAAGCCCTTCACTTATAATCTAATTTCGAAATTGCACCTTTATAAGTTCATAGGGTTGATGTGTTAAGTGGGTTCACCATTTTCACTGAACTTGAGGGAACTTAGGTTTAATTTTCAATTTGGGTTGAAGGTCATTTAAGACTCATAATCATTATCACCACTTGAAAGACTTAATCCATTTTATGTTAGACACTTGCACTTTGAGTCTACGCACCATAAATATTTGGAGTCAAAAAAGATAGTGTTTGCTATCAAAATTGTAGGAAACTATCTTTGCCTTAGAGAGTTTTTTGAAACAAAATTTTTTATCACACCTTTTGTGTAGTGTAGCATCGTTACGCTACCCAAAACATTTCAAATATTGTTTCATAGACCCTCTTCCATAGAGTTCAAATTTGTTCCTACATTTTTATACCAATCTAAGTGTACTTTTGTGATCTTTTGTCTAGTACATTTACACCATTCACTTTTGTCTAGCTTATTTGTCAAAAGAATCAAGTTTTATACCATTATTTATGAGAAAATAAACTATCTCTAAAGTGCCTTTTGTTTCATACCTTATACCTAGTTGATCAAATTCATGTCCAAGAATCAAATGCTTAGTGTTTGTTAGAAGTGTTTCAAATCCATTAGATTACAGCTTTCATCTATTTCAAAGTCTAGCTTTTGATGTCGTTTGGCCAAGAGTCCTAGCACATGCCTTGTTTGAGTCTAGCTTTTGACGTCGTGTTTCACCATAAGACCTAGAAACTTTTAAATTCTTAGATTAGACTGATTTCAAACACTTGGACCTTAGAGTTTGGCATTTCAATTTTTGATCCATTTACTTGCTTATCTTTATGTAAATAGTGAAATGTTAGATACTTCATGCTAGCTTATTTCCTCACAAATCATTGCATAACCTTTTGATCCTTTTGACGAATCTAGACCAAGTTGGAACATCATTTGTTTTATATTTTATCTTTTTTAAAGTTTGTATAACTCTTTGACCTTTTATCATGAAGGATTGACTATGGATCCCAACATGTATTCTTACACTCGTAGTAGACTCATGTACAATCTAGGGATTAGTAATGTAGTTACGCAGGAAGAAATGGTGCAAGACCCTTATGTAGATAATATTGCCTATGACATGGATTCTTATCTATCTTATAATACTCAATTAGGGGCACAAAGCCAAAATCTCTTGGCTAACTATTTAGTTAACACACCACCTTATTCAAAATAAAATCAAGAACAAATCACACAATACCCATAGTGGATGAGCTAGTTCTTCAACAGTCATATTTTACTAATATGGCTTCCACATATGATCCATTTTTGTTTTAGCGATATTTATTAGATAACAAAGATGAGATTTTGGTTAGATCCATAGAGGTAGGGGCCAATTTTCTAGCAGACTCCCCCCATGAAAATTTACCAAGCCTAGTAAGAGTGCCCCACAATATCATTTATGATCAACAAAATTATTCTAGCAATCTTATGACTATAGTCCAAATAACATATCAAGACCCTAATATATCTAATTGAGGCAAAAACATCATGGAAAACCACTTAAACCAAATGAAAACAACATATCAAACCTACCTGAATCTAGCACATAATTTCAATTAGATGAACATGATGAGCAAACCTCTTATTGACTTAGTTCCTTCAACAGGGGTGTTGATAGAGTTAACTAGACAAGAAAATCTGAGTTTTGATCCATTCATGCAAATAGCTTTGGTAGATAACTTGATGCATATGCCCGTTGTTAAAGAAGTGTCTTTAGCCTCTATACAAAATAGTGAGCCAAACATAGTGGACAATGTGTAACCAACATCTAATCCCAATCAAAGGGGTACTAATGCATAAACAACTAGCCAACAACATGTGCATGTAGTTAATTCTATGAGTGGATCATCATACCAGGGAATAGGAGTTTATACATCCCCACCTCAACCGACTGCTTCCTCAAGTGTACAACTTACAGGATTAGGTAGTCAAACAATAACCAATGTCACAACTCAACGACAGAATGTGATGAATCTTACTCCTCCTCAACAAGTAACAAGTAGTATTCCACAATAGTAGGCACAATCTAGTGTACCAATACAACAAAGGACAAATATCCACCTCAATCAGGGGCAACTAATGTTCCACTTCGCTAGGTAATTTCAAACATACCTCTTTAGTCATAGACTAATATGCCAATCTAAAACCAAGTAATGACTAATCAATAACATGCAAATATTGGTCAACAAGAGATGCTGAATTTGCAACTTGTTTTCACTTCTCCACAGGGATTCATGCAACAAGGAGGCTCCCATGTTTCTCAATTACTTATTAGACAATTGTTGGTTCAAAATATGCAACAAATTCAGAGACAAGGTTTTAGTCTACAAGTTCCCACTCAACAAGAAGGTTTGATTAGTCAGTAGCACGTCACTTTTCAACCACAACAGGGAAATTTTAGTTATATACCTCCATTCCAACCATAAAATCCTCTAGGTCAAACCTTTATCGCTAACCCAAACCAAAATATTGCACAACCAAATGTACAATTTCAAGTACATCCTATCTATGTATGCATATTTATGGTCCATTCCCCAACAAAACCAATATAACCCGACAAGTATCTCCATCATGCCCTGGTCAAAGTGTCCCACTTATGACCTCCCAACCATCTACCCAAACTAATATTCTCTCTCAAACCAATGTTCCTTCTAGTTTTCTATTCTAAAAATAACAACGGATGAAGGATGCATGTTATCATTCAGGTTGGGAAATAGACTAAAAGATTCAAATTGGATGACATGTGTTCTTATCTATTCAACATAGAGTATTTGTAGATACCATTTCCTCCAGGATACAAACTACTAAAATTTGATAAATACAAAGGGAAAGGTGACCCTAAGACCCATTTAACTGAATTCTTTGTCACATGACAACCAGTGGCATATAACGACATATACATTTTGTTGTTGTTTCCAAGGAGCTTGGTTGGACAAGCCTTGGAGTGGTTTTTAAAGTTTCCCAATATTTTAGTAACAAATTTTGATGATCTTTCTAATAAGTTTGTGCAACACTTTTCCTTTAATATCGAGCATGAAATTTCATTAGTGGACTTAACACAAGCAAAGCAAAAAAGCTAGTGAGAGTTTTGCAAGTCATCTACAGTGATGGAGAGCCCTTGCAAGTTGTTTCACCCACAGTTTACCAGATAAACAATTAGCCGTTGTGTTTAATAAAAATTTGCATAGTGAGATAGCTTATCATTCGGAACTACAATGTGCACATTCATTCAAATAGATAATTTATAAAAGTTTGTTGATCGAGCAGGTACATAGATGCTCATCAATAAAGGAGTCATCAACTTAATTCAACTAATCAAAATCAAGGTACCAATCAGGAAAATGGCCAACATCAACATCTCATTCACTTGCAAGGATCGCAACTGGCACATTCCAATAACCAAGAAAGACCGAAGCAATTACAATAGGAATGTTGTGGGAAATAGAGTAACTGAATCCCATTATGTTCAAACTATGCAAACATCATCTGCATCACCTTTTCAGCTTACTCTTACCTAATAACCTCTCTAACCAATGTTGCAAGTACAACAACCAAGACTTGTACAACAAATACAATAGCCTTTACCATTGTAAACCCCTCCTCTTAGGAGAACCGTGTATGCACATCGTGTCTTTAGTGACCTAGGAGAACTTATTGAGTCTGTATTTCATAAGCTTGTTGCCACTAATCTGATTAGTTGGCCTATACCAAAGCATTATCTGTAAGGTATTCCTTATCCTGATTGGTATCATGGAAATGAATTATATGAATATCATCAGGTTAGCAGGCATAATCTATGAAGATGTGTCCAAATCAAAAATTTAATTGAGAATATGTTAGAGAATTGGGAGATAACATCGGATAATAGTGCTTCCACTTTCAATCAAAATCTTGGGATTTATCAAAACCCCTTTCCCTGACATAACAATTAGCAGTAGTAAAATAATCAACAACAATAACAATGACTAGTGCAGTAGTAAAATCAACAGTATCAAAATCAAAAGTTGAACCATCAAAATCAATAGTAGAACCCACAATGATAGAATAATGAACAAAACTAGGTTCAGAATGGTAACAACTAACAAACCTACCATGTAATTTCACATGACTATAACAAGGTTGTAGGTCATATTGTAAGGGTAGTGTTAATACCATCTCTATTAATCCTAGACCAAGCACTAATCAGCCTAGACCATTGTTAAACAACAACATTCAGCCAAATTACATGGATAATCCTTCTTTGACCTGAGAGTACATACAAGCAAACCAACAAACTAGGACTTCCCCTTTTAGACCTTATATTGACAACTCATCCTTGCCACATGACCACATACGAGTGTACCGACAATCGAGACTTATCTTATCTAGTCCCACACCATTTCCAACATTTGTTAGTAATAATGGTCCAGTATTTAATCTTAATTGTGCAATCATAACTCAAAGGTCAAAGATTACTATCCCAGGTTTACAACCATCCACCATGTTGCCTATCATCCAACCAACTATTCAGCCTGAGAATTAGCCATTCACTATTGACCAAGACAAGAAGTTTGATATTGTGGAACAATTGTAGAAGACACTGACACAAATTTCTATTTTAGAATTGTTCTAAATGTCAATAATCCACAAGAACATCTTGAATGAGTTTTTGACCCAATCCACTATTTCTAGTGACATTTCCTCTAATAAATTTTAAGCTTTGGTTGGACACCTAGCTCCAGCCCAACAAGTCACATTCAACCAAAGCGATATGTCTTCTCTTGGCCCACTCCATAATAACCCATTGTACATAGAAGTTTATATAAAGTGACATAAAGTGAAACATATCCTTTTAAACAATAGATCAGGCCTTAACATAATGTATTTAAATCTCATCAAGCTTCTTGGGTACACAATGGAAGATTTCCAACCAAAAATGATAACCATCAAAGCCTATGATAATTAGGAAAGAGAATCACAAGGCACCATTAGCTTGCTAGTTATCATTGGGCCTTTGACCCATGATACACTTTTCCATGTGTTTGATCTTGAGTTGTCATACAATATGCTTCTAGGTAGGCCTTGGTTACATGAGATTCGTGTAGTCCTGTCAACATTGTACCAATGTATCAAGTTTTCTCACTCAAGGATGGAAGTGAATTTTTCAAAATATTTACACCCATATAAACACTACAAACATCTTGAGGCTGAATTTCAAAGCTAAAATTATCAGTACAACATGAATCCAAGTTCCAAGCAGGATAAAGGAAAGCTATACTTATTGATCCTTCACTGGATAATTGCATAGATCATAATACCTTGGATTCCCTTTCCCACATGCCACCTCCTGAAGTTTCTAATCATTTCATCATATCAGATAATGGATTGGGAGAGTATGTGACCCATGATACATTTCATATTGCCAATTTTTTTCAAATTTTGAAAACCTTTGGCCAACTTAAAGTCACCCCACATATGCATTGGCAATAAAAGAGTAAATATAAGGGACATGTCACATTTATACCAGCATCTCGCCTAAAACTCAACCCTCTTGAAGGGGACGAATCATGGTTATACAACGACAACCAAGACGATTGTTATAAAAGTGCAAAGTATCATATTCCCAATAAGACCATGGAGTGTCACAATTATGAAAGAAGAGGCCTCATATTGAATCAGTAAGGAACCATTGAGCTAATTTCCATGACTCAGTATGAAAGACCTTATGGACTTGGATTTAAACTGCCTAGGGGTGACCCCACATATCTTATTCAAACTTCATCATTTGTGACTAGTGATGATGATGCTGATAGTAAAACAAAGTCCGATCATAGCCTCACCTTTGATGACCTAGCTGAATCCAATATGTTTGATAACAATGCCATTTGTACCCTTACCCTAGCCATTCATTACAACCCATTTCCCTTATATTATCCCCAACTGATAGATTGGGACCAACAAGAATCCAATTTGCTGATTAATGAGTTACAAAATGATGGAGCATTCTATGACTTCTTAGGCCTTAGAGACAATGTTTCGTTGGGAGATCACAAGTTAGGATTCTCAATTACATTGGATATTTTAGCCTATTTTGGAGAGCGGGTAAACACCCTTAGCCAAAAACAAATAAGTAAAACATTGAGGTCCCAAAGTGAAAACTTATTTGAAGCGCTTTCTAACTAGGGAAAAAGTGAAGATAAAGGCTAGTCTAGTGGTGAAAACCTATTTTAGGCACCGTTAGATAGGAATGTTCATTCTTCTTTGAAATTAGACCAGGAGACCACCAATGATGAACTTTCCTATGGATACAAGTTTAGTTTTGCACAACAACAAGTATTTTATCAAATTCTTCAAAAATTTCCAATTATTTTTGTCACATGGTCGGATCTCCTATTTGGGGACTCAGATTCATCATGTCTAGGAGAAGTTGAAGAGCAAGTCCTAGCAGGAGACCCTAACATAGACCAACAGTTCAAGTCATTACCTATTATCATAAAAGAGGATTCAACCCTTCTACTTGAAGATACAATAGAGGTAAACATCAGGACTCCATCAGACCCAAAATGGATAAAATTAGGCACGTCCCTCACTGAGGAGGAATATGAATTCTTTATAGATCTATTGAGAGAATTTGTAGATATCTTTGCATGGGCCTATTCTGATATGTCAAGTTTGGACCCTGCCTTGGTTCTGCACCACCTTGTGGTTAATCTTCATGCCAAAATGATAAAACAAAAGCTACGTAAGATGCATCCTCATATTTTTGTATTGGTAAATAAAGAGTTGGAAAAACTCTTAGAAGCAAGATGTAACTGATCCATTAACTACTCAGAATGGATCTCTTATGTGGTACCTATTAGAAAAAACCCTGAAGGGATCAAAATTTATACTGATTTTTGAGATACCAACAAAGCTTGTCCTAAATATAATTTGTCATTACCTAATATTGACATGATCATCAACTCCATGAATGGTTATGAAATGCTTTCACTCATGGATGGGTTTTTAGGATACAACTAGATCAGAATTATACTAGAAGACCAACATAAAACAATGTTCACCACTCCATGGAGAACATTTGTTATCAGGTAATGTCATTTGACCTTAAGAATGTTGGAGCTACATATCAAAGGGCCATGAGTGTCATATTCCATGATATTATTGAAGACTATATTGATGACATATTAGGAAAATCCAAAACCAGGGCCGACCATCTAGCAATGCTACATAAGATATTTAAAAGATTACAAGAATCAGACTCAATACAAAGAAATGTGTGTTTGGCGTAACCTTGGGAAAATTACTTGGCTTCATCGTGTCTCATAGAGGTATTGAAGTCGATCCGGCTAAAGTCCATGTTATAACCGAGATGCTACCACCCAACCAATTAAAGCAAATCCATAGTTTTCAAGGTAAGATCCAATCAATCTAATGCTTCATCTCTCAGTTAGTAGACAAGTGTCATCCATTTACACATCTTTTAAAGAAGGGAGTTGCATTTCACTGGGATGATTACTGCCAAACAAAGTTTCAACTACTAAAAGACTATCTAGTTAATCTACCTATTTTATTACCTCTTATGTCACGAAAGCCATTCTTATTATACCTATCAGCTATCGACCATGCTCTGGGGGCACTCTTAGCTCAACATGATGACAATGAAAAAGAGCATGTCGTATACTACCTAAGCCGTACCTTGGTCACCTATGAACATAACTATGCACCTATTAAAAAAGCTTGTTTGGCCATGGTCTTCCAGCTCAGAAAATGTGCCAGTACATGTTGAATAATAAGACCATGGTCATTTCAAAAGTAGATTCTCTTAAGTATCTACTATCTAAAATAGCTTTACAAGGTAGAATGGATAAATGGATCATGTTTTTCAGTGAGTTTGACATAGAGTATGTCAATCAGAAGGAAATCAAGGGACAAGTTCTTGCAGATCAACTTACTGAAGTACCTCTCACAGACACATAACCACTCACGTTTCAATTTTTTGATGAATCCAAAATGACCATCATTGACACACCCCTTGAGGAGTAGTCCTAGAAGCTATATTTTGATGGTTCATTTACTACACATGGATCGAGGGTAGGCCTATTATTTATTACACCACAGGGGGATCTAATCCCTAAATCATTTAAAATTAGCTTTCCTTGTACAAATGACATGGCCGAGTATGAAGCATTTGTTGTAAAACTTTGATAGGTAGTGCATTGGAACATATATCATCTCCAAGTTTATGTTGATTCTTAGTTAATCATCAATCAGGTCACAGATAATTTTTAGACTAAAGATGACAAGCTAGTTCCATATAAAGCCATGGTCGACACTCTTAAGCAACAAATTGCCAACATTTAGTTTGAGCACATACCAAGGGCTAGTAATAGAACTACAGATGCCATGGCTATTATTAGCTCTCTGATTTGACAAACATATAAAGTTAGAGAGTATCATTTCCTTGTTAAAAATTTTTCAGTACCAGCTCATGAACCTTCAACTATTGCAATGATTTGTGATATTATTGGTCCTAATTCTATCTGGTACTCAGACCTTTACAACTACCTTCATGACCAATTTTTACCATCTAACCTATCTCAAAAACAAACCAAAGCCTTCAATCATCATTCCACTCATTACACTCTACTTAGATCCACGCTTTACCATCATAGTTTTAATGGAACTCTGCTTCATTGTTTAACTTTGATAGAGTCTACACTAGCGTTAAGAGAAGTTCATGAAAAGTTATGTCAAGCTCATTCCAGCAAGGTAGTCCTATCCAAAAATCTATTGTGTACTGGTTATTATTGGCCCATAATGGACGTAGATGCCACTGCATATGTAAAGAAGTGTGACAAATGTCAATGGCATGCTAATCTAATTCATGCTCCAACCAAAACTCTAAAACTGATGTTGACACCATGGCTATTTTCTACATGGGGACTTGACCTCATTGAGAAGATTAACCCCACTTCATCTAAAAGTCATAAACATGTCCTTACCACCACTAAGTATTTCACTAAGTGGGTTGAAGATATATCCCTCACTTACATGACTGGAAAGCAAATTTCTAAATTCATCTTCAACCATCTCATTTGCTGCTATGGTATCCCCTTTGACATTATATCTGATAATGGAGGGTCATTCAAGAACAAGGATGTAGACCAACTATGTACCAAATATAACATCACATAACATTTTTTATAGCATATTACCCTCAAAATAATGGCCAAGCTAAAGCATCAAACAAAACCATTGTCAATATTCTCAAAAAGATTATCAATGATGCTAGTCATGATTGGCATCCACAGATATTCCCTACCCTTTGGGCATACTGTACTAATCATCATACCCCCACAAGAGCCACTCCATACTCATTTATGGTATTGAAGACATCCTTTCCATTGAGGTCGAAATGCCTTCACTATGCATCTCTTTCAAGCATGTCCTGGATGATCATGACTATTGAGTAGCTCACCTGTAAGAGCTAGACTTGATGAGAAATTCACAGCTACGCTCAACAATTTTTA
This sequence comes from Torreya grandis, assembly GCA_037957365.1. Classification (NCBI taxonomy): domain Eukaryota; kingdom Viridiplantae; phylum Streptophyta; class Pinopsida; order Cupressales; family Taxaceae; genus Torreya; species Torreya grandis. The sequence goes on from JARHVA010000427.1 coordinate 1,795,499, forward strand.
GCCAGATCAAAACTGACTCAAAGGCCACTATAATTGGTGTGTTAAGTATAGAACATTTAAACTTGGTGATCTTGTTCTTAAAGACAACCAAAAGAATATCATTGCTGAGAAGAAGCATAAATAAAAATTTAAACCAAACTGGATAGGGCCTTTCATCATTATTGTAGATTATGGATCAAGATCATATAGGCTTGCCACACCAGACAGAGATGAATTTCCTGAGCTGATGAATATTATTCATCTTAAGTGATACTATGCTTGAGTGCTAAGGTGTATTATCTATAAGGACCATTTTAGTTATGCCATTTTATCACTATTCTTCTTTGTATAAATATCATCCTTATCCGTCCTCTTAGTCGTATTCACTTTTCACTTCTGACCTATTGGCCCAGTATGTTATAAAGCCTAGCCCGTTTGACCTTAGTTTTTTCCATTCATTATGCATTCTTAGCATGGAGGAATCTGATTAGTTTCATTAGTCAATTCAAGTACTTCAAATAGTGATCGTATTTTAGAGCAGTGTGATAGAAGTTTTGGCAATTGCATCATTTGTTTGTTATTCCTTTCTTACCACCAGTCTTGATACTAATTATAACCACCTTTGGGTAAATTAGTATTGTTTATCCATGCTATTGTGTCTTAGTTATAATTGCTTATGGGCAAACTAGGGCCAACATTTGTTTATTACGCGTTGACGTACCAACTTGCCACTTCCTATATCATACTATCTTTTTACAAATTGTGCCTATTTTGTTTGAATTGAATGCTACATTAGTCAAATTCTTCCATTATAGGGTGGAACTACAGTGACTAGAGGTCCTACTCTGGGACTATGGGGCATCGCTCACTATTTTTTGAGGTCCACTCAGCCATGCTCTCATCGTTTTGTGAACAACTTAAGCCACGCTCTTACCATTTTGCAAGCAACCTTAATTTAAATGCTCTCATCATTTTGCAAGATTGAACCATTTAGTGTCTCGTCATTCTTGATTGAGTTGAGATACTCTAAAATAATTCTTAAAACATTTGAAAAATTGTTAAAAAAACAAAAACATTGACCACTTCTTTGCCTTAAGGATTTGGGGAACCCTTACTAAGTTAAGAGCAAATCACTTGTGATTTAGTTTTCCCATCCTTTTTTGCCTTTTTTTCTCATGCACTTCTCTTTTTTCAAGACCATTCATATTCTTATATCACATCTGTTCTGTTTGTTTTCCTCAGCTATCACATTCTTCCCATTTCTTAGGAGAACTATATTTGGCCTAAAGTTTTTTATTGGATATTACATCCATGGAACTATGTAAACATCATCCACTTGCCTAGTGCATATGGAGACAACTCGACCACCCCCTTCCTTTTCTTATGTTCCCCCATTTTGTTTGTTTGTCCAGTTGTCACCTATTTTATAGGGGCAATGTTCGTATGGTTTTTATCGCATTGTTTATTTGTTTTTGCTTCTTTTATTTATTTGTCTACCTTTTTGTTTGCTTTCATCACTATTGCCTTGATTCAGTTTATGTGTGTTCATTGGGTGATTCTTTACCCACACTTATACTCGCATCCATCCATATTCATATGTTTACATTATCATCATGGTTTCTATCAATGGTGCATTATTTTCTATTGAGTATTAGATTATGGGAGTCAGTCCTTATACATATTTCGGCCAAGTCCCCATGATGTTATACCATGATGCCTATCGACACATGCTACAACAAATATCAGATTCAAGAAGTCTATTCAGTAATGGTGGCATCTCTTTGACATTGACATCTTGATTCCATCCTAATCATATCCCAAACAGAGTAATTAAACATGAAAGAATTTCAATCTTTATTAGTTCGAACGAGCATCTCCCTACTAGTAGGTTGTTATAATTCATCATTACACTCTATCTTAAGTTATCATCATCCTTGGCCAAGTTTATCATGTTTCCCATAATCGGGGTCCAATGACTATAACCGCCTATGGGCAAATCATTGCACACCGTCCCACCTACATTTCTCAAGGATTATAACCACCTTTAGGCAAATCATTGTGTTATCACCACTTTACCTTTTTTACCCATACAAAGGCATGTTATTATCTTATTTGTCTATCCTAACATGGGAAACTCCATCTTCTCAAATGATTATAACCACCTTTGGGCAAATCATTGTGTTATCATACCACATTGCCACTATCAGGGCACAATGCTTATAACTGCCTTTGGAAAAACCATTGTACACCATCCCACTTGCATTCTCAATAACTTTAACTATTGTTTTAATATCATTATGTTTTCACCCATCATCTTTCCTTTCTTTGGTCCCCTCATTTCGCTTCTTTCTTTTTGAGGAATCGTTTGCCGACCTACTTATGCCAATCGTTCCATCGAGGGGGCATCATATAGTTAGTTTATCATCATTGTAATTGTAGACATGCAAGACTTTTTCATTCTTTAAGAAGACTTTACTTTACTTATAGCTTGTAATGTCTTTCCAAACATGGGCAAACTGTAGACACCTAAATCTGGCCACCAATGACCTCTAATCAAGATTTTGGCCAATTTCCACCCAAAATGCATATTTTGGCCTAAAAAACACTAAAACACACTAAATGATGTGAAACTGACATATTCAAGTGTTGATTCTAGCTAGGGTATCCCTAAATGGGGTAATGCAATTTAAGGGCCAACTAACTTTGATCAGATCATTCTGAGTCAAAATGCCAATTTTGCACCTAGGTGTTCTAGATTGACCTTTCCTATCAAATCTCTTGCACAAGACATATGCCTTCATTATTTATTATTGGTAACATCCTAAATGGGAATATGATTTTAACACATATGACATTGCCTTCCAATTCTAATCTAGTTGAATTTTGGACCAATAACAAGGCATTCTAATCAATTTGAGTAATTTGTGCACAAAGTACTTAAACATGATTATGAGCTAATTAACCTAAATCAAGGCCTAATTAATAAATCCATGGAAACTTGTTGAATACTTATTTTTGGAAATGACTATTAAATATCTATATCATTATGTGACCTCATTTCTTGAGAAGACATCCCTAAGCCATAAATGCCACAACTATAAGGATTCACACCCTTCATGCCTCATCAATGCCTTTCATGATGCCCTCTATGCCTCTTAATTAACTCTTTTTCCAATGTCATGATGAGGATAATTATAAACTTAATTCCAAAAATTGAATTAATCTTCAACCACACATTTCAATCTCAAGATGGATAGTTCACATTGATTCTAATCAATCTCAAAAATCTATAAATAGAGAAGCCATGAACATCATTTCTAAGTATTGATAATGCAAAGTTATAATACACAAATTATTCCAAAAGCAATTGCAATTAGTTTTGCCATGCCAAATTGATTCCAAGCCATCCAAAGCCATAAGGTGCCAAGGAGAGATGGAGGTAGCCAAGCTTCCATTGCCAAGGACTTCATGAGCACAAGCTGAGCAAGCCACTACAACAAGCATTTTGGAGCATCCACGAGAGTTAAAAGAAGGTTTCTTTTTCATTTTAGTTGTGTGTTTTATTCATGTTCATTAACTAAGCTCTCCCTAGTGTCTAGGCCTAGATATGTTATGCTAGTTAGTGTGTTTCTTTCATTTTATTTTTATTTTAAAATTAACACCATACTAACCATCCTCATTTGAGTCAAATTCCTAGTTCACAAGGTTCAACCACATGTCAAGGTGGTGGTGAGGCCATCAGTGTTGGATAATGAATCCCACTAGCAGGTTTTTGAGAGTGACAAGCAAATTTCTTGCTTTTTACAATAGAAGTTGAGTTCTCCTCCTCTAACCAAGCTAAATTGTAGCATCAATATGAAGATCAGATTATTCAGCTAAATTCAAACAAACTTCCTAAGGGGTTGGTTACACTTGAGGACATTTTTCATGAAGGAGACCATATGAGAAAAGAAAAGGCAGTAATGTCTACTAACGAAGAGAACTATGAGAGAGTATTCATCTTCAAAGACAAACTTCTCAAGCTTGGGAAATTAAGTAGCAAGGCTAAGAGGCACATTTTCATAACTCTTTGCCAAGAGTATGCATACATTTTTGCTTGGGAGTATAGCGACCTAAAGGGTTTTGATCCTAAGTTAGCTTAGCATACCATAGAGTTAGAGGCCAATGCCAAGCATGTAAGATAAAAACAAAACCTTGTTAGCACTAAGATTGAAGAGCTAATGAGGAATGAACTAACCAAGTTAATTAAGTCTCAAATCATGTTTCCCATCAAACACTCATCATGGGTAGCCAACTTGGTGCCTGTAAGAAAAAAGAGTGGCGAGATTAGGCTTTGTGTGGACTTTATAGATTTGAACAAAGTATTCTTGAAGGATCACTACCCTTTGCCATCCATGGAGAAACTTCTCCAATTAGTTTCTAGATCAGAACGCTTCTCTCTGTTAGATGGATTTTCTAGCTACAACCAAGTTTGGGTGAAAGATGAAGATCGGTATAAGATTGCCTTCACCACAAAACGGGGCACATATGCATACCAAAATATGCCCTTTGGTCTATTAAATGCTGGTGTAACTTTCCAAAGAGCCATGTAAATGGCTTTCCAGGGGCTACGAAACCAAATGGTGCTGGTATACTTAGATAACATCATAGTTTTCTCTAAGAATGCCAGCGAGCATATGGACCACCTGACGCTAATTTTTGAAAGGTGTAGAGAGTATAGGATTTCATTTAATCCCAAGAAGTGCATGTTTGTCATGCATGAAGGTAAGTTGTTGGGCCAAATCATCTCAAAGGAGGGGCTATCCATTGATCCTGAGAGAATAAGTGCCATCTTGGCCTTATCCTTACCCAAGCATAAGAAGGGACTCCAAAGTTTCCTTGGAAAGATAAACTTCATGAGAAGATTTATCCCCAATTTTTCAAGTTTGGTTAAGCCCATCACTACTATGATGAAGAAGAACAAAGTGTTCACTTGGTTAAATGAAGGTAAGTTATCATTTGAGGCTATCAAGCAAGCCATCTCTCAAGTACCCACACTTATGAATCCTAATTTCTTATGGGATTTCATATTGTATGATTTTGCCAACATTGATAATCTATCAGATATGCTAATGCAAAGAAATGGTGAAGGACTTGAGCAGCCATTAGCATTTTTTAGTCAAGGGCTTAAAGAGTATGAGGTGAGGTATGCCTTTGTAGAAAATCAAGTCTTTGCAGTAGTAAGGACCCTCAAAAATTTCAATCCAATGCTATCCAATATAAAAATCCATCTTATGGTGTCTCATCTTGGAGTAAGAGACTTCCTTATTAACAAGGATTTGAGTAAAAAAAGAGCTAGTTAGATTACTAAAGTCATGGAGTATGACGTGGAGATCAAGGTCACTAAGATATTAAGAGGTAAAGGCTTATGTGAGCATATGGTTGATGACCTTCATGAAGACAAAGATGTCATATTGGTAACACGAGATAACCTACAAGCAGATGCACCTCCAACTCACACTAGTTGGCTCCATGATGTGATGCACTTTTTGCTAATAGGTGAGTGCCTTCAAGGTATGGATAAAGCAAAAATAAAGTATTTCAGACTTCAGTCCATACCTTATGCTTTAGTTGATGGGGTTTTGTTTAGAAGATACCTTAATGGAGTGCTCCTGAGGTGCATAGATGATGATCAAGTAGCCAATCTTTTAGAGCATTTCCATGATGGGCCTGTAAGAGGTAATTTTACTCTAAGGACTACTGCAGCAAAGATCATGAAGGATTGTTACTACTAGCCCAGCCTCTTCAAAGATGTTTATGCATGGGTGAGGAAGTGTAAAAAATGTGCTCTCTTCATGGGTAAGCAAAGGCTAGCAGCTTTCCCTCTCAACCCGATTCAAGTAAAGCAACCATTCATGTAGTGGGGTTTGGACTTCATTAGAGTAACAACCCCCCATCAAGTGTAGGACATAAGTGGGTTCTTATTGCAACTGATTACTTCCTTAGGTGGGTGAAAGCCATTACATTAAAGGAAGATAATGAAAGTGTAGTCTTAGATTTTTATGACAACAGTATGACCAAGTTTGGTGTTCCATCCACTATCATATCTAATAATGCTTTGGCTTTCCTTAGTTTGAAAATAAGTGAATGGGCTATCAAAATGGGCATCTACCTCAAAAATTCTTCAAACTATTATCCTCAAGGCAACGGGATGGCTAAGTCCACAAATAAAAATTTGCTAAAGATTATCAAGAGCACTATGGAGGAGAATCAGAGGACGTGGCACACCAAGTTGAAGACATCCTTGTGGGATGATTGAGTAACTCCTAAAGCTAATGTTGGCAATTATCCATACGTTCTATTATATGGAAAGGAGGCCAAGTTACCCATTTCTCGTGAGTTGCCTAAAGTAGAGCTAGCCCATCATCTATAGCTACTAGAAGATGAACCCATAAATGTGAGATTGGTAGAACTTGTTGGGTGAATATTTTGTCAACATCTAACTGATGATCAAAATAGGTCTCTTCAACCATAGCATAGGGAGATTGGTGGCCAAATGTGCAAGTTTACCACATCAGAGGTGGACAAATATCTCCTCTCATCAAGGGGAGGTTCCCTATAAATATGAGTAGCTATATACTATATATATAAGCATAAAATAACACTCAGGGGTAGGACTACACCATCTATCTCTCTTTTTTCAGAGATGATGTTCACAGACAAAGGAGAAATCTTGGTGATAATATTGAAGGCACTTCTCTTCTTTCAAAAGTGGTCTTGCAGCAGGGCACATGAGTTCTTTCTGGTGGGTAACCAATAGGTAACAAGGGTGCAGTAACCAGCGAGATGAAGTGTAACACAAAGTCTACACCTCAACTACACAAAAGAGTGAAATAAAAAGGATAATGGGGGTACAAAGTCATCCCAAAATCCTTTACATAGCAAGAAACTAAAAACACACTGAAGACAATTATGACAGCACAAAGTCTTTCCACAACTAGCTTCAGGACACCTTCCTGATTACTTCCACTAGTTCTGCTTGTTAGATTAAATAAACAAGAATGCTCCTAAGAAATGGACATGAGAACAATTTATTAAAATAACACAAGCTATAACAACACAAAGTCTGAAAGTAACTTGCTTTCTCATTCAGATAAAGTAATATGATCAACAATCTGAGCTCAAAGTCTCAGTAATCGCCTTTCAATTTGGGCAGTGTTTTGCTTCTATAATAGAAAGATCTCCCTTGCATAAAATAAGAGATTATAATATATAGCACCCAAAAAGGCTTGGCACTTTGTTCCATGAAACGGCCCCTACTACAGTTAATGCCTTGAATGCATTTTCAATTATGTCAAAGGGGCCATGCTTGGAACAGTGCATCAGCCTTAACTGTGGCATGCCAATTCATCTAATATGTCTCCTCCTTAGCATGGGTTGTCTAGTCCTTTTCCTGATGTCTGAATAGCTATCCACTTTGACTTTACTTTATGGAAGAAAAATAGGCCGCATCCTTAGTTTGGCGTGCTCAGATGACTCTTGGTGAACTATTTCACCTATTAGAAATAACTCTCTTGTAGATATTTCTGATCTTTTTATATTGTTCTCTCTTCCCTATAGCAATTTGAGCTCTCAGGCTCTCTTTTCAACTAGTCGCTTGGCTCATCCTTCAAGTTTTGCACTATATTTGAAAATTAACGGATATTCCATTACCTTAAATTTGACATTCGCGGGGACGTCAATGGTTGTTGGTTGTTTGAACCATATTGAACCATGAACCTTTGAACATATGAAAGTTCATTGGTTCAATGGTTCAAAAGTTTAAGTGATCTTTATCGATTCCTTTGATCCATCGCTTCTTTTGTTTAATCACTTCTTTGCTCTTTGGTTGAACCATCCCTTTGAACTGGTCTTCTGGAATCATTCGTTTCCTTCCTTTGTCTGGAGCTTCTTTTGAACAATTGAACCTGTGAACCATTGAACTTTGAACTCGTTTGGTTCAAGGTTCAATCAGTTCATTAGTTCATCATTTGTTCCATCGAATCCTTTATTTTTCTAAGTCCCTTTGAAGCCTTGAAATTATTTCAGCTATATGTATTTGGAACACTCCGAAGGGAGGGTGTCCCTTTGGGTCTTTGAGAAAGGTCCATTTTGTGGGTGCCAAGAACCCCCCGCAAGGGTACCTACCCTTTGGGGTCCTTCAAGTAGTCTTCGTGCTTCAATTCCTTCAGAGGGTCTTTGGGCTCTAATTCCTTCAGACAAAATGTCTGAAAGAATTCTTTCAGACAATTTGTCTGAAGGAAATCGTTCCTTGACTTTGTCTGCCTTCCTTCAGGCTTTTCTTTTTAGGTGAATTCCTTCAGACAAAAGCATGAAGGAATTCCTTTAGAATTTTTGTCTGAAAGAATTCGCCTTGTCTTTTGCCTTGAATAAATATGAAGGAATTCCAACTTTTCTGCCTTGTTCACTTTTCTGAAGAAAATCTTACCCTTTCGGCCTTCTCTTTGATCTTTGAGCAAATGTTTCCTGCCCTCCGCAAGGGCACCTATCATTTGGTTCACTACCCTCCACAAGGGCACTTTGACCTTTGGGCTTTGGGGTACTCCTTTGAACCGACCATTTGAATCTGCTGATTGAACCAACTTTGGTTCAATGGTTCAATCTCTTTATCGAAATCTTTTGTTTTGGCTTAAGTCTTTTAACCGCTTGAACCAACCGCTTGTTGAACCTTTAAACCAAAATGGTTCAGGGTTTAATGGTTCAAGCCTTCTTCTTTTTGTTAAGTGTTTTGAAGCCATTAAACCTTGAAGCGATTGAACTTGTTCAACTTTTACCGAAGCGCTTAACTCTTTAAGCTTGCTGACATTGTTAAACCTTTGAACCCATTGAACCTTTGAACCTTTTGGAAGCACGGTTCAATGGTTCAATGGTTCAATCCTTTCTTTGAAGCTTGATGATGAACATTTTTGGTTGAACCGAGGCATTGAACCAATCTTGATATTGCCTAAGTGTTGGAAACTTGTTCCTTTGTAAGAACTCGCCTGTTGAAGCCATTGAACTTGTTGAACCTGCTAGTCCCTTAACTAAAAAATATTGAATAATGAAGAATTTGAAAGCTCGAAATAATTTTTTGAAAAGGGAAGAGATAATTTTGGCCTACAGGACCAAAATAGTTCATATGTTGTCCCAAAAATGAGTGACAGATTTTGGGGAACAACAGCTGGCTCCAGTTGGGGAACTTCCTTCAGTTGAAAACTTGGAACAGCTGAGGGGAGTAGAAACCAGAATCTTCAGTGCCTTCAAGTATGCCATTGGGATACGAATTCATGCTACCAAAAAGAAAGGTGCCAAAAATGAAAATGAAAAGCACAAAACAAAACTAAAGACTATAAAAATATACATATGTACATGTGAACTTATCTGACACTTCAAGAATTGAAGTGCTTCAGATGTTGCCCATTGTGAGGTAGAGAAAAGGGCATGCCATCTTGATACTTCAATAGAAAATTGTTTTCACCATTGAGCTGATGGATAGTAAATGGGCCTCTCCAAAGGGAATCAAATTTTCCATGCATTCCCTTTAGTTCTCTTCTCTTGTCCCAAAATAGGACTTGATCTCCAACTTGGAAATCACAGTTTTTTGCTTTCTAGTCGAAGAGCTTCTTCACCAGACTTTGATGTGCAACAATTTGGTCCACCACCATAGTTCGTTGCTCATCCAGCTCAGTCAAGCACATGATCCTCTTGTCGATGGAGCTTTCATATGTTTGATCTTAAACTGAGCTAATCTCAATGCTGACAATTCTAAGGTGATTGATATCTCAGCATTGAGACCATAAAGAAGTTGAAAAGGTGACATATCAATTGCCCTCTTGGGTGTAATTCTGTTTGCCCATAAAGTATCAACCAATGCTTTATGCCATGTTCGTTGGTTGTCATCTACTAGCTTCTTGATAATAGTCACCAGGTTCTTGTTGCTTGATTCAGCTTGGCCATTCCCTTGTGTAAAATAATCAAAAGAGTGGGAGAGGGTAATCCCATAATAAAAATAGAATTGAGTAATCTCTTGGGAAGAGAAACAAGCTGCATTGTCTATGACAATCTTGGTTGGGACCCCAAACCTGGAAATGATGTTCTCTTTGAGGAAATTGCACACTACTTCTGAAGTGGCATGCTTGGTTGGAATAGCTTCCACCCACTTGGTGAAGTAATCTGTGGTTGTGAAGACATAATCATGTCCAACACTTGAAGATGGGTTTACAGCACCAATGAAATTGATTCCCTATTGCTGAAATGGCTCTTATATCACCACTGGCTTAAGAGGTAGAGCAACTAACTTGGGTCTTCCAACAAATTGTTGGCATAATTTGCATCTTCGTACCCATTTGTATGCATCTTGAAATAGAGTAGGCCAGTAATACCTGGCTCGCAGAATCTTATGGGCAGTTATAGGAGTAAAAAATTGTCCTCCAAAGGCCAGATTATGGAAAGACTTCAAAAGTTGATTCTACTGCTCTTTATCCATGCAGCGAAGGAACACTCCATCAAGGTTCCTCTTATACAGGGCATTATCCCATAGGACAAAATTGGCAGCTTTTAACTTGACAGTCCTCCTTTCTTTATGAGACAGGTGAGCAGGACACTCACTGTAAGTAAGAAAATGAGCAATATTTGAATACCACTCATTCATGGTGGAGACAAAGAGGATTATTGATGTGTCTTTAATTTCTTCTTCTCCATGCTCTATTTCTTTTGGTCTCTTGTCAGTAATCAATTGGCATAGGCCCCTTCCCCGCACCGGCTTCATTAGTTTGATGACTAGATCAAACTCCTAGATTTTAGCAATCCAATTACCTCTCTTCATTCTAAACTCATGCAGAGTTAATATGGATTTGACTATGGTGTCTGGAACTAGAGTAGTAGTGCATGAATTCAGGATGTAAAAGTAGAAATGCTTCACTGTCTTTACCACTGCATAAGCATGCTTCTCCATGTTTGAATACTTCAGCTCATGAGTTTTGAGAGGAAATCTCATGAAAGAAATAGGAGATTCCACACCTTCTTGGTCCTGTTGAACCAGAATTGCTAAAAGTGTGTGTTCAAAAGCATAACTATACACTGTGAAATCCTTGGTATAATCTGGACAAACCAGAATTAGGGCGTGGGCAATAGTTGTCTTTATGTCTTCAAATGCTGACTTGCCTTCTGCAGTCCATCAAAAAGTAGCTTTTCCCTTCATCATGTCCACAATGTGGTGAGTCTTCTCAGTGAACTCGGGGATGAACCTTCATAAAAAATTCACCTTTCTAAAGAAAGAGTGAACTGCAGCTTACTTGTGGGCAAAGTAAGTTCTTGGATGAACTTGACTCTATCTGAGTCAATCTTTATGCCTTATCGAGACACAATGTGCCCGAGAAGTTTCCCTTCTGTTACTCTAAAAATAGACTTCTTAAGATTTAGACAAATGCCATTATGGCAGCAGCGTTCCAGCACCTGTTGCAGATGGTGAACATGATCAGGATGATGCTTTGAAAAGACTGTTAAATCATCAAGGTACACCACAATGAACTTACCCATTTCATCCTTGAAAGCAAGGTCCATTTCTCTCTGAAAAGTGGCACTGCCATTTATCAGGCCAAATGGCATTCTTCGATAGGCAAAGGTGCCCCAAGGTGTGGTGAAGGCGGTCTCATGCTGGTCTGCTTTACCAACTTCAACTTGATTGTATCCTGAGAAGCCGTCCAACATTGATAACATTTCTGAACCAGTCACTGTCTGAAGAACTTGGTCCATGATCGATAGAGGATAGTTATCCTTTAAGGATGTCTGGTTTAAATTTTTGAAGTCCACATAGAGGTGAATTTTGCCATTTTCTTCCTTCTAGGTACTATGTTGGCAATCCATGTAGAATGATGGATTGGAAAAATTATCCTAGCATTCAACATTTTTTGTATTTTAAACAAAACAGTACCTGATATCTTTGGATTGTACTGCCTGGGTTTTTGCTTGTAAGGCACCGAATCACTCTTGAGAGGAATCTCTTGGCAAATTTCTTCAGGCCTGAGTGACTTCAGATCATCATAGGAGTATGCTAGGACATCCATGTACTGGCTAAGCAGAGTAGTGAACTTGAACTTCCCTTCCTGAGTGCAACATTTTTCAATGTTCACCATCTTGGGATTTTCTTTGGTACCTAGATTTATTTGGTCAAACTCCTAGGAGGAACTTGAATCCATTTGTTGTTGTTTGATGAACCTATCGTATTTGTCAAATAGCTTCTCAAAGGAAACCAGGCCTTTTGGGATTTTATTTCTTTTAAGTTGCAAGAATTTTTCACTTGCGTCTGCACTTGATTCAGGAGTTGGTTCAAGCTTCTGAGGCTCACTGCCTTCGAAATGAAGCTGTTCAAAGCTATTTTTTTGCTCCAGGAAAGCAATGATTTGGTTGTCACCATTGAACACTTGCCAATGATTAGCATTATCAGGTATACTTGGTCGAAAGATCAGTTCAATAGTGTACCTATCTCCCTTAAAATTAGGATGAAAAACCAACAGAGTTGTTAAAATAGCCAGTGCATCAGCTCAGTCATTGAATTCCCTGGGTATAGCAGAGATGCTAAAAGCATCAAAGCTTTCAATTTGATCCCGGACTAAATTGCGATTGTGGCACAATCTCTCATTTTTGGTTTGATACAAGTTCTTTACCTTACAAACCACCAGTTTAACATCTCCTTTGGCATGAAGGAGTTTGATGCCTTTGTCTCGAGCAGCTTTCAATCCAAGCAATAGAGATTCGTACTCAACTGTGTTGTTGGTGTTGCTAAACTGTAACTTGCATGAAGAAGGAAAAATATCTCCTTAAGGAGATATCAACACAATCCCAGCTCCTGAACTAGTAGAGGAGTAATAGCCATCAAATTCTAGAATCCATACCTCATCACACATTGATTTTTCCTTAGATTCTTCTTCGTTTGGAGGGGGAGATCCTTTTACACTTGCACTGTGCTCTACCCTATCTTCTGTTGTTATGTCTGAACTAATTTTTAGATTGTCACCTTCAGGAGCTTCATTAGATGCCTCATGAACTTCTTCCATGGATATGAAGTAATTATTCATGCTTGAAGACTCAAATATAATTTGAGCTTCAGGCGCTGATGTTTGAGTGACCACGTATTTTGCTTCCTTCTCAGGGAGCAATCTCTGCATAACACCTTTGACTGGGATCTTCACCTCAGATAGGTCCATTCTTAATTCACCACCAACATCCTTGCAAAAAATTTACCTAAGAAGGATGCCATGTGATGCTGGGACGTCGGCCACCAGGACAGTCATGTTAATTCTCTTCTTTGGGAATGCTACAAATGCAAATTGGGTGTCTTTGATTTGTCCCAGCAGTGGCACTTGTTTGTTCTCCATGGAGAAACATCTCCCAAATGTCTTGGTCAATGTGAGACCAAGGGATTCTGCCACTTTGGTAGACATGACATTGTCAGATGCACCAAAATCTATGATGCAATTGTTCAGTTGGTGTCCATTTATCAACAAAGAGACATAAAATAGTTCAGTCCTCCTGGGAATAACAGGAGTAATGACAAGGTTATTCTTGGGGGATGTGTTCTTATGGGAATCATGAGTTATCTTCAGAATTAATTATCTTATAGGTATGACTTGGTTCTTTACACATTGAACCAACTTATCTAACTGCTCAGGGTTAGATTGAAGGAATTCAAATTCAGACATTTGAATTTTGGTTTTCTTTATATGATCAATTATGTCAAATGTCTGAAATGAACTAGGAACAGAGGATGGGAGTTCATCCTTTTGGTTTTTTGGAGGGGGAGGACTGGTCTGTGAATTTGAAGTAGAAGGTGTAGGGATGTTTGATGTACTTACCTTTTTTAGAATCATCGGGTCCTTTGGCTGGAAAGGCAGAGTGGTTCCCCGCTTAACAATTGAAATTGATGGTTGAGGTTACTCCTCTATTTTTTCTTTATCAGCTTATTGGGCTAACTGGTTCTTAGACCAGGTGAATACATCATATGATCCCTCAACTACTTTACCTTCATTTCTGGGTTCATCTTGGTAATTCAGAAAACCAATGTTGGAGTCCTCAGCTAATTCTTCTTCTTCCTCTATGAAGAGATTAGCGTCATCTTTTGGGTCCAACTCAGGCTAGAAGGAGAAATCTGATTTTGCTTCAAGATATCCAACTATTGAATTCGTTAGAGGTGCTTCAATGGCAAGGTTTCCTCATGGGAGAGGAAGATGATTTAACTACCCTTGATTCCTGGCAGCATGGCCTTAGTATGAATGATTGGGGAATGTCCTCCTTGGTACATCTCTGTATGAAGGAGCAGATGACAGCTCTTGCACCATTTTATTTCTAAGAGCTAGCAATTTATTTGCCAATTTTTGCACCATTGGATCAGTGGTGGTTGTAGGTGAGCATTCAAAAGATGAAGAGAATTTACCTCTGTTAGAATCTCTCCTTATCTTTCCTGCCAAGATAAGGTCATCTTCTACCTTAGTAGCCAAATACTAAGCAACAACAAGGTCTATGTGGCTATCCCATCTCAATAGAAAACTCACTTTAGGCAGCTGTGAGTTGATGAAGAAGCATTCAAGGTTTTCAGGTGTTGGCTGAGCAATTATAGGAATTTGGTTCCTCAGCTTGTCAAACTTGGCAATGAAGTCCCTCATCGGTTCATGAGGTTCCTTCTTCATCTATGTGAGCTGGGCTAGTAAGGCATGTGCATCTTTTGTAGGCTTAAACCTGGCTTCAAATTTAGCTTTAAGAGTGTCCCAGTCAGTCACTAATCGAGCCTGCAGATGGTAGAACCAGTCTGCAGCAACACCTTGTAGTGTTTTCACAAACAACCTGACTGCTATGTTTTCATATTCCACACCTATCACGCCACAGGTTATGCTGAAGGCTGAAATATGTTCATCAAGATGAACTCTTCCATCACTAAAGAATTTGGGTAAATTCTTCCTTAAACTGCATGGTATCTCATGTAGAGGTGGAGTAAGATTGAATGGACCAAAAGAGTTACCCCAGGGGCCTTGAACTGCCATGATTTGATTATAGAAAAGGGGGATAAAAAATATGGGTGGAGTATTTATAGGCAAAGCTCTGCCTTGTGTTGGTGACCTGGTACGGGTAGGAGGAATACTCCTGAATTGTTGAACTTGAAGTTGGGGAAGGAACAAATCAAAATTACCCTACTGCACTAACTCAAAAATAGGGTTGACAACACCTTGGGCTCTTTGGTTTCTGGTATAATGTGGAGTTGCCAAATTATAGAATAAAAATGGGAAAGAATTGGCCTTGCTTCAGTTTGAAGCTTGAGGCTTCAAACTGCGTGCTCTATCCCCAGCAGAGCCACCAAAAAAAATTTGGGTGAATATTTTGTAAATTGCTAACTAATGAGTAAAATAGGTCTCTTCAACCATAGCATTGGGAGATTGGTCGGCCAAATGTGCAGGCTTACCACATCAGAGGTGGACAAATCTCTCCTCTCATCAAGGGGAGGTTCCTGATAAATATGAGGAGCTATATACTATATATATAAGCAAAAAATAACACTCAGGGGTAGGACTACACCATCCATCTCTCTTTTTTCAAAGATGATGTTTCCAGACAAAGGAGAAATCCTGGTGATAATACTTAAGGCACTTCTCTTCTTTCAGAAGTGGTCTTGCAGCAGGGCACAGGAGTTCTTTTTGGTGGGTAACCAATAGGTAACAAGGGCATAGTAACCACTAGGATGAAGTGTAACATAAAGTCTACACCTCAACTGCCCAAAGAGTGAAATACAAAGGATAATGGGGGCACAAAGTCATCCTAATATCCTTTACACAATAAGAAACTAAAAACACATTGAAGACAATTATGACAGCACAAAGTCTTTCCACAACTGGCTTTAGGACACCTTCCTGATTACTTCCACTAGTTCTGCTTGTTAGATTAAATAAATAAGAATGCTCCTAGGAAATGGACATAAGAATAATTTTCTAAAATAACACAAGCTATAACAGTACAAAGTCTGAAAGTAACTTGATTTCTCATTCAGATAAAGTAATATGATCAACAATCTGAGCTCAAAGTCTCAGTAACTAGGAACAATGGTTGCTGAGTTCTACAGAAACCGGCGTCGGCAAGATCCAGTGCAGAAGGCAACCGGCGACGGCAGGAAGTCGGCCGACGTCGGCAGAACCAGACCAGCAGGGACCGGCGTCGGTCGCCTGTGTGTTCCCGAAGTGTTCGTTTCACGGACAGTTAGTTAAGTGAACTATGAGTTTGCATGTCAAGACCAGCCAGAGTCTTGGGCTGCGAGGATAATTGTCTAAATTAAGAGTCTCAGTTATTGTTTGAGTTAGGAATCTATTTATAGACCCATTGGCATGTATTGTATAAGGCATGAGATAGAAAGGAAGAGTTTCTTCTAGTTGTAAGATCTATGAGTTGCAGGTTGTTGCAAGCTCATTGGTGATCTACATGTAAGCTTGGTCTTTGAATTGCAGGTTGCAGGTTCATGAGAGATCAGCTTGAAGTGCTATAGAGTGCTTGATGTACCGGCAGGGTTATTACTGACTGGTTGGTGAGGTGAACACCAATTCTGTGTGTGAGTTGGTTGTTGGGACCGTTTTTTGTGTAGGAGAGTGTGTGTGAGAAGAATTACTGTACACTTGAGGTGTGGCGAATCTCTGTAAGGTGAAAGAGTGTGGCGGCTCTTTGATGTATTCTTTTCTGTTAGTGTTAATACAAGATAGTGTATTGTCTCTCATATTCTGTGCTATTGGTGAATTCTAGTTACTTGTGTTTCTGGTTATTTCCGCATATTCAATTGCTTATATATTTGGTAATCATATTGTGCTCTATCTGAGGAGCAAGATCCTAACCAGTGGAGTCAGAGCATGTTTGTTGTTCCTTGATTTCCTGACAAGTGGTATCAGAGCCTTGGTTGTAGGTTCTTGAGCTTGATACCAACAATTGGTATCAGAGCTTTTGGTTGGGATACTAACAGATTGGTGTAGATCTGGGTAGTGTGTTTTGATTACAGGTTACTCACAGGGTTTCTGTTTGAGTGGGAGTTGAGCAATGTCAGAAAGCAGTCAACTATGAATGGACAAGTTCAATGGCAAGAACTACCAATTATGGAGGATGCAGATTGAGGACTATCTGTATCAGAAAGATTTGTACTTACCGTTGGGTGGGGTTGCTAGCAAACCCTTGGATATGAAAGATGAAGAATGGGAGGTTCTTGATCGGAAGGCTCTGGGATCTGTTAGATTGAGTCTTGATTCATCTGTGATTTTCAGCTTATCACAGTGTAAGACAACGGTGGAGTTGATGAAATCTTTGGCAAATTTATATGAAAAACCCTCGGCTTCAAACAAGGTATTTCTTATGAAGCGTTTATTTAATTTGCAAATGTTGGAAGGTGGATCTATTCATAGCCATCTTAGTGATTTCCATGGTTTAGTAAACCAGTTAAGTTCAGTGAATATTGTATTTGATGATGAACTTAGAGCTCTCTTAATCTTGTGTTCATTACCTGAAAGTTGGGAAGGTTTGGTAATGGCAGTTTCTAATACTGTGTCTCCTTCAAAAGTCTTAAAAGTGGATGATGTTGTGAGTGTAATCTTGAATGAAGAGATACGCAGGAAAAGCACAGGTGAATTATCTGGAAATGCTTTGAGTGTTGAAGGAAGAGGAAGGCCAAGAGAGAGGATAGAGCGTGGGAGATCAAGGTCGAAGACAGGCAAGAGATCCAAGTCCAGGTATGGCAGAATAACCTGCTGGAAATGTGGAAAGCAAGGGCACTTAAAGAGAGATTGCAGATCGGGTGAAGATCATCATGAAGAACATGGAGAAGAAGCAGATGTTGCAGGCTACGTTGCATAGGATGCTCTGGTATGTTCTTTGGATAAAGTAGAATCTTGGGTATTAGATTCTGGTGCCTCTTTTCATGCATCTCCACATAGAGAATTTTTTCATGAGTATGTCCAGGGAGACTTTGGAGAAATTTGTGTAGGGGATGGTAAGCCTTGTCAGGTTGTTGGCAAAGGCAAAGTGAAGCTGAAAATGCAGACAGGTGACACATGGGTGTTAAAGGAGGTCATGCATGTCCCAGTTCTGAAGCGGAATCTGATTTCGGTTAGAAGCTTGGGTGAAGAGGGTTGCACAGTAACTCTCTCAGCGGACTCTTGGAAGGTTACCAAGGGTACACTTGTTATAGCTAGAGAGATGTGGCTTGATAGGCTTGGTCACATAGATAAGAAGGAGATGCTGGTTCTTGAGTCAAAGAATATGCTTTCGGATTCAGAAGGCATGGATCGCGGTTTCTGTATGTAGAAGAAGAAAGTAAGGTTTCTTGAGGAATCCGATGTTAGTGACAAGAACGGGAAAGCCTTGGTTTTCAAGGAGAAGGTGACGGACAGAGTTCAGCACAAGGTGCAGAGGAATTCTGAGCAGAGCAAGGGTGATTTGGACAAGGGTTTGATCCAAAAAGAGCTCGTGGGAAAAAGTCAGGTCTCACAAGAAAAACACAGAGACCGACATCTGCAGGAAAACCGGCGTCGGCGTCCAGACAGGGACCGACGTCGGCTATGTGCAGCCCGACGTCGGTGACTCGGGGCAGACAGAGACCGGCGTCGGCCAGGGGAAAATGACGTCGGTAGGGAGGCAGTCGCAGGGAACCGACATCGGTCGGCTGTAGACTGAGATGTGACCAGCATCGGTTACTGAGACGAATTTTGGGTGGACAGCTAGTTGTCATGGAGTCTCAAGCGCCCATTTGGAGGACTGAAGGTGTAAGTAAGTTCTTAAATTCGTCATTTCCCTTCTTTACACTACTTGTTGCTCACTTATGGCATAGGACCAAGAAGTTATTGAAGAAGCAGAACAGGGAGATCCAGGAAACAGTGGGAGCTAGGCATGGATAAGGATGTGATTCCTTGGTGGAGAACCAAACAGGTGTTTTGGGTAGTGTTGCCAACTGGAAGTAAGCACTGAGAGACGAATGGATGTTGAGGATGAAGAAGAGCGGAAATGGTTACGTGAGATGGTAGATCAGGGTATATGATCTTGTTTCAGCTGCAGGGCAATGGAGGTTTGATCATTGTGTTTCTCTTTACCAGGTTGGATAGTATTAGCTACACTATTCTATTTTCTGTATGATGTGCTTGTTGCAGGGTTACATATACAGGTATTGCTGAACTAAAGGTAAAGCTAGTTCAGGTGTTTGTCATGGAGAATCTGGGAGCAGCAAGATTCTTTGGCATGAGTGTGTTCTAGAGACATGGAGGTCTTGTTGACTTTGTTTCAGGATGATTGTGTGAAGCCGGTTAGCACGCCGATGGTTAGACAGTTCATTGAACAGGTGTCTTGATTCACATAGTGAGGTTGAGTGCATGGTATGTACTAAACCTGAGTTTTCCCAAGCAGTGGGAGTTGTCACAAGTTTGGAGTCAATCCGGGAGAGTAATACTGAAGGGCAGTTCAGTGGGACCAGCAGCAGGTGCACATGCTATGCAGGGTCAAGTTCTTTTTCTACATGGTTGTAGATGCGGATGTGGCAGGTAATTTGGATGACAGATTTTGCACCACAGATTTTGTGGTGGTTGGTCTTCAAGAGTGATCTTGAGGAGGGATACAAAGCCAAGGAAACAAACTAGACGGTGTACAGGTACAGGTACAGGTTGCAGCTGTTTATCTCCAAGTGGGAGATTGTTAGGTTGTGGAGCTAAAAGCTTCAACCTTTGCAAACTAGGAACAATGGTTGCTGAGTTCTACAGGAACCGGCGTCGGCAGCATGACCGACGTTGGCAGGATCCAGTGCAGAAGGCAACCGGCGACGGCAGGAAGTCGGTCGACGTCGGCAGAACCAGACCAGCAGGGACCGGCGTCGGTCGCCTGTGTGTTCCCGAAGTGTTCGTTTCACGGACAGTTAGTTAAGTGAACTATGAGTTTGCATGTCAAGACCAGCCAGAGTCTTGGGCTGCGAGGATAATTGTCTAAATTAAGAGTCTCAGTTATTGTTTGAGTTAGGAATCTATTTATAGACCCATTGGCATGTATTGTATAAGGCATGAGATAGAAAGGAAGAGTTCCTTCTAGTTGTAAGATCTATGAGTTGCAGGTTGTTGCAAGCTCATTGGTGATCTACATGTAAGCTTGGTCTTTGAATTGCAGGTTGCAGGTTCATGAGAGATCAGCTTGAAGTGCTATAGAGTGCTTGATGTACCGGCAGGGTTATTACTGACTGGTTGGTGAGGTGAACACCAATTCTGTGTGTGAGTTGGTTGTTGGGACCGTTTTTTGTGTAGGAGAGTGTGTGTGAGAAGAATTACTGTACACTTGAGGTGTGGCGAATCTCTGTAAGGTGAAAGAGTGTGGCAGCTCTTTGATGTATTCTTTTCTGTTAGTGTTAATACAAGATAGTGTATTGTCTCTCATATTCTGTGCTATTGGTGAATTCTAGTTACTTGTGTTTCTGGTTATTTCCGCATATTCAATTGCTTATATATTTGGTAATCATACTGTGCTCTATCTGAGGAGCAAGATCCTAACCAGTGGAGTCAGAGCATGTTTGTTGTTCCTTGATTTCCTGACACTTCGGGCTTCAATTCCTTCGGAGGGTCCTCCAGTTCCAATTCCTTCAGACAAAATGTCTGAAGGAATTCCTTCGGACAATTTGTCCCGAAGGAAATCTTTCCTTGGCTTTGTCTGCTTTCCTTCACGCTTTTCCTTTCGGGCAAATTCCTTCAGACAAAAATCTGAAGAAATTCCTTTGGACTAAAGTTTGAAAGAATTCCTTTGGACTTTTTGTCTGAAAGAATTCACCTTGTCTTTTGCCTTGAATAAATCTGAAGGAATTCCAACTTTTCTACCTTCTTCACTTTTTTGAAGAAAATCTTACCCTTTCGGCCTTCTCTTTGATCTTTGAGCAAATGTTCCCTGCCCTTCGCAAGGGCACCTGTCATTTGGTTCACTGCCCTCTGAAAGGGTACTTTGTCCTTTGGGCTTTGGGTCACTCCTTTGAACTGACCGATTGAACCAACTTTGGTTCAATGGTTCAACGGTTCAATCTCTTTATCAAAATCTTTTGTTTTGTCTTAAGTCTTTTGACCGCTTGAACCAAATGCATTGAACCAACCGCTTGTTGAACCTTTGAACCGTTGAACTTGTTGAACCTTTAAACCAAAATGGTTCAAGGTTCAATGGTTCAAGCCTTCTTCTTTTCATTAAGTGTTTTGAAGCCATTGAACCTTGAAGCAGTTAAACTTGTTGAACTTTTGTCGAAGTGCTTAACTCTTTAAGCTTGCCGACATCATTGAACGTTTGAACCCCTTGAACCTTTGAACCTTTTGGAAGAAGGGTTCAATGGTTCAATGGTTCAATCCTTATTTTGAAGCTTGTTGATGAACATTTTTGGTTGAACCGAGGCGTTGAACCAATCTTGATATTCCCTAAGTGTTGGGAACTTGTTCCTTTGTAAGAACTCGCCTATTGAAGCCGTTGAACTTGTTGAACCTACTAGTCCCTTAACTGAAAAAGCTTGAATAAAGAAGAATTTGAAAGCTCAAAATATTTTTTTGAAAAGAGAAGAGATAATTTTGGCTTGCAGGACCAAAATAGTTCATATGTTGTCCCAAAAATGAGTGATAGATTTTGGGGAACAATAGAACTCATAGAAACTGAGGAGAGAAGAGACCTTGCAATGAAGACGTTAGAGTCACATTAGGCTCAAGTCAAGAAATATTTTGACAAGAGAGCCACTACAAGGGATTTAAGGAGGGAGACCTGGTCCTCAAATGGGATTCAAAAAAGGCCAAACCAAGTAACCATACCAAGTTTGACAGCTTGTGGAGTGGCCCTTATTTGATCCACAGATGCAAACAACATAACACTTTCCAACTGGCCCAAGTGGATGGAAAGGTATTACCCATCTTAGTCAATTGGATTCATCTAAATCCATGTTATTAGAAGAGTTTTCACCCATTGTATGTTATATATTTTGTATAGATTTTCATGTTTTTCTCTAAGTGCCTTATGCACATCCATTTCAGTTGAGTGTTTTCCCTTCCCTAAGTGCCTTGGGCACAATTTATTTCATTTTAGTTGTTCTTGTTGCTTCAAGGGAAGTTTTCAGATAGAGCCAATTTTGTACAAAAGTAGTGACTCCATGCCTAATGGATTGAATGAATCAAATGAGATGGGTTCTCAAGCATAGCAGGCATGCTTCCCTACAAGTCACCATAAATGTTGGTCATTTTTTGCCCACATATCAAAATTTGCTTAAGTATGAAAAAGGGATCTTTTAGACAAGAAAATGGCAAATCTTTGAGAGGACTTCAGGTTTTTCAATAGTGATAACTTCAGGTTTCTGAGGGCACAGTGCAAATTGGGTTTCCAGCAGTGCTTGACTTCTAAATAATTTATAAGAAGAAGTAATTTAGGTTTATGAACCCAAATTACTCATAGATAGTGTATTTCGGGTTCTCTAAGGAGTACTACTTGATTACTTCATAAGTTGTGAGTAGTTAGAAGCCCAAAATAAGTAAAAGGTCTTGACAAACCTGATTTGGTCTCAAAAAATAGTGCTCCTTGAGTTCTTTAAGGGACAAGTCTTCTCCAAAAAATCAAAGGTACACTTCAAAAATATGAAGGGAATTTTCAAAATGTTGAAGGGCATTTTTAGGCAAAAGGGATCTTTTCAACATTTCTGAAAGACCAGTCAACTTTTTAGAAGGTCACTTTCATAAATTCGAAGGGGTTTTCCTTCTCCAAGTAGACAGTTGCAAATTTCCTGAAGGGTATGTTACCCTTTGGAGGGACCATTTAAAAATTCCCAAAGGGTATCTTTCCCTTCGAGAGGATTATTTGTAGAAGTCTGAAATGATGACAAAGAGATCGAGGGGTCTTTCACCATTTGGGAAAGTTCATTTTGAAAAATTTGAAAGGTAATTTCTAAAGGAAGAGAGCAAGAAGGAAGCTTCGGATAAAAAGTTCAAAGGAATTACTTAGAGAGATTTACCCAAGATAAATAGGAGCCCAAAGAATAAATAAGACTTCTAGATGCAGAAGCCCAAAGACTTCAAGATGGACAAGTTTGAAGTAAGTAAGCTTAGATAACCTGGATTACTTTGCATAGAGCAAATCAGGGTTTTCCAAGTACTTTACTTAAAAATATTTATAAGTAAATGATCTTAGAAAGTCTAAAGTTGGAGAGATCAAAGAACTTGAATTACTCTGCATAGAGTAAATCGATATTCTTCAATTGTTTGACTTAAGCTTGGTCCAGCAATGCGAGAATCATGATGCAACGAATGAAAGGCTACCACAT
Source organism: Torreya grandis (assembly GCA_037957365.1). NCBI lineage: Eukaryota > Viridiplantae > Streptophyta > Pinopsida > Cupressales > Taxaceae > Torreya > Torreya grandis. The sequence goes on from JARHVA010000427.1 coordinate 1,818,807, forward strand.
GGCATAAGTTGGATCAGAAAGGGACAATCAATAAAAGACAAGTGGCACAAGGATGACCAATGAGTAAGGAGAATCCACATGGCTGGCAGCTAAAATTATAAAGGCTGTCATCTGCCATAGTTTACTCCCCACAATCATTGTTTGATGCTTAAATTTAGCATGGCTGACACACATGGAGACTCATGTCTTTATTTAGATAGGACATGAAAAAGTGAAATATGCCATGCCATTTAAATGCAAAGATTAAACGCATCATGCCAAGAAGAGACATTCCAACTGCTCACAACATGGCTTCTCAGATGTGCTAAAGAAAAACTTAAAGATGGGAGGGGCTTGAGAGGATTTTTAGTGATCCTGTGTGGTGCATTTAGGGACAACAAAGAAAGACAATATCAGAGTTCCAACCATCAATGACTTCTTCTTTCTTCCCCTTTTCTCTCCCCCCCCCTTTCTATATAAATAAAGGCCTTGAAGCCAAGCAAATCATCTCTAGACTAGTGATAGAATCACTCTACGAAAATCTCTATGTAATAGACCTTTGAAGTAATAAAGATTATTTTACCTACCTCTTTGTCTGAAAATCATTGTGAAGAAGCACCCTTCCAACCTTATTGTCCTTATTTCTTGCTTATTTTTAGGTGTTTTTCAATTAGTTGTAGGTTGAACTTGAGCTTTTCCACCATTAATGGATGCTTAATGTGAATTTAGAAATCCCTCTTCACTTCACGTATGGTTCAGTGAGCCTAGTTTACAAAATATTTATGCAAGTTAGCTAGTTAGGAGGTTGTGTAAGCAAACTTATCTTATGTTGAATTAGTGTCATTTCCCAGACCAAGTGGATCACTTACTTTTGGTGCATCACCTCCCTTAGCTTAGATTTATTTTCAAGTAGTCCTCCTATCCCTTTTCCTTATCCATTAATATATTTTAGTGTGGGAATCAAGGAGCTAAAGTTAAGCACCTGAGGAACTAGCCTCATTAAAAATCCTAGAGGTTCAACCTCACCATAGGATACCCACATCTTGAGGTTGTCCCCATGCTTGTAGATGGAAGTGAGAGAGCCTGAAGAACTCTCTCACAAGGGTGCAATTCCAAGCTATAACAGGTACAATGGTTTCTCTTATATGAATATATCAACTATGGGTTTTTTACCTCTATTGGAGGTTTTCCCACCTATATATGTGTCCATTGATCTATGTTTTCTTTGCCTTCATTCACATGTCTAGATATAGTATATTATACATTGCATATTACATTCATTTTAACATATCCATGTTTTTCATTTCCTACACTTAGTTATAAATTTAGTGTAGTTTATATTTAATGTTAATAGTATTTGTAGATTTCTTATATGTCTTTTGTGTTGCAAATTATCTTACCTTATCACTTATTTCACCCTTGGGTTTCTCCTCGCCTACTTTAGAATCACCTTTGGATCCCTATTTCACTACTCCTCCCTCTTATTTCTTATTTATGCTTCATGGATTGAGTTTCTGGGTTTCATTATAGAATTGTATCAGAATGCATTGAATATCCCTATATATATAACTCATCAGATTTCCCTATATATACAACTCATCAGATAAATGAGACTATAAATTCCAAGGGGAGGTAACTCCTAACCCATATAGATAGAGGGGCCAACTCCCATCCCAAATCCTAATGTCATTCTTTGTCTATATAGATGGCAGATGAGATAGACTATAGACAAGATACTATTTATCTCACTTCCTTTGGGAATATAACTAGGCCTTCCTCACGAGCGTCCACCTTCTATGATTTATGTCTCTAGGCTCTTCCTCACTTTGTGTTTCCTCATAACCTTTCTCTTAATTCATTGTTCACCTTCGGGTTCAATTTTTCCTTTGTTGTGTGCTTCTTCACTTTTTAGTTCTCATTACTAATTTTTACACCTCACGGGCCTTTCTCTACAATTTTCACCTCTAGGCTTTTATCCTACTTATTTGTATGCCTCCTAGATTTCAATTTGTGAGTTGAATTATAAGACATTTGGGATTAAACCAAGCCTTTCTCATAGGCACCCACCTCCTTTATTACCTAATATGCTTTGCTCATACTACCAACTATAGCTAAGTGTTTTCTTAGAATGATAAGGCAATGGTCAAGAGTGGTGTTTTATCACTTGAAGTTAGTTATATTCTTTTGTGGCACAACTATTGCAGTCTATCACCATGACTCTCATCCATATTTTACCCTCTCTTGTGATGAAAGTATCAAAATTTTCCTTTATTATATTGCTCACTGTATACATTTTTTACGATCAAGGCAACTAAAATGTTCTCATGCTTTCTCTCTTTCCTTACATTTTCACCTCATTATTAGCCACACTAAGGTCAATTTCAAGATTAAAACCTTTTATAGGGTGAAATTATATGAGTATCTAAGTTTATTGGTTTATAGGTTCTCCTATTTAGCGTATAGGTGTAGGATATATTGTGTTAATCACGTTAAGCACTAATTATTGTTATTTTGAATATGTATGGAGGAGAAAAATAGAAAAATAAAAATAAAATTAAAAGTTAGAATATCATAGCAAAAATGTTAAAAGGAAAAATTCATAAATAAAAATAAAATATCAAAAGTAAAAATCACCAAAATACAAGATCAAATCATTAGCATGGCCTCTGTCCTATTTGAAGTTCAAACCCTACAGTTGGGCACAAAGTAGATCTCGAGGTCCATTAGAGTGTGTTAAGCTAGTAGAATGAGATAAGATAATTCATAGCTATCATTAGTGTCACGTGACTTTTCATGCAAGTACCCAATCCTCATAGTTGATAATATCTTCTCCAAGATCATGAGGAATAGGAAACATGTCATGGGAAGGTAGGCACATTTACATTTTCATGTATAAAATTTATGGTATGATCAATAGGGTTCACCAATTCACACAAACTTTATGCTTGTTGGGTCAAGTTTCTAGTATATTAATGTCAAAAACTCTTAGTGTTGCCAAACTGATTATAGTGTCTTATTTATAGTAAAGAACATGTTTTCACCTTGGTGTGCCCTCTCTTCCCTCCCTTATTTTTCTCCTTGATACTTATGCTTGTTTCCAAATCTCTACCACTCATCTCTCCCACTCTCCATATTTCCTACCCTTCATTTCTTTCATATATGTTAGTATCATGATAGTATTATCAGTCAAAAATTCCAATTGTACCATTCCATTACTGATTAAAAGTTACATCTTTGAGTTGTTTCAAGATGCTCTCTTATTCATTTCCTTGTTTTTCTTAGATTAAGTTTCATTGTGTTTTGGATCATAGGCTTTATCTCTCCTTATGTTATATAGACTTAATCAAACCTTTACGTTGTGGCTACATGACTCATTTTATCTTTATTTTTATCACCCTATCATTCCTTGGATAATTTATATAACTAATATAGCATCTACTTTGTGGGTATCCATCCCATTTTATCTATATTTTATCACTTTACCACCTCTTAGGTCTTCTAGACCTAATCTAGCCTTTACCATTGTGGTTGTTTGGATTCCAATTTTCCCATCTTCCTTTAGAACTTCATTTAATTCCATTTTTTTGACATGTCTATGTGTGCACATTATTTTTATCCAATTATTATTGTATTATTAGGGTTACCATATGTAGTCTATATGCTCACTACGATCAATACTAAGGTATTTGGATGAACATATTTCAGAGAAAGGTAAGTCAATGTATGTTTACACTAGTTTTAGTTATTTCATTAATTTATCATCTTTATGTATAACTATTTTTTTTATTTTGTGTTGCTATGTTCTTTTTCCAAAGCACCATCCCATGTTACACTATCATGACATGTGATGAGCTTTAGGTGGGGCGTATGTATACACCTTATGTTTTACTTACTAATAATTTATATTGTAAGTCTTGTTGATGCTTCAATCTCACCGATTGCACATCCTAAGGATTGCATAGAGATCAGGGTGGGAAAATTCATCATGTTTTGTAAGAGATTACACAATGATCATATGTTATACATGCCTTCATCCATACCATATCATCTTCTTATTTATCCTCTAAGATTTATTGCTTTCCATTTTCCTTCCTCTTCTTTCTATTCACATGTTCATATTTGATGTCATTGGTCTAGTCGATGACATTTTATAATGCTTCCACCTTGGTTGATTTCATTTGTCGGGGTGATGTATGTTGGGTGAATATTTTGTCAACCAGCTAACTGGTGAGCAAAATAGGTCTCTTCAACCATAGCATAGGGAGATTGGTCGGCCAGATGTGTAGGTTTACTACATCAATAGGGGACAAATCTCTCCTCTCATCAAGGGGAGGTTCCCTATGAATACGTAGGAGCTATATACTATAAATATAAGCAAAAAATAACACTCAAGGGTAGGATAAACCATCCATCTCTCTTTTTTCAGAGATGATGCTCACAGAAAGAGGAGAAAATCTTGGTGAAAACATTGAAGGCACTTCTCTTCTTTCAGAAGTGTTCTTGCAGGGGACAATAGGAGTTATTTCAGGCAGGATAAGTAATTGGTAATGGAGTACAAAGTAACCAACAATCTAAGATGTAGCACAAAGTCTCCACCTTGACTACCCAAGAGTGAGATACGAAGAACAATGGGGGCACAAAGTTGTCCCAAGGCCCTTTACACAAAAAGAAACTAAAAAAACACACTAAAAACAATTATGTCAACACAAAGTCTGAAAGTAACTAGTTTCAAGACACCTTCCTTATCACTTCCACTAGCTCTGGTTGTTAAATTGAATAAACAAGAACACATTCAGAAGACGGACATAAGAACAATCTCCTAAAATGATACAAGCTATACAACACAAAGTCTGTGAATCACTTATTTTCTCATTCAGATAAAATAATATGAAATACAATCTGAGCTCAAAGTCTCAATATTCGCCTTTCAATTTGTGCAGAATTTTGCTTCTATGGTCAAAAATATCTCCCTTCAAATGATACAAGAGATTACATTATATAGAGGCCAAGGGAGGATTGACACTTTGTCCCATGGAGCGACCCATGCTGCGCATTAATGCCTTGGACGCATTTTTGGTTTTGTCAGGGAGAGCCATGCTGGAGCAGGGTAGCTGCCTTAACTATGGCATGTTGATTCATTTCCAACATCTTCTCTTGAGCCAAATTCACTCATTCTATTACCTATTATCCACACAGCTGCCCACTTTGTCTTTACACCAAAGGGGATAAACAGGTTGTGCTTTCAATGCTTGCAAGTCCAAATACCTACCTGGCGAACTACTCCACCTACTGGGAATAACTCCCGCTGAGATTTCCCTCTTTGTCTCTTCTTCCTTTGGCCCTGGCCTTAGGGTCTTTGAATGTATTTGGGTCCGCATTTTAAGCCTGCAAAGATCAACAGATACTTCATTGTAGCAAATTTGACGTCTGCAAATCTTTTATCTTTTGAAGGTTAACAGCTGGTCAGTCATCTTAAATTTGACGTTTGTGAGCCTCTCATTCTCCTTAGCAACTCCTTTGTGTCTTTCTCACTTGTTATGGCTGATTTTCATTGTGACTCAGGCGAAGACACATGGCATCGGCAGCTTTGAAATAAGCTTTGAAATAAGCTTTGAAACTTGTTAGAGGTTGGAAGATCGGATGTAGACACTTGTCATGCTCTGCTTAGTTGGGACAAGACACGTGGCGAGTTCTGCTACTTTGAAATTGGTAGAGACTGTGTCTCAACTTGTGACACTTGGCAGCTTTTGGTGCACTTTGAGGCTCGACGCTTCTGGAAGGGAACTTGCCCTTCAGGGTCTTGAACAGGGTCCATTTCTGAGTGTTGAGTGTCCCCCACAAGGGTACCTACCCTTTTGGATCATCCGGGTGGCCTTTGGGCTTCAATTTCTTCAGAGGACTATCATCCCTTTATTTCCTTCAGACAAAATATCTGAAGGAAATCTTTCCTTGACTCTGCATCTCTGCATTGGGAGTGCTCCATCTTTGACACGTGGCACCTTCTGTTGCTTTTAACAAGTGGCACGTGGCATCTTCCATCAAAATAAGTGAGGATACGTGGAAGCATCCACCTAATTCATAGGAGCTCTTAGAAACCTTTGAGAGTCTGGCAGAAGAAGACATGTGGTGGCTTCTACCGAACTCTAGAAACACTCACAGAAATAGTTGGGGCTCATTTCTAGCAATCACGTAGACAATGACACTTGTCGGCTTCCACCGATTCTCACCAAGGACACGTGGCATCTTCTGCTGCATCGTATTGAAACCTTCCACCATCAACACTTGGCACTTTTCTGCTCTCAGGCTTTTCTTTTGCGCACTTCTTTCCTTGACTGAGGCTACCTTTGAACCTTTGAACCTGTGAACTCATTGAACCTATGAAGCGGTTCAAGGTTCAACAGTTCGGTCAGTTCATTCTTTTGATTTAGCCAAGTCTCTTTGATATCTTTGAACAAAGCACATTGAACCATTTGAATGTTGAACCCATTGGACCTTTTGGTCGTTGAACTTGTTGAACCGATGAACCAAAATGGTTCAAGGTTCAACGGTTCAAGCCTTTATTTTTTGTTAAGTGTTTGCAGTTGTGGAACCTTGAAATGGTTGAACTTTGAACCTTGACAAAGTGCTTAACTCTTAGCTGATGATGTTGAACTTTTGAACCCATTGAACCCGTTGAACCAACATGGTTCAAGGTTCAACAGTTCAATGGTTCAATGGTTCAATCCTTTCTTAGATGCTTGCCGATGGACATTTTTGATTGAACCAAGTCATTGAACCAATCCTGAAAATGCCTAAGTGCTGGAAAATTGTTCTTTTGATTGGACTCGCCTGCAGAAGCCTTTAACCCTGTTGAACTTGCTAATCCCTTTACTAAAAAAGCTTGGAAAAATGAGGAATTTGAATGCTCAGAACAAATTTTGAAAAGGGAAGAGACAATTTTGGTCTTGTAGGAACAAAATAGTTCATATGTTGTCCCAGAAATGAGAAAGCTATTTTTTAGGACAATAGCTGGCTCTAGTTGGGGAACTTCTATCAAATGAAAACTCAGAATAACTGAGGGGAGTAAAAACTAGAATATCTAATGCCTTGAAGTATGCCATTGGGTTATGGATTCATGCTACCCAAAAAGAAAGGTTCCAAAAAATGAAAATGAAAAGCACAAAATAGAAACAAAAGACTATACAAATATACATATGTACAGGGGAACTCATCCAATACTTCAAGAGTTGAAGTGCTTTAGATGTTGCCCATTGTGAGGCAGAGAAAAGAGAGTGCCATCTTGATACTTCAATAGGAAACTATTTTCACTATTGAGCTAATGAATAGTAAAAGGGCCCCTCCATAGGGAATCAAACTTTCCATGTATCCCCTTTGGTTCTCTTCTCTTATCCCATAGCAGGACTTGATCTCCAATCTGTAAATCATAGTTCTTTACTTTCTGGTCGAAGAGCTTCTTCACCAGACCTTGATGGGCAGCAATTTGGTCCACCACTGTAGTTATCTACTCATCCAGCTCAGTAAGACACATGATCCTCTTATCAAGGGAGCCTTCATATGTTTGGTCTTCAATTGCCTTAGCTAGTTTCAATGCTGGCAATTCCAAGGTGATTGGTATCTCAGCATTGACACCATAAAGAAGTTGGAAAGGAGACATACCAATTGATCTCTTTAGTGTAATTTTGTCTTCCCATAGGGCATCAACCAATGCTTTATGCCATGTCCTTTGGTTGTCATCCACCAGCTTCTTGATGATAGTCATCAGGTTCTTATTGCTTGATTTAGCTTGTCCATTCCCTTGTGGAAAGTAATCAGAAGAGTGGGAGAGTGTAATCCCATAGTAGAAATGGAATTGAGTAATCTCCTAGGAAGTGAAACATGCTGCATTGTCAGTGACAATCTTGATTGGGACCCCAAATCTGGAGATGATGTTCTCTTTGAGAAAATTGCATACTACTTCTGAAGTAGCATGTTTGGTTGGATCAACTTCCACCCATTTGGTGAAGTAATATGTTGTTGTGAGGACATAATCATGTCCAGCACTTGAAGATGGGTTTATAGCTCCAATAAAATTAATTCCCCATTGCTGGAATGGCTCCTCTATGACCACTGGCTTGAGAGGCAGGGCAGCTAACTTGGGTCTTCTTATAAACTGCTGGCATAGTTCACATTCCCTAACCCACTTGTATGCATCCTAAAAGAGAGTTGGCCAGTAGTACCTAGCTCGTAGAATTTTATGGGAAGTCACAGGAGCAAAAAAATGTCCCCCACAGGCTAAATTATGGAAGGACTTCAGAAGTTGGATTTGCTGCTCCTTGTCCACATAGTGAAGGAAAACTTCATCAAGGCTCCTCTTGTATAGGCCATTGTCCCAGAGGACAAAATTTGTAGCTTTTAGCTTGATGGTTCTCCTTTCTTTATAAGATAGGTGAGCAGGACACTCACCATAAGTAAGGAAATGAGCAATACCTGAATACCATTCATTCATGGTGGAGACAAAGAGGACTATTGGTGTGTCTTCCACCTTTGATTCTTCATGCTCTGTTCCTTCTGGCTTGTTATCAACAATTAATTGACATAGCCCCTTTCCACGCACCAACTTTGTTGCCTTGATGACCAGATCAAACTCCTAAATCTTTGCAACCCAATTGCCTCTTTTCATCCCAAACTCCTGCTGAGTCAGTATGGATTTGACCGTGGTATCAAGAACCAAGGCAGTAACTCGTGAATTCAAGATGTAGAAATGTAAATGCTTTATTGCCTTCACCACTACATAAGCATGCTTCTCCATGTTCAATTACTTTAGCTCATGAGCTTTGAGAGGACAACTCATGAAGAAAATGAGAGATTCCATACCATCTTTATTCTATTAAACCAAAATTGTTGAAAGCGTATGTTCTGAAGCATATCTGTATATGGTGAACTCTTTATTATAGCCCGAACAAACTAGAATTGGAGCATGGGCGCTGGCAGTCTTGATATCCTCAAATGCTGACTTGCCTTCTTCAGTCCAGCTAAAGGTGGCCTTCTCCTTCATCATGTTTACAATGTGCCTAGTCTTCTCAGCAAACTCGGGGATGAACCTCCGTAAGAAATTCACCTTTTCAAAGAAAGAGTGAACAACAGTCTTACTTGTGGGCAAGGAAAGTTCTTGGATAGACTTGACTCTGTCTGAGTCAATACTTATGCCCCTTTTAGACACAATGTGTCTGAGAAGTTTCCCCTCTGTTACTCCAAAAATTGACTTCTTGGGGTTTAAGGAAATGCCATTCTGGTGGCAGCGTTCCAGCACTTGTTGCAAGTGGCTCACATGATCTGAGTGATGCTTATAGAAGACAGTCAAGTCATCAAAATAAACTATGATGAACTTACCCAACTCTTCCTTGAAGGCAAGGTCCATTGCTCTTTAGAAGGTGGCGTCAGCATTTATCAAGCCAAAAGGCATCCTCCTATATGCAAACGTGCCCCAGGGTGTGGTGAAAGCAGTCTTATGCTGGTCTGCTTCACCAACTTCAATCTGTTTATATCCTGAGAAGCCATCTAGCATTGATAACATCTTCGAACCTATCACTCTCTGAAGCACTTGATCCATGACTGGCAAATGATAGTTATCCTTCAAAGATGACTAATTCAAATTTATAAAATCCACAAAAAGGAAAATTTCACCATTCTTCTTCCTTACAGGCACTATATTGGCAATCCATGTGGAATGATGGATTGGGAAGATTATCCTAGCATTTATCATCTTTTGTATCTCAAATAAAATAGTACCTGATATTTTAAGATTATAATGCCTGGACTTTTGCTTGTAAGGTGTTGAATCAGCCTTGAGAGGAATGTCATGTCAAATTTCATCAAGCCAGAGTGACTTCAGGTCATCATAGGAGTACGCTAGGATGTCCATGTACTGGTTGAGCAAAGTGGTGAACTTGAACCTCTCCTTAGGAGTACAACATTTCCCAATGTTCACCATCTTGGGGTCTTCCTTGGTTCCCAGATTTACTTGGTCAAACTCCTGAGAGGAGCTTGAATCCATTTGCTGTTGTTTGATGAATCTATCATGTTTATCAAATAGCTTTTCAAGGAAAACTAGGCCTTTGGGAATCTTATTCCCTTTAAGTTGAAAGAACTCCTCACATGTGCTTAAACTTGATTTAGAGGTTGGTTCAGGCTTTTGAGGTTCACTGCCTTCAAAATGCAACCATTCAAAGCTATCTTTTTTCTCCATGAAGGCAATGATTTGATTGTCATTGTTAAACACTTGCCAATGACTGGCATTATTAGGTACACTTGGTCTAAAGACTAGCTCAATCATGTACTTGTCTCCTTTGAAATCTGGGTGGGGGACCAAGAGAGTAGCTGAAACAGCTAGTGCATCCGCCTGATCATTGAATTCTCTAGGAACGATAGAGATGCTAAAAGCATCAAAGCTTTCAATTTGGTCCCAGACTAGATTGTGGTAATGACACAATCTTTTGTTCTTGGTTTGATACAGGTTTCTTACCTGACAAACCACTAGTTCAACATCTCCTTTAGCATGAAGGAGCTTGATGCATTTGTCTCGAGCAACCCTCAATCCAAGCAACATGGACTCATATTCCACTGTGTTATTAGTGTTACTGAATTGCAACTTGTAGGATGAAGGAAAAATATCTCCTTGAGGAGATATCAACACAACCCCAGCTCCTAAACTGATGGAGGAGCAGCTGCCATCAAATTCAAGAATCCATACCTCATTTGATACTTATTTTTCTTTGGATTATTCTTCATTAAGAGGAGGAGATTCCTCTACACTTGCATTACACTCTGCCAATTCTTCTGTTGTTTTAGTTGAATGCATTTTCAGGTTGTCACTTGCAGGAGCTTCATCAGATGCCTCATGAACTTCATCCATGGATAGAAAGTAGTTACCCATGCCTGAAGACTCAAATAGAATTAGAGCTTCAGGTGCCGAGGTCTGGGTAACCACGTATTTCACTGCCTTCTCAGGGAGCAACATCTTCATAACACCTTTGGCTGGAATCCTTGCCTCGGATAAGTCCATACTCAATTCACCACCAACATCCCTACAGAAATTTCACCCAACAAGGATGCCATATGATGCTGGGACATCAACTACCAAGACAGTCATCTTGATTCTTTTGTCTGGGAATGTTGTAAATGTAAATTGGGCATCTTTAATTTTTCCTAGCAGAGGTACTTGCTTGTTCTCCATGGAAAAGCATCTACCAAAAGTCTTGGTCAGTTTGAGGTCAAGGGATTCAGCCACTTTAGTAGGCATGACATTGTCTGAAACTCTAGAATTAATGATGCAATTGTTCAGCTGGCATCCATTTATTAACAATGAGACATAGAAAGGTTTAGTCCTACCAGGAGCAGCAGGAGGGGTAATGACAAGATTGTTCCAGGTGCGTGCATTCTTGGGGGGATCATGTGTCACTTTGGGAATTGCTTGTTCAATAGGGACGTTCTGGTTTTTAACACATTGAACCAGTTTATCTAATTGCTCAGGATGGGAATGCAAAAATTCAAATTCAGACATTTGAATTTTGGTTTTCTTTATATAGTCAATGATATCAAATGTTGGAAATGAACTAGGTACAGAGGATGGGAGTTCATCCTTTTGAGTTTTGGGAGGGGGAGAACTGGACTGTGAATTTGAAGTTGAAGGTGCAGAAATGTTTGGGGTACTTACCTTTCTAGCAGTCACCGGGTCCTTTGGCTGGAAGGGCAGAGTGGCCCCACGCTTAGCAATTGAAACTGTTGGTTGAGGTTTCCCCTCTATCTTTTCTTTATCAGCTTGTTGAGCTGATTAATTCTTAGACTAGATGAATATAGCATATGACCCCTCAGCTGCATTGCCTTCACTTCTGGGTTCATCCTAATAGTTTAAGAAACCAATATGGGAGTCACCAGCTAATTCTTCTTCTTCCTTAGTGAAGAGATTAGTGTCATCTTCAGGATTCAACTCAGGTTGGAATGAGAAATTTGATTCAACTTCAAGATATCCAACTGTTGAGTTGGTTGGAGGTGCTTCGAGGGCGAGGTTCCTTTATGGAGGAGGAAGGCGATTTTACTATCCTTGATTCCTGGTAGAATTGCCTTGGTAATACTGATTAGGGAATGTCCTCCTTGGTACATCTCTGTATGAAGGAGCAGATGACATCCCTTGTGCCATTTGCTTTCTAAGAGCTAACACTTCATTTTTCAGCTTTTGCACCATTGGGTCAGTGGTGGCTGTAGATGAGTATTCAGAAGATGAAGAGGATTTACCTATATTAGGGTCCCTCCTTATCTTTCCAGCCAAGATAAGGTCATCTTCTACCTCAGTAACAAAGTCTTGAGCAGCAACAAGGTCTATATGTCTAGCCTGTCTCAGCAAGAAACTCACTTCAGGCAGCTATGAGTTGATGAAGAAACACTTGAGATTCTAGGTGTCGACTGGGCGACCATGGGAATCCTATGCCTCAGCTTGTCAAACCTGGAAATGAAGTCCCTCATAGGTTCATGGGGCTCCTTCTTCATCTGTGTGAGCAAGGCCAGTAAGGCATGTGCATCTTCTACAGGCTTGAACCTGGGTTCAAATTTGTCTTTTAGAGTGTCCCAATCAGTCATTGACCGAGCTTGTAGATGGTAGAACTAGTCTGCAGCAACGCCTTGTAGTGTCTCCACAAATAGCCTAACTGCTATGTCTTCAAATTCCACCCATATTACGCCACAGGCTATGCTGAAAGCTGTAATGTGTTCATCAGGATGAACTTTCCCATCACCAAATAATTTAGGGAAATTCTTCCTTAAACTGTGTGGAAGCTCATGCAGAGGTGGAGTTAAATTCAGTGGACCAAAAGAGTTACCCCAGGGCCTTGAGCCATGATTTGATTATGTAAAAGTGGGATCACCAATCTGGGTGGAGTATGGATAGGCAAAGCTCGTCTAGCAGTAGAAAAAGAAGCTATGCCTTGTGTTGGTGACCTGGTAGGGCTAGGAGGAAGACTCCTAGTTCGTTGAAGGTGAGGTTGTGGAGGAAACAACTCAAAATTACTCTGTTGCACCAACTCAAAAGCACGATCAACAACACCTTGAGATTTTTGGCTTCTAGTATAACATGGAGTTACAAGATTGTGAAACAAAAATGGAAAAGGACTGGTCTTACTTCAATTTGAAGCTTGAGGCTTCAAACTGCTTGTCCTTCCCCAGCGGAGTCGCCAAAAACTGTTGGCAAATATTTTGTCAACCAGCTAACTGGTGAGTAAAATAGGTCTCTTCAACCATAGCATAGGGAGATTGGTTGGCCAGATGTGTAGGTTTACTACATCAATAGGGGACAAATCTCTCCTCTCATCAAGGGGAGGTTCCCTATGAATACATAGGAGCTATATACTATAAATATAAGCAAAAAATAACACTCAAGGGTAGGATAAACCATCCATCTCTCTTTTTTAAGAGATGATGCTCACAGATAGAGGAGAAAATCTTGGTGAAAGCATTGAAGGCACTTCTCTTCTTTCAGAAGTGTTCTTGCAGGGGACAGTAGGAGTTCTTTCAGGCAGGATAAGTAACTGGTAATGGAGTACAAAGTAACCAGCAATCTAAGATGTAGCACAAAGTCTCCACCTTGACTACCCAAGAGTGAGATACGAAGAACAATGGGGGCACAAAGTCGTCCCAAGGCCCTTTACACAGAAAGAAACTAAAAAAACACACTAAAAACAATTATGTCAACACAAAGTCTGAAAGTAACTAGTTTCAAGACACCTTCCTTATCACTTCCACTAGCTTTGGTTGTTAAATTGAATAAACAAGAACACATTCAAAAGACGGACATAAGAACAATCTCCTAAAATGATACAAGCTATACAACACAAAGTCTGTGAATCACTTATTTTCTCATTCAGATAAAATAATATGAAATACAATCTGAGCTCAAAGTCTCAGTATTTGCCTTTCAATTTGCGCAGAGTTTTGCTTCTATGGTCAAAAAGATCTCCCTTCAAATGATACAAGAGATTACATTATATAGAGGCCAAGGGAGGATTGACACTTTGTCCCATGGAGCGACCCATGCTGCGCATTAATGCCTTGGACGCATTTTTGGTTTTGTCAGAGAGAGCCATGATGGATCAGGGCAGCTACCTTAACTGTGGCATGTTGATTCATTTCCAACATCTTCTCTTGAGCGAGATTCACTCATTCTATTACCTACTATCCACATAGTTGCCCACTTTGTCTTTACACCAAAGGGGACAAACAGGTTGTGCTTTCAATGCTTGCAAGTCCAAATACCTACCTGGCGAACTACTCCACCTACTGGGAATAACTCCCGCTAAGATTTCCCTCTTTGTCTCTTCTTCCTTTGGCCCTAGCCTTAGGGTCTTTGAATGTATTTGGGTCCGCATTTTAAGCCTGCAAATATCAACAAATACTTCATTGTAGCAAATTTGACATCCATGGATCTTTCATCTTTTGAAGGTTAACGGCTGGTCAGTCATCCTAAATTTGATGTTTGCAGGCCTGTCATTCTCCTTAGCAACTCCTTTGTGTCTTTCTCGCTTTCTATGGCCGCTTTCCACTGTGACTCAGGCGAGGACACGTGGCAGCATCTGTAGCTTTGAAATAAGCTTATTGCAATAAGCTTTGAAACTTGTTAGAGGCTAGAAGCACGGATGCAGACACTTGTCATGCTCTTCTTAGTTGGGACAGGACACATGGCGAGTTCTGTTGCTTTGAAATTGGTAGAGACTGTGTCTCAACTTGTGACACTTTGTAGCTTCCACTGCACTTTGAGGCTCGACCCTTCCTAAAGGGAACTTGCCCTTCGGGGTCTTGAATAGGGTCCATTTATGAGTGTTGAGTGTCCCCCACAAGGGTACCTACCCTTTTGGATCATCTAGATGGCCTTCAGGCTTCAATTTCTTTAGAGGACTATCATCCCTTTATTTCCTTCAGACAAAATGTTTGAAGGAAATCTTTCCTTGACTCTGCATCTCTGTGTTGGGAGTGCTCCGTCTTTGACACGTGGCACCTTTCGCTGCTTTTAACAAGTGGCACACAACATCTTCCATCAGAACAGGTGAGGACACATGGAAGCATCCACCTAATTCATAGGAGCTCTTAGAAAACTTTGAGAGTCTGGCGGAAGAAGACACGTGGTGGCTTTTGTGAACTCTAAAAACACTCACAGAAATAGTCGGGGCTCATTTATGGCAATCACATAGACGATGACACTTGTCAGTTTTCATCGATTCTCACCAAAGACACATGGCATCTTTCACTGCATCGTATTGAAACCTTCCACCATCAACACTTGGCACTTTCTGATCTCGAGCTTTTCTTTTGTGCGTTCCTTTCCTTGACCGAGGCTACCTTTGAACCTTTGAACCCATGAACTCATTGAACCTATGAAGCAGTTCAAGGTTCAATGGTTCAGTCGATTCATTCTTTTGATTTAGCCGAGTCTCTTTGATATCTTTGAACCAAGCGCATTGAACTGTTTGAATGTTGAACCCATTGAACCTTTTGGTCGTTGAACCTGTTGAACCGATGAACCAAAATGGTTCAAGGTTCAATGGTTCAAGCCTTTGTTTTTTGTTAAGTGTTCGTAGCCGTGGAACCTTGAAATGGTTGAACTTTGAGCCTTGACAAAGTGCTTAACTCTTGATGATGACGTTGAACTTTTGAACCCATTGAACCCGTTGAAGCAACATGGTTCATGGTTCAACGGTTCAATGGTTCAGTGGTTTAATCCTTGCTTAGATGCTTGCCGATGGACATTTTTTATTGAACCAAGTCATTGAACCAATTCCAAAAATGCATAAGTGCTGGAAACTGGTTCTTTTGATTAGACTCGCCTACAGAAGCCTTTGACCCTGTTGAACCTACTGATCCCTTTACTGAAAGAGCTTGGAAAAATGAGGAATTTGAATGCTCAGAACAAATTTTGAAAAGGGAAGAGACAATTTCGGTCTTGCAGGACCAAAATAGTTCATATGTTGTCCCAAAAATGAGAAAGCTATTTTTGAGGATGTAGTTATGTGTCAACTGACATTTTTCTATTTATCATATTGGCCAATGATGTCGGCTAAGTTTGTGTTTTGTATGTTTTGGGTTTAATTCATATTTACATGGTTCTATTTTGTTATTTATCGTAAGAAAGACATCATATCCACTATATTCGTGCATACATATCCATCTCAACAATTAGAAAAATAATTAGGAATAATGAGCTTACACTTGAGGAGGACTTGTTTGCATAAGTTCTCTGAATATACTGAGAAGAGAATTTGAACTATCAAGGTACACTTAGTATTTGGAGTCCCCTAATAAGGATACTTAAGTCTTCTTCTTTCTGTTTTGAACTTCTTGTACAACATTTCTCATGAACCACCACTTGAGCCAAGGAGGAGATTGAAGCGCTGACAAGTCAGCCCAAGGTAAGTGTTATATACACTTGATACCTCTCATATTTATCACTTTATTGATGGTTTCTCTTGTAGGGTCTTGTTGGTGCATTAATATCTCTGAGTGCATATCCTAAGGAGTGCACTGGGAATGGAGTGGGATCAGTTCATGGTACTTTGAAAGATATATTTGCATATTATTATATCATAACTTCATTACTATTAGTCTAACATCTTATGAGTCTCTTTCTATCTTCCTTTTCCATCTCCTTTTCTTTTGGTTTTTCTAGCTAGTCTATATCTCTAATGTATCTGCCAGGCCGATACAATTCATCTCATACATAGTTATCCTTGTACTATGTTATGAGTCTTATCCCTGTCATTTATATTGTATCAGCCTAGATGATATAGTTACATGTTAACTGACATATTTTCTTAGTGTATCGGTATAGCTGATACACTCAGTGTAGAATTTAGGGTTAATTTTAGGTTTAACATCATATATATAGGGGTTATATTATCATTCCAAACATATCACAACACTCATATACTATGCTTGTGCTCACATTACTACTTTTAAGTTTTAAAATGATGAGTTAGATGCTAAATTATTATTCTTGGAGGTCTAATCTTGCTTAAAGGTCTTTGAAGCTTAATTTTATGAAAAGTCATGCTAAGGAGGTGTCCTAGTCTTTGGAGTCCAAGTAAGGATATCTAGGTCTTATTCTTTCCATTTGAGGTCTTCATCCTACAACATCTCTTACAAAGTGCCACTTGATCCAAGAGGGGGGATTGATGCATCAATGAGTCACCCCAAAGGTAATTATCTCTATCCTTATTCTCTTTCATTTATGTACTTAATTGATAGATATGATTTTCTTATTGTTATAGTAAATATATAGTTGTGTGTCATTACTTATGCTTCTCCTTATATTGAATAAGTTGGTCTAGCTATAGGGTGCTTAGGCTTACCATTATCACCTTAGGTTACATAAACTGCCCATTGGTTGACCATTGCACCACTTACTTTCATATTAGTTTAGTATGTTATAATTATCATGGATCTAGGTTACCCTTGTTACTCAATCATTGCATGTTATATCCTTTTTATATTCATGATACACCCCTTTCTTACCATTGTTATATCATTTGATTTACTTCAAGATCTAGTTAGAGCCATACATTGTATCTTCGGCATATGCATTGGAACCCTATACTCTTGTTATTGAGCGTGTATTCCTCTCTACTAGGTCTATGGCCAATCTAAGCACCATCATTGTATTGTCCAAATATACGTAGGATCTATTGTTATGACCTTTGTTTGTATCCTAGTTTAGAAAGAAAAATAAGATTTTTCTTGGTGATCTAACATGTGCATGCATTATATTTAACCTGATGTGAATCCTATCCGATCATTAGTTGAATTATCTTTACATTTTATTTTTTCTTCTTAGTGTAATATCTAATTTGTCTTCACCATCATAATACATTTTGGCGAACTCAATGTGAATTATATCCCATTGTAGGTTGGATTGTTTTCATGTTTCCTATTTTCTTCTTAATTTAATATTCAATTTGGATTCACCATAATTATACATTCTAGTGAATCCGACATGAATCTTATCACACATCCTACCACTAGTTAGATTGTCTTCACATTTACATCTTGTTTTAATTTTTCAAACATACCTTATACGCCAAAATTTTATTTTTCTAAATACTTTATAATGTTTCATCAATTTTCAATGATATATCCTCTTAGGATATTTTTAACGAGCCTTAACCCATTCTAATTTTTCATGGGTCATTCCTTTCTCCCTTCCACCATTGAAGGAAACTCCTCATGGTGCAATTACTCTACTCCATTTCCCATGGCCGAAGATCCCCATGATGATCTTCACACTTATGATGATCCCCATGATGATCCTAATGATGAAACTTATAGCTAGACTGAAGACCTCTATGATGATCTCACATTTGACACTTAAAACATGGATGAAAATCAATATCATGATTATCCTATCTATGATGATGATTCTTATAACATAATTGAAGATCCTAACATGATAGTTTATCTTCCCATTTATGACTACCCTCCAACTTATGACGATGCTATCATGATATAGGATCCCTTTTCTTATACTTATAACATGGTTGAAAATTAATATCACTATTTTCCCATCTATGATGATGATTCTTATGATGGAGGCAAAAACCTATCATGATAACATATATGTAAGAACCCCTTCGAGGTACACTTGAAAATGGTAATTTTTTAGAAATAATTCTCCTGAAGGTTTTCTTAACTATTTTGGATTCTAATTGCATCATTAATTATAAATAATAAGAATTAATAAATAAAAAAGTACAAAGCATCACATTTGATCACTCATTTCCTTGATTTTTATACATTATTTCAAGTAAACTTTCATATAGCATGTATTCTTGTATAAAATTATCTAGTTGTCCAATAAGGAAATGTAAACATTCATAAATCATATTTAAAAAGTACAACATGAGATAATGGATCAGTTCTAATTACATTGATCATAGTCCTCATAATTATATATTTTGTAGTATTATATCACATGAATACATTTTTTCCAAAATAAATAAAATAAAACATAATTATACATAGTCAACAAGTGGCATTCTTAATACAATCAATGGGAGAATAGGAGATCCACTGAAGTCACCAGTAAACTGTATAATATGTATAATGGGTGATTATCATAGAGGGATTTACCTCCAACCATAGAGCCTTTCAGATCTCCTACACACCTCTCAGCCACAGAGAGTGGCCCTTCCCTTCATGAGAAGGATAGATATGAATCAAATGAAAAGAAAGAGGTCAATGTGTAAATGATTTAATACTACAGCCACTACATATAGCATGATGCTAGTATGGCAATGAATTAAGATAGGAATTGGTACTTTCCTAATATATACATCTTATATGCATTGTTTATTGCCATAACTACATTTAACAAGCTTCTTTTGTCATATCTGAACCCAATAATCTATTGAGTTGTAGTAAGACTAAAGGATTTATCCTATCGCTTAATACTTGTGCCCCAAATTCACAACTCGATCCTTGGGTTTCTTCAACCTACCCATCCTAACAATATCTTGGCATCAAATTATCTCCAAGGAAAATAACTAGCTTTGATCTTCAAAAATCATGAACGAGATAACGTTTTACACGAGTGTTTCATATTGCCCACAAGATGATATCTCACTCACACTGTGGTGAAGGACCTCCCAAACAACATTTGATGTGTGGTAACTATTTATTATTTTATTTGATAGATTAGGGACATATTAACACCAAGTATAATGTAAACCCTTATTGATGAATTATGGAACATCATAGATAATAAACCTAAGTTTGTGAATCCTACAACAATATGTTAGATGCAATTCAAACCAAAAACTTGATAGCAATATTTTATAAGGGCCAAAAGTGATTTGAGTTCTATGTTTCAAGTTTCCTATTTACAAGATTTTAATGGTGTTAAATTAACCATTGCTTGTTCAAAGAACATTTATACTTATAATGTGTTCTCATTGCCATTTAGTTGAAATCCTTTTATTCCACAATATAAAGAAATATTTGGAAAAGGAAAACACTTTTATGGTGTATTTGGTATTATAATAAAGTTGCCTCATGTTTTGACAAATATAGTTATGATATTCAAATGAATAGATCTTATATTTAGTTATTGATCAAA
Source organism: Torreya grandis (assembly GCA_037957365.1). Lineage (NCBI taxonomy): Eukaryota > Viridiplantae > Streptophyta > Pinopsida > Cupressales > Taxaceae > Torreya > Torreya grandis. The sequence goes on from JARHVA010000427.1 coordinate 1,838,911, forward strand.
TGCATTGATCAATTCAAACACTAATGTCTCTTCAAGTACATTAATCTTATCTTGTGCTATTTTACTTTGTAATTCTAAAAAAAAAAAATTGTAAATGTTTTATTAGACCATTGCTTATAATGTTGGCATTGTCAATGTTGTTAAGATAATTTACTTGCATAAATATTAGTGTTAAGTGGAGTGATCTTACTAAAACATTGTACGGGATCTCATGTAGACATTGTTTTGAAATAGTTTATTATAAAAGCCATGTTATAAGGAAAGAGGGAAATGCAATAATTATCAACAAAGATTGTATAAGTGGTATTGGGGAAGCAACAATAGTGGAATTAAAACAACAATGGTGGTGGTATAGGTGGTAGTGTGAAATACTTATATTCTTGTATAGATTTTATAACTAAGAGAAATTTTTCTTGTTTGGAAGATGAATACAAAACTTAATAGTAGCAGTGAATACCGTTGAATGATTAAATAATGCAAGATATCATAATTTCTATGTTTCCATTCTTCTCGATAGTTTGTAGCGAGGGGGTTGCTTGCATTATCAAGTTGGAGCCCTAAAATTCTAGTGTATTACCTTGTTAGTTAGTACCCACGGTATACTTATTTAAAGTTGGCACTACTGACCCCCATTGAATATCGTCAAAAATACTTGAGATTTAATTTAGAAAATTATTAGAAGAATTGGTGAGGAGGAGTGATAAGGTTCCCAATGGACATTATTATCAAGTTTGATACAAGGGTTGCTTTCACTAGAAATAAGTTAGTTTATGGGACTTAAAAACAAGAATCATTAACACTGATAATTATTTGATAACTTACATAAAATGTTATGGCTAATTTCAAGACCAACTTAAGCTCCATGTACTAACCTATTTACAAAATTTTGTTTCAAGTTTTGAGTGCCTAGTTCTCCTCAAAATACTACAATTAAGATACAGTTTGATCCCTTGTCAATATTGCATACTTTACACTGCATAGCTAAGTTTATTGATAGTAGCATCTACTATTATTACAAACTGGTATGTATTGCTAGTTTTCATATTGATTCTCTGTACTATCTAGGCTACATAAGTTAAGATTTCACATTTACAATTTTATTAAAAAAAAAAAAAAAAAAACATGGAACAATTAGCGTGGTTGTAAAACATTACAATAAAAATCTACTTATTAAGATAATATTTACTTATTCCTTGGTCCCTAATTCATATTTTAGTGCTATGACCAAAGCCAAAAGTTATTTCCTGCTCCCATGAATGGTTCTGAACTATTGTCCTTACTACTAGGAAACTACCTCTTACAACAATGCATGCGACATTAATCAACCCATGTATTGACAACTTAGCCATGGAATAAAGTAGCATTATAAAAACTATTTAAAACATTTGGCTCAGTGATATTTTTTTTAATATGGAAAGACTTCCTTAACTATCATTCTCATGGCTTTTTAGTATTTTCTAAGGTTATTTCCAGTAACTAGCAGACTTTATAGGGTGCAAATACTTTAGGGCAGCTTCTAAAATGCAACACCCCATAGGGAAAATGCAATCATGCTGGATAGAGGATACTTATGTTGAGTTAAGAATTAAAACAAATTCTAAAGTCCATCAGAAATAGTAAAAACGTAGTCGTATGAGCAAGGCACGGTCTTTATAGGTAAAGTGCAGTCCATATAAGTAAAGCACAATCCATCAAAGCCAAATGAAGTCTTACAAAAACTAAATTCAGCCTTATAAAAGTTAAACTCAATCTACATAAGAGATTTTAAGACTAAAAATAATCATATCCTGGAAAAATCTGAGTAATTAGGAGAAGAACTACTGAAAAAAGGCATACCAGTACTCCAATGTAGTTAAATGATAGCTTTTCATATTGTTATAATTTCATGCCAGTCTCTATCACAACTCGGCACCCTTATCTTTTTCTCAAGTTGTGCCAATGATGGCGTCCTTCGCCAAGTTCAACGTTCAGATTTAGGGAGGTGTCATCCTTTAAGTTCCCATGAGCTGCTATGAGGGAGACTTTATTGTTATAGCTAAAATTCTATCTACTCACAATAAATGTCTTTACCAATCCTCTTGTTTATAATGAAGGCATAGCTGTTGGATATAATGTCCATTGGCAGGTGAATTTAAGAGCTGGCCAAGTTTCACATGCATACAAACTCCTTCGGTTACCCATGTGGCAACCCGTCTGGAAAAAAAATCAAATTTTCCAACCTCCTGCATTGAATGATTATTGGCCATGATGGCCTTTGGCTTTCATTAATTACATTAGTCATAAGATTTATCTTGAAAATGGGACTTAAATATTTAAAGTTTCCTTTTGATTTTTTTTTGGTAACTAATTGCCGAGCAAGGTTTGATAACTTTCATCCAACTATTTATGTCAGATACTGATCTTTGCAAAATATGGTTACCGGATAATCCCAAAGCCTGAATAACTGAGGAATAAAACCAATAATAATTTGTAATGCTCATAATGATTATTAACTCAAAAAATTGTTTTGCGGGTGTTTTGTCACTATAATTTAAGGTTTATGCTTTACCAATTTTATAGTGTGTTGGTGATTTAAACACTTAATTGAGCTTGGACAAATAATTCTATAATTTGAAGTAATAGAAATAAGTTGTAACCATTCGATCACAAACCATGTGTCATTTTTGTTAATCAGACAAAGATCTTGAAGAAATCTGAGTAATTTGGTACCCGACGAGCCTAAAAGATCTATTAAGCTCTAGCATTATGTTCTATTTTAGTAAGCTTATAACTTGTATGTTACCTTGAAGTATTTTTGTCTAAGAGCATCAAAACCATTGTTTGTGATTTGATTAAGGCATTATATTACTCGAATTCTTTGGACACCCATACACTCTCACATTCAAATAAATTTATTATTGAATAATGGCAAAATTCTCTTCTGTTGATGATGGCAACCCAAGATTTCAAATCCGGAAAGACGTCAAAGCTGAATAATTTTACAATCTTGATCAACAACAACCAAGTGAGGAAGTATTCGAAACTGGTGAAAATTTTGTGTCTGTTCCATAAATTAATTTTGTAGAAGTATCCCATTAGGTACTCTCATCAATTATAAGCCTCCTAGTATTAAGCCTTCCAATGTGTATAATTCTTCTTGGTTAGAATCTAAAGGAAAGAGCCTTCCAATTTGTATAAGTCTTCTCGGTTAGAATCTAAAGGAAAGAATTTACTAGGGAAAGTGTTGTATAAATATAATTTTAAGAATTTTGTGAAAACTCATGTTAAAATATTTGGAATTGCTCTTGAATATAAGCCAAAAAAATATTACCAAACTAAACTCATTCCAATTCTGCTTAGTACTGTGATAGAATGAATCAAGAGTCATCGTGATGTCCAATTTGTTCATTTTGGTTTGATTTGTGTTTTCATTAAACCTTTATTCCTAAAAAATATCAAGCTTTTAAATTATCGTACTATTTACGATTGTCATTAGTCTAAATTTTCTTATGATTGTCAATTATCTAGTCTTTCTCGTTTGAATGAAGGTTATGTTTGTTAATGAGTTTTGTCCTAATTTATCTATTAGTGCCTATGACAAGGGTTGTAAAGAAGTTAAAGCTGACACTTTATATTTTTTGGGATTATTTCAATATGTTCTGGGTTTGGACATGTTTGGTCAATTCTAGTATGCTAGTCTTATTATTCAAGTTTTGTATTCCACAATGAATACCAATTACCCTGTTATAATCGAATAATATTTCTTATGCATGTAGATCGAGTGGTATAATGTAATTACACAAATGTCTCATTAATAGTATATATGTACCCATTTAATGGAAGTTTGATTGGATTGAGCATGTTCTCACTAAATCTAAGAACCATTATGATGTTATATGTCGGGATGAAGGAAATAAAATTCATGTCCTTCTTAGAAGTTTCTCTTATAGAGATTCTCAAAGCATACAAAATCTTCTAGGTTTAGTTTTTCTAGTCAATCATCTATAAGTATTAGGAAAGGAAATATATTTGTAGAATTGGAAGATGAACAAATTAACTAAGGAGATGAAAATTTTCCTATTTTGGCTATGTTTGCATTACCAAGAGATAAAACTCTTGAGTTTTACAATAAAGATGATATTAACCTATATAGAGGTGGAAGATGGCCTTCCTTGAAAGGTTATTATAAACATGAAGAAGGAAAAGTCTATTACTTTTCTTATGCCTTTCAATCTATGAAACCAGAAGATAAGGAGCCATCCAATGAATTAAACCATATAAATTGCATTACACTACTTAATTCACATTTTCAAGATAATTTTGATGATCTTTATAGAGATGTGCAACAAATCAAGTCTTCTATGTAAATTGTGCATAATATTAGTGATTCCCTATCATTTGTTAGAATATTTATTATAGAAGTCAATGATAATGTAGATAGATGTCTCAATAATGTACATTCCTCTACTAATAAACTAGATAGTGTCCCAAATTATGTACATAGTAATAATTAAACTATAAATACCATTGATGATCATTTTGATATATTAGTTCAAGTAGTGTCATGGCTTGAACAAGAAGAAAGTAAAAGGAAAGATAATGTATTAGCCTTGCCATGACTTCAACCTCAAGACTAGGCCTTAAAAAAATAGATTTTGGCCCAAGACTTACTGGTAGACTTGTTGAAAAATATAAGTCTAAATATGATAGTCTAAGTCTAAATCTTCATCTATGAAGCAAATATATTGTTTCCAATCCAACCTTGGTATTTGAATATTGACGATATTCTTGATACTTATCATGAGATTACTAGCTGGAATAATTGTTTTGAATCCATTGGTGTTGCTGATGGCATGGATGATTCTATTGTTATTGGATTAACAACTAAATATTTTTGGGGAATTGTGAGTTCTTGGTGGGACAATCTTACTAAAGCCCAACAAAATGAAAAAGTCTTCAACACTAATGAGCCTATGAAATAATTTATATACTTTATTGATTCAAGAATTTGTACCTCCATTACAACCCAAGCAAAATGAAGAAGCTAAATGGCTTATACATATGAATTTGCATAATCTTTCTTAGTTTGAAGATTTTTCTATAGAAAACTTGTTTATTTTGATAAGTTCCATCACTATGATGTATAAATATATTATCTAAATGATTTTGCATATATTCTTGATGATCGTATATTTACTTACTTACAGCTTAAAGGTCTCTCCATACATAACTTTGCATTAGCCAATGTTATTGATTTTGCTAGAAACCAATCTTGATCTCATTTCATATACTATTTAGCCATTACCAAACTTGGTAAACACCAAGCTAGATGTATTGCTCCAAAATTTCTCGATACTATGCCTTATGGTTGCAAGTAGTATGTACATAATACTAAGCAATAATTTAAGCATAAAGATCTTACTTTCCACAAATGCTACTTGCTATGTCGTCACATGCCTGCTCCTAAGCATACATTTTTATATCATCACTACCTCCTTTATCTGCAATCCAAACAAATCACCTACTATATTTGTTATCAGCCTATTCATAAAGCCCATGATTTTAAATTTGAAAATCCTGGCGTCAAAGTTGTTTATTCCTCCAATGCAATAATGTGATGAGATCTAGTTAAAGAAAATGAAGACTTATATGATTAGGATGACATTTATGAACCTATTATAGAAGAATTTGAAGATGATTAAGAAGCAGATGAATAATATGAGTTATATGAATTAGATTTTATGGCTAATAATTTATAAGAATATTTTTTTGCCTTTATGCAAAGACCATGGACACCCTCTAGAGAAAGAAGCTCTAGAAATAAAAATAAAACAAGGGGATAAAGTCATGTTTGGCTTCCTTTCCAAGAAGAAAGAAGAGGAAGAAGAAGATTTTAAGAAAGAGGTAGGAAATCTCCACATTAAAGTGGACCACCAATGGTCAGACCTCCTAGTCTAATAGCACCCACCTTTGCAAAAAAATTAAAATCCAGTGATAAATGGGTCAAAGATAAATTCAAATTTCTACTCCCTGATGAAGCGGTAACAGTTCAATCAACTCCTAGATAGGATGAAGATCCCTACATAAAATGTGTTATAAAAGAATAAATTTATGAAGTTGAAGAGGAAGCATTGGATTGGGAAGACACTCAATTTAGAATGATATGGGGAGAGGAAACATATTGGGTTGAATAAATTCACCCTGCCAGACAAAAGTCTGAATGTGCAGATCTTACAAAATACAAATCGACGTGTTCAGCAACCCCGGTACCTTCTAAACCCAAGCTTGCATGTATTTCACATCTCACCAACGTCATGTATGTTTAATTCATTTATATTAATATTAATAATAATAATAATATATGTGCACAGATAGATATTAGTGCATCTCTTTTATTCTATAAATCAGTGGTATTAGATAACTAGGAAGAGCTTGATGAAAAACATATCTATAAGTCCCTTAATATCCAAGGGAATGGGTTTATCCATAATAAATATAAGCATCAATAACCCATGATAATTCATGATAGAACATGATTTTGTGATTTATTTTCTCATGACTAGTTACCTATAGCTACTTGTTAGGAGGAGCCTTCGTTGATCAATACTCACCTTATGGAAGTCCACTCAAAAGTTTCATGTTCACTATTCATGGAGAAAGAATCAAATCTCCTCAGTTAGTCTATGCCACACAATAATATCTTGGTAATACAACTCTTATACAAATTCCAAATAATCGTGTCCTAGAGAAATTTTAAGAAATAAGATAGAAGATGAAAATATATGTTTATTCCAATGGGCCTCAAAAGTTATGAAATAATTTTGTGCCTACCATGGAAATTAACTTAGTAGAATGAACATCAAGGAAAATTGGAAAGAAGATTCAAATCCCTGGTTATGATTATCGGGATGTGGAGAAAGCTATCAAGGAATTATTACATGTTATGTTTATAGAACCCAATACATCACCATATTATTGTTATGTTTTTATGGTGAACTAGCATTCATAGCAGAAAATAATGAAAAATTGGATGGTCATTAATTATAAACTCTTAAATGATATTACTCTACCTTATCATTATCCCATCCTTGATAAATCATATTTGCTACAACAATTTGCAAGTTGTAAATATATATCACAATTTGACTATAAATCAAGATTTTATGAAATAAGAACTAAAGAGGAAGACATACCAAAAACAACCTTTAGTTTCCCTTTTGGTCATTATTAGTGGAAGGTCATGCCTTTTGGCCATATGAATGCTCTTGCATACTTTTAGAGTTTTATGGATAAAATCTTTGCAGGTATGTCATAATTTATCTATGTATATATTGATGATATTGTGATTTCCAGTCAATCTATCAAAGATCATTTGCATCATTTGAAAATGACATAGTTGTAGTAGTAGGAATAGTGATTTTAGATACTAAAATATATGATGTCAAATAGATTGTAAATTCCTTAGAATGAAATTCAAGAATAATAAGTTAAAAAATCCAAGGGCATATTAAGGATAAAATTCTTGAATTTCATAAAAGGGTTGACAAGAAATAATTACAAGCTTTCTTAAGAATTCTTAATTATGTAAATAGTTTTTATCAAGAGTTAATAAATTGAAATCACCAGGGAAATAGTTTTGGAAAGATCCCGATTCTTCAATCGATCAGGATCTTTATTCTTTTCCATTTTTTAATAAATATTTTTTTATAGATAGACTTGTGTTGCAAGATTTTTTAAATAAAAGCAGGAAGTATGTCTGGATTGGTGAACATAGTAAAATAATTTAAGTTACTAAGTCTAAGATTGCTCATCTCCCAAAGCTCCATGTACCAAGTCTGATAATTTTATTCTGTATATTGATGCATTTGATACAGCCTATAGAGGAGTCTTGTGTTGTGTAGAAGATAACCAAGAATTCATTTATTAATATGATCTGGTGTCTTTTTTGATGTTGTAAATAAATTGATATCTTCAGATAAAGATATATATGTTGTGAAAAAATGTCTAAAAAAGTTTTCTTTAAAACTAATGCATTTAAAGTATTTTGTAATTAAAAATGATTGTCCAAAATTCTTGAAATTAAAAGAGAAGGACCATGGTCACAAAGATGACCGAGGTAAATATTTTGGTTGGTAGGACTACTTCAATATATTTAACTATGATACCCAACATATTGCTAGAAAATATAATCTTGTTATATATTGGCTTAGAAGACATCCTACTCTTTCTCTCATGGATCACCCACAAGGACCTCAATGACCTTAGTTTTCTATAATAAAACTTAAATGTGTTAGGTTTGATGATCTTTCACTCCCTATTTAAATATAATTTTTTCAAGTATGGAGTTATTAACTGATATAAAATAATCTCCTTGCATGTTACGCAAGAATTAATAGCTTTTGAAGCCTGCAATATTAAAACTTTCAATCTTCATAATAATTTAATTATTAAAAGATTAATTAGTGAGTTATTGGTCCAATTTTTTTTAATCTAATATATAAGCCAAGTTGTATGTGGTGTATCAGAATAAAAGACCAATAGATCAACACATGATCCAATTTGTTAGTCATTATGGACCTCTAGTATTAAGACTCCAATGACCATAACCAGATGAAGAAATGATTGATTGTATTTTGATTAGAGTAAGACTTGAATGGGATTCTAAAATGGAATTATTCATGAATCCCCATACTAATTTATGGAATCCCTATGGGGAATTATAGTTCTTTTTCAAAATCACATGTAACTTTTGACCAATTTCTTTAGAAGAATTGACAACTGAAGCCAAAATATTATTTTTTGAATGACAAGAGTTTAATCAATAAGACCCAAGAAGCTCATCCTCATCTTATGACAATAGAAGGCCGACATGTGGACTAACCTTTATTGATTTACTCCATGACTCATCATTTAAATCTTCATAGTGTGCATCTCTTTTAAGTGTGTATTGTGAAAATGGTACATGTGTGAGGTTAAGAGCTTGTGACCCAAGGTTAATGACAAATGCTTATGATGTATTTTGTCACAGAAGAGGATAAGTCATTTAATTCTATGTTACAAAAATGTTTCATTTACCCTAATCACAAGAATTGGCAAAGGTCAGGATGGGAAGGTTAACAGTGTGTGACTATTAACACTTGTTGTTTAACATCACTAATGTAAAAGACACATGACCAAAGTGAACTATCTACCTGTTTGCATAATTCACAATCATAATTGCATCTGGCACATTCCATTTCTTGATATCTTATATCCCATCTATCCATCTCTCCTCGATGATACCCTCCCTCTTTATAAGGAAATAAACTTGCATTAAAATTACACACTCAATATGGTTAACTAGATTATAAGTGAATCATAATATATACATTAAATTTATTTTTAGAATATGAAAATGAATCCATTTAATGCCTAATATTAAAATTGTGCTATTAATTGTTTATGCTAACAAAACAAATCATTAGTTTCAAATTTTGCATGTCATTATTATTACATTTGCTTAATACATATCCTCACAATTATGCAATTCACTACTATAAACATGTTATATACTATTCAATCAATATCACAACAATTTCAAAAGCATGTATATTCAATTTTAGTCCAAAATGACATAATATAAGAAAATTTATTTTGTTCAAATCATGAATATTAATTATACGAGTAGTTCTTAAGTCATTTTAGAGTCCAACTAAATAAGTTTACGTGGCATGCCATGTCAACACAAAACAAATAAATAGTAAATATACAAAAAGGGGGTGTGACATGATATTCCATTTGATGACACTTCTACTAATGCCAAAAATCCCCATGATAATTTTCCCATTTCTCACATGATTTATAGTGATTCTCCTCTTTATCACTTTTATGATCCTTATATTAGGGGGGAAGAAGAAGATCCTCCCATTGACAATTATTACAACATGGACAAAAATCCCTCTTATGATTTTCTCATTTCTACTAACCCTCATTGTAGCTCAAGCAAAGTTGAGCATGGTTTCATTGATTCACACCCACCTTCTCTCCTACCCTTGGAAGATTTTAGGTGGATGAATCGTCAAAATTTATCTCACATTCAAGCTTATCCTATACAACTAATTATTGTTAACCCCTCAACTTACGAAGAGAACCTAGTTCAAATGCCCAATCCAAAACACATTATAGGTCATGTTTATTATTATCCCAAAACTTATAGGATTGTTCAAACCTATCTTACAAGTCCACTTTTAATTTCAAATTCTTTCAAATCATCCAAATTTGCACAATCGCTTATTTCCAACTATATGGGCCATGTTGATATAGTTCTATTACACTCAACTCAATTTGATTGTATTGGTCAGTGCAATACCATTCAATTATAACTAGTTACAAAAAACAACATTGGCCATGACACTGAATGTGACGATACAATTATAATTATACATTCTATTAAAAATAATTGCACTGACCATGACACAAAATGTGTTAATATTATTTTAATTATACATATTATTATAAACAACTGCACTGACCATGATGCAAAATGTGTCAATACAGTTATAATTTTTCCTCTTATTATAAATAATTGAACTAGCCATCACCCAAAATGTGTCGATACAATTCTTCCTATTTTAAACAAGTATACGAACCATGAACCAAAATGTGTGGATACAGTTCTTCCAATTTTTAACAGCTGCACCAACCATGACCCAAAATGTGCCAATACATTATTTCATTTTATCCAACTACACTGACCATGACCTAGAATGTGTTGATATAATTTTTTTTATCTCACCTAATTTTATTAGCCAAAACACATATTATCCTAATATACTATTAATATATATTTCTATCAATTAGAATACATTAGAGCAAACAAATCATATCTATCATCATCCCTCTATATTAGTCAATTGTATCAGCCTAGCCAATACAGTCAAAATCAATTCACATCTACCTAATTGTATCAATCAACCTAATATGGTTTGGGCCAATTATATCAAAACATATTGTATCGACCAAGTTAATATTGTACAACACAATCTAATTACACCTCCCAAAAATCCTCACATTACCCTAAATTCCACATTCCCTAACGTAACACATATTTACATAAAATTTAACATCATTATTGGGCCTATAAATCTTGAGGTTAACTCCAATCCACCTACGTTCACAAATTGTGGCATCATGTAATTTATATCATTTTCTTATCACACATATTGAGGCATCTTGTGATGACCACATTTTTCTTCCCACACATGTTGGGGCATCTTGCGATGCCCACCCTTTTCTTGTTTTAACCTTTGGGGCATATTTTAATGCCCATCCTTACCCTTATGTGCACTTTGGGGACATATTATGATGCCCATCCTAATTCTATCACCTTATTGATACCTCATACTTATAATGAGAAAACAATCAAGAACCTTTTCCATCTAAAAAACAAACATAATCAACTTCTAGAAACCTTTTGAGATAAATATGCTTACATTTCACATATTTTGCTTTGATGTTACATTCTCTTTAGAATTATTTTTACATTATGATGAGCACCTTTACAATTGGCCATTGTTGTCTTTGTGACTCTTTGGTATTTTTTATTTCCTCCTCTTTTGGGATGTTTTATTGCACTTATAGTCAGCCCTAGTTTCTGTTGTGGATATTTGGTATCACCTTTGAGTTTTTCATATGCCATTGCCTTACATTTGAGGATATTTTGGTATTTTAGTTTACAGGCTTTCCATTTTTATAGTTGGCCTTAGTTCCCGTGACGGTTCTTTGGTATCTTTTATTTTTGCACTCTCCCTCTTTTGGGATGATATTTCTTATTAGTGATCGTGCTAGACCCTATCTAGGTTTGTACAACTTATTTGGTGACATAATTACAATATTTCATGGTTCTTCCATTATGACGGTCTTCCATTATGATGATTTCCATTTCTGCAATTTGGCTTACATTTCCATCTACTTTCATATCCCTCTTTTTGTTTTTATAATCACAATCACTGAGAGGGGGGGTGAATTTCTTTCAATTCTTCCTTAGCATTCATGAACCATCACATCAACATATAGATCAAGCAATGCATAAGCAATCACCCATACAAGCATGAAACAATATTACATAAGACAACATATCATATATGTGGGAAACCATAGAGGGGAATAAAACCCATTGATCCCTTCAAATGGAATACATTCCTATAAGTCAAAATATCACAATTTAGTGAAGCACCAACTCCACATGGAACACCAACCCCAACTAGCTAAACACCAACTCAGTTAGGCTTTTACAAGCACCAAATTTTAAGGAGGCACCAACCCCTAGATGACTCAGCATCAACTCAACCACCTAATTGATTTGATCACCTTTATGACACCTTATTTCTTAACCAACCGATGATGAACACCTCTTCAGCTCTTCACACTCTTATCCCTCTCAAATTGCCTTCTAGGCCTCTTCACTCAATTAGGTCTCTTCAAGACTGATTAGGTCATATGCAAACACACTTTTAAATATTCATTACATATCCTCTACCCTCATCCAATGATCTAAAATACCTCCTTCTGCTCACAATGTGCTATCTTATTTGCATACTCTCACACCTACACAAATAGGCCTAAATTTGCCTTGTATATATATATATATATATATATATATATCATTCCTTGTTCATATGCCACTTAGTCAACCAAACAATGTTAACCTATTAGGTCAGCCATGGAATAGGTATTATTACATCTCATAAACATGATTCAAATGAATATTGAGTCCCTTTTGGTCGATCATAACTATATTAGACCTTATTTCAATTTTAGGTCTCATGGTGACATAATCCCATTAGGTCTACTTTAGGACATGTTACACTTTGTCTTCCTTAAAACACTTTAAAACTCTAAAATTGGTCATAACATATCATATAAAAATCAAATTAACCTATTATAATCTCATCTAATCTCCATAACACTTTTTATATCCAACCGCCTTGAAGCACACCATTTGTATTATTCACAATTAAGCCTTCTCATACACAGAAAGTCTATCTTGAACTACTGAAGATTAAACACAAATTAGATTAAAAAAAACATGGAAATAAATCACATATACAAAAAACATATAACCTTAGGGTCATCACCATATGCTTTAGACTTCACAACTTAGGGCAAAAGGACTCAAACTCTTCTCTGTAAATAGCCCACTCAGAACTAGTAGAACACTCCAAAACCCAATCATGAACAAATTGATCTCAAACACCTAAAATAACACTTCCCATGACCAGTGATACTTTAAAAATATCATTTTAAATCTATAGACCACTCTCAAATACAAAAAACATAAGGTCTAATGTTAAATATCGATTTTGTAGACCAATCTTTTGATCTCACTACACATAGTCAACCCAGAACTAGAAAAGCCATTTTGGAATTAATATTTTAACCACTTTCACTGAATATAAAACCTTATAAAAAACATGTGTATTACATATAATTCCAAAACAACAACCCCATGTGCATTATATACTTCAACTCAAGGCATAGAGCCTCAAACTCATCACTGCAACTTGCTTACCTATAACTACTAGTTTACCTTAAAGCACAATCATGGTGATAATGAACTTCAACACCTACATGACCAATTTAAGAGACTTATTATGCAAGTATATGATCCTATTACATATATATACCATCTTAAATTATAATAATTATATGGTCTAGTGGAAAATATTGGTCTTATAAACCAATTTGTTGACCTCATTACACACATAACTCACTAAGTCAAACAAGCTATTTTGGCTTCATCATTTTCATCACTATATCTAAGTTTAAATATTTCTACTAGTAATTAATAGTACATACCAATCCCAAAAAAAAACTCCATATACTTGGTTTCATCACTCTATCATGATAACACATTCCTAATCATCTTCTCACTGTTGCCTAGGTTTTTCACTATTTCCACCATTAGACCTGTTAACAACTGGCTAACTTGTATGACTGGTTTATCACAATTTAAGTTTTTAAATTATCCAAAAACCTTCATGGACATGAAACATGATTATCAATATTCATCCTCCATCCATTTTCTTTTCTTGACCAATGTAACTTTTGACTGCTACAATAATTTTTTTGTAAATAAACCTGTATTTATGCATTTTCTCTCTCATCTGACTAACCACCACCACATGGAGGTACCTGGGAGATTTTAATACATTATCCAATAGTTTTTATAGTCATTTGAGACAATTTTGGGCTATTTTGAATAATATCTTTCACATCAGATCCTTATTAGGGTTTTAGAGAGGTTTAACATAGGTTTTGGTGTTAACAATTTTTTATAAATGATTGCCCCTTAAATCCAAAACCAATGCTTTTATTTATTATCTATGACCATTAACAATCTCTCTTTAATATATTAGGTTTACATGCAGAGGTTACATGTGCCAATGGACACTTGACAGTCCTTCTCGGGTTTACATGCCTTCATTTTATGCACTCAAGAGACCTCAAAACCACTTTTTATGCCTTTTATTGAAAACCATGACCTAAAATTTTGTGAACATGATTGAAACAACATATCATACCTATATCCATTCTTACATATGTAAAATTATCTTGAAAACTGATATTCATGCCTCATTAGGCCAAGCAGGATTTAGGCGTAGTCTAAGTGGAGACTTTATCTGAAGGTACTACCCCTATAGAATCACCCTAAAACTATCATGGATGATTATATACCTCACTCACATTCTCAATAAATCTCATACAACCTCTCATTCCTTTTTGCATTCATATCACCAATCCATCACACTCATACCTTCTCGCAAGGTCTCTTCATGTTATTACTAGTGCCATGACTAGGCTTCTTAAGCACTTGAAACTTGACAACTGACCTTGAAACACTTCTAAAAGTATTTAAACTTAACATACATGATCACACAAATTTAAAACAACCTCTCACAAAATTGTTCTCACTTACTTCACCAAACTTCACTATGCACACCTTCTCACAAGGTCTAAATTAGGCTTCTCAAGACACCTTGTACTCAAGAAGTAGTACTCAAACATGCTTGCCTCAATGATATCAAATAAGAAAAAAATTATATAGCACTCTCACATAAATACAACAATCTCTTTATGATCAAAATGACCTCATGCAGACCTAGAGCCTCATAATCAAGCTTTAATGCTTACTTGACCATCATACCTCTTTGTGACAACACTAACAACTTGACCTAAACCTTGACATCAACTTTGACATCAGAAAATACATCAAGTTGCCTTCAAATTCTCTCTCAAGAAAAGAGACATTAGGTTGCCTTCAAGTTCTCTCTCAACAGAGGAGACATTAGGTTGCCTTCAAATTCTCTCTTGTCACATCAAGCACACAAGCTAATACCTTAAAGACCACTCAACATGCATCTTCACTAGATGCATCTTGACATCAATGACATCAACCTTGACATAAATGACCACATTTCTCAACAAACACCCCTTTGTCATTGATGGAAAAACATTCTTCAATCTAATCACTCTCATCTCCCCCAATCTGATCAATCTTCCTTCTTGAACTTTCTCCCCCTTTGACATTAATGATAAAAGGTCATACATACTTTAAATTTTGGAACCACTCATTCTTCTTCTTTATAAACTACACTCAAAAACTATTATATGCTTGTTAACAACTATAATTGGAGCTTATGAACAACTTGAATAACTCTTCCTCGAACCAAGCATCCATCATGCTTTTTCCAACTGAAGAGTGTCTCCATGAAGCTTAGTGGAGTAACCCCTTTCATAGGGCATTAGAAAAACACAACCTTAGGTGATTCCCAGATCTCCATGCTCTCACAAGATTGAATACCTTTCAGGATCCTGTTAGGCTTGATTGGCACCTTAGGCTTGACCTTTTCATCAACCATTCAATCAACAATATGAGCTGATATTACACATCCCAAACTTGATTTCACATCTAAAGTGTGCTCTACCATAGCAAACATTCCACTTGGGCTTGTAAATTGATCATTACTAATTTTTACTATCTTTTGTTTCCATACATTCATTTGCCTTCTCTCTTAAACTTTAAGGGATTCAAACTTCTTGTTTTGACTTGATGGCCTTCTAACTGTATTAGGACAAAATTTTGTAATGTGTCCCACATTATGACAACTATAACAAACAACCTAATTCACACCTCTTGATTGATGATTCCTTTCATAATCCCATGCACATTCATTTTTAGAGGGTTTTCTACACTCTCTTGCTCTATGACCAAATTGATTGCATGAAAAATAGTAACCATTAAATGAATTAACATACCTCATAACAATAGGTTTTTTTATTGGTCTTTTCATGTTGACCTCCTTGTCTTTATTATGCTTCTCCTTGAATTGAGCTACCTCTTTTTGGTCTTCTTTGAAACCAAGACCTATCTTATCACTTGCAAAATTTTGAATACTCAAGATGTTATCTAGAGCATCAATACTCTTTTCAAATTTCATAAAGGTCTTTAACTTGAAAGATGCTTAATCCAACTTAGTTGTGAAGGATTCCATCTCGGTTCCATACCTAGCGCATTCTTCTTCTTTAGAATTTAAGCTAGTAGTGACTATCTCCATATGTGCTTCAATATGATTAATGATCTCATCATACTACTTGGATGTGTTATTTAGTCTCTCTTTAAATAGATCAATATGATCTTCATAGTCATTAACTAATGATCTTAGTTTGTGATTTTTCCTTCTTTGGAAGTTCAACTCCTCTAGAGCACTCACCAATTTTGCCTCAAGGTTCACCTCAATGTCTTTTTTATCTGATTATTCATCATCCATAAGGCATTTCCCTTTTGGGCAACCCTCATTATCTGTTTCTATAGCCATGACTAAGGTTTCATTATTTTCATGTTCATTACTATCATCATCACTAACAGATATACTTATGTCACATCAGATGAGTTATTATCTTCTTTGGTATAGAAACTTATCTTATTCTTGAATGACCCTTTCTTACCTTCAAGCTTCCTAAAATATTTCTTATTTTTCAGACTCATAGACCTTCCTTTCATCTCCATGATGTTCATCATGCTCAGTCTTATCCTTGTTAGGACACTTAGATGCAAAGTGACCAATATTACCATAGTTGAAACATTTAAACGGTAATTTGCCCTTGTAGTTACCAAATCCAAACCTCAATCTCCTAGAAAACATGGATATTAGTTCATCATCATCAACATTTAAACATTCATCATTCTTGACCTTCTTGGATTTTGACTTCTTACCTTTGAAAGTTGCTTTCTTCTTGGGTGGTCTTCATTTATTCTCATCTCATAGACAGTCAAGATGCCATGAAGCCCATCCATCTCCAGCTTGTCCAAATCTTGAATCTCTTCTACTATAGACACCTTAGAATCAAACTTAGGACTTAGTGATCTCAATACCTTTTAAACAACTATAGACTCTTTCACTTCTTCTCCTAATCTTCTAATGATATTGACAACTTTGTGAACCTTCAACAAGTGAGATGCAATGGTTTCATATTCATTCATCTTCTAACTTTCAAACTATCTCCGGTGGGTGTGAAACTTGGCCATCTTCACCTTGGTGTCTCCTTCATAAATAGCATTCAATTTTTCCCATCTCACCTTGGTTGATTCATAGTGCATCACCTTCATAAACTCTACCTCTGATAGGCCACATAAAATGGCATTCATTGCTTTGGAATTGTTCTCACTTTCCTTCTTGCTTGTTGCATCAGTTGGTGGTATAAGAGGTGGAGTGTATCCATCCACAACTAAATACCATATATCATGGCCTATTTACATTAGATATGTCCTCATTATGATTCTCCAAAAATTAGAATTAGTCCTATTGAATAACGGAGCCTTACCAGTAAAAAACCACATTGAGTTTGTTAATTAGTTAACCTCACTTCTAGGATCTCCTTTAGGCTATTAGGCCTACTTCAAAAGACCTGATCTGATACCAAATGTTAGAATAAAAATCACTGAGAGGGGGGGTGAATCATTTTATTAAAACTTTCTTTTAATTCCTCCTTAACATTCATGAACCATCATATCAACATATATATCAAGCAATGCATAAGCAATCACCCATACAAACACGAAATAAGATTACACAAAACAACATATCATATATTGAGAAACCCTCAAGGGGAAGAAAACCCATTAACCATGAAAATGGACTATAGTCTTATAAGTCAAAACATCATAATTTAGTGAAGTATCAACTCCACATGGAGCACCAACCACAACTAGCTAAGCACCAACTCAGCTAGGATTTTGCAAGCACCAACTTGCAAGGAGGCATCAACCCCCTGAATAAATTAGCACCAACTCATCCACCTAATTTATTTGATCACCTTTAGAACACCTTGTTTCTCAACCAACTGATGATGACCACCTCTTTGGCTCTTCACACTCTTATCCCTCTCAAATTGCCTTTTAGACCTCTTCGCTCAATTAGGTCTCTTCAAGATTGATCAGGTCATATGACCTTGACCTTGAAATATAGACACCCTTTAAAATATTCATTAAATATCCTCTACCCTTCTATTATGGTATACAAGACCTCCTTCTGCTCACAATGTGCTATCTTATTTGCATACTCTCATACCTACATAAATAGGCCTAAAATTGCCTTGTATATATATCATTCCTTGTTAATATGCCACTTAGTTGACCAAACACCCTTAGCCTCTTAGGTCAGCCATGGAATAGGTCTTAGGACATCTCTTAAACATTATTCACATGAATATTGAGTCCCTTTTGGTCTATCACAACTATATTAGACCTTATTTCACTTTTAGGTCTCGTGGAGACCTAATCTCATTAAGTATACTGTAGGACACATTACACTTTGCTTTCCTTGGAACACTTCTAAACTCCACACACAAAAGTAAAATATCATATAACAATCAAATAAGCCTATAGTAATCTCATATAGGCTCCATAACACTCTTTAGAGCCAACCACCACTTGAAGCACACCATTTGTACTATTCACAATTAGGCCTTCTCATACACATAAAGTTTGTCTTAAACTACTGAAGATTACACACGAATTAGATAAATAAACATGGTAATAAATAACATATACAAAAACTATATGACCTTAGGGTCATCACCATATGCTTTAGATTTCATAACTCAAGGCAAAAGGACTCAAACTCTTCTCTGTAAATAGCCCACTTAGAACTGCCAGAACACTCCAAAACCCAATCATGAACAACTTGATCTTCAACACTTGAAAGAAAAATTTACATGACCATTTATTCTTTAAAAATATCCTTTGACATCTTTATAACACTCTCAAATATAAAAACCATAAGTTCTAATGTCAAATATATATCTCACAGACCAATCTTTTGATCTCACTACACACAATCAACCCATAACCAGACAAGCCATTTTGGCTTCAATATTTCAACCACTTTTAATGACTATCAGACAATATAAAAAGCATATATAGTACATAAAAGTCCAAAACAACAACACCATGTTCATTATATACTTCAATCAGTGCATAAAGCTTCAAACTCATCACTGCAACTTGCTTACCCATAACTGCTAATTTAACTTAAAGCACAATCATGGTGACAATGACCTTCAACCCTTGTATGACCACTTTCAAAGAATTATTATGTAATTATTTTATCCTCTTACATCTATATACCATATTCAAGTATAATAATTATATGTTCTAGTGGGAACTATTGGTCTTATAGACCAATTTGTTGACTGAGCACACATATCTCATTGAGTCGGACAAGCCATATTGGCTTCATCATTTTCACCACTATATATAAATTTAAATATTTATACCAAGAATTAACATAAAATAACTATCCCAAACAAACATATCCATACACTTGGTTTCATCACTCTATCATGATAACACATTCCTAATCATCTTCTCACTGTTGCCTGGATTTTTCATTGTTTCCACCATTAGGCCTGTTAGTGACTAGATAACTTGTATGATCAATTTAGCACACTTAAATACTTGAATTTTTTCATAAAACTTTATAGACATGAAACATGAGTCTCAAGCTTCATCTTCCATTCATTTTCTTTTCTTTACCAATGCAACTTTTGACTGCTATAACAAATTATTCACAAATAAGCCTGTATCTATGTATTTTCTCTCTCATTTGGCTAACCACCACCACATAGAAGTAATTTGGATAGTTTAATACATGATACAATAGTTTTTATAATATTTTTAGACCATTATGGGCTATTTTGAATAATATATTTCACATCAAGTCCTTGTCAGTGTTTTAGAGAGGTTTAACACAGGTTTTGGTGTTAACAATTGTTCATAAAGGATTGCCCTTAAATCCAAAACCAATGCCTTTAGTTCTTAGATAAGACCCTTATCCATATCTCCTTAACATATTAGGCTCCCATGCAGAGGTCAAATGTGTCAATGTACACTTGAAAGTCCTTCTCGAGTTTGAATGCCTTCATTTTGTGTACTCAAGAGACCTCAAAACCACTTTTCATGCCTTTTCTTGTAAACCATGACCTCAAAATTCATGAACATTCTTGAAACAACATATCATATATCTATCCATTCTCACATATGAAAAATTTTCTTAAAAACTTATCTTCATGCCTCATTAGGTCAAGTAGGATCTAGGAATGGTCTAGGTGTAGACTTGATCTAAAGGTCCTACCCCTATAGAATTACCCTGAGACTCTCATGGATGCTTATATACCTTAATCACATGATCAAAAAACCTCATATGCCTCTCATGCCTCTGTGCATTCATCTCACCAAGCCATCATACTCATACCTTCTCACAAGGTCTCTTCATGTTATGGTTAGTGCCATGACTAGGCTTCTTAAGCACTTTAAACTTGACAACTGGCCTTAAAACACTTATGAAAGTATCTACACTTCACTTACATGATCACACAAATGTCAAACAACATCTCACAAGCTTATTATTACTTACTTCACCAAACTTCACTATGCACACCTTCTCACAGGGTCTAGACTAGGCTTCTCAAGACACCTTGTACTCAAGAACTAGTACTCAAACATGCTTACCTCAATGATATCAAACAAGAACAATTTTTAGATAGAACTCTCACTTCAATACAATAATATATTTCTAATCAATATGATATCATCCATACCTGGAGCCTCATGATCAAGCTTTAATGCTTACTTGACCATCATACCTCTTTGTGACAACACTGACAACTTGACCTAAACCTTTACATCAACTTTAACATCAAAAGAGACATTAGGTTGCCTTCAAATTATCTTTCAATAGAAGAGAAATTAATTTATCTTCAAATTCTTTCTTGACACATGGCTTCCTTATCACATCAAACACACAAGCCCATACCTCAAAGACCACTCACCATGCATCTTCATTGGATGCACCTTGACATCAATGACAACACTTCCCAACATTTTCTTAGTCACTTCTGAAGCAAATCTTTCCCTTCTTCTGGTCAGCTACCAACATATCCTCATTATATCACCTTTTTCACATGGATGGATCTTCCACGATCCCTGATTCTCCCTCTCCTTTCACTTGAGACACACTTTGGTTGGTTTCACTATTGTACTCTTTTATACAGTGCAAGTCTAGGAGTCTTTAAGTGTCACTATATTCAGGTTCTCCTCTATGATGATTAGGTATAAGATCCATTGTGTTAGTCATCTTTAGAACCCATGGTTTGGTTTTACCAAATCCATGTGGGGGAGGAAAGTATAAAAATCCAAAAGAGTAACAAACCATATCATAAGAAAAAAGGCAATATTTACTATCAAGTTAGATCACACCAAAAGACGTGATCTTATTCTTGACACACCCCCTATTGTAGTTGAATCTCAAACTCCACAATTAGCCTCTTGATAGAGACAAAGTCCATTAGGCATGGTAGTCCAACAAACAAGAGTAAGAGGTCTCTTGTTACTTATTTATATCTTACATCTTGGTGCCACCTACTTTTTCATATAAGTAGCCAATATTCACAATAGATCGATGATTTTGTAAGGGGTCATGAGGAGCAAAAAACATGTTATGAGAAAGTAGGATCCTTTTAATTTTCATGAATTTAGCCACCATGGGATGATATTTATGCTTTAGTTGATATCCCAAGCTTATGTTTGTTAAAGGGGTTCCCAGGTCCTTGATGTTGATAGTTCTTAGCCTTGCCCACTAGATTAGACTATCTTGTTTCCACTAAGGATTTATACATCACGTTTGTAGTGCCTCATTTCCTTATATTTATCTCTTGTATTTCCCAATAACCCCTTGATGTATATTTATTTTAGTTGATCATGTCCTTCTTCTTTAAATTCCCAATTTATATTTGTTTGTTTTAGATTTGAATTTTAGCTTTCACTTCATAATGCCTCTTGGTTTTTTCAATTTGTGAGTTACATTATAAGAATACAACTAGGCCTTCCTAAAAAACTCCCATCACACCTTTCATATTCGCACCATCTTTGTTGTCATGGTTATGTCTCTAGATGGTCACACCTTCCTACATTTTGTTTTAGCAAAAACATTGATTTCAAGTTTTCACTCCATTAAGTATTTGCTTTCATTTATTGCATGTCCTTGTTTGATTGAAGTTTTCACTTATCTTGCATTAGATGTTTTTACATTCATATTACATCATTTTGATCCCCTTTGTTTGACTTGAGATTTCACTTGTCTTATTCAGATGGATTTACAATTATTTCTTACAAATATTTTTGTTTGTTGATTTTTCTAGCTGCTTACTTGAGACGTCATTTTGTTACACTTATTTTTTATTATTTTTAACCATGTATATGCTCACATTTTATAGAAAATAATTAAACATTTATCATATGTTACATCATCACATTCCAGTGACCTAGCTTTGAAAAATCCCACTTTTTTTGTTTTTCTCCTCTATATTTCGCGTTTGCTCATATATTAGATTTTGTAGGTCCATATAACAAACTGAAATACGCCCTAGGATCCTAGGGAAGTAAGGAATTTTATGGTACTAAAGGATATTTTTTTTAGAAATTTTGATTTTCTCTTATTTTTCAAGTCTACCCATCAAGCTTTTAGATTGGCACCTTTCATCAATTGTAGCACATGCAACATCATCTCTATTATCAAAAAGATAAGTAAAGGTATGTATTTATGTTTATTTATTTAATTTCATCTTAATTTCATTTCTTTTAGCATTTCTTGTTATACTTTTTAGTGTTACTATGAAAATTTCTCAAAGCACCATCCCACATTACATTGTTGTGACATGTGATGAGCTTTGAGTGGGGCATATGCATACACCTGATAATTTTCATCTCTATCACTTTAATGATGGTTTTTATTATAGGGGATTTTCATCACATCAATCTCCCATAATGTATGTACTAAAGAGTGCAACGGGAATGAGGTGGGATCAACTCATGGTACTTTGCAAGAGATGTTTGCATATTATTTTGTCATACCTTCATTTCTATTAGTCTAGCCTCCTTCAAGTCTCTTTATGTCTTATTTCTCCATATATTTTGTATTAAATTTTTATAACCAACCTATATTTATATTGTATCAGCCTTGTTGATATAGTTTACTTCATACTTAATTATTCCTATACTATATTGGCCTAGCCAATACAATTATGAGTCGTGTGCCTATTAGTTATAATGTAACAACCTAACTGATATAGTTCTATCAGCCAACATATTTTATGATTGTATATGCCTAACTAATACCATCATGTTAGAATTAAGGGATAAAAATGGGTTTGGATTTTTGTGTGTGTGTGTGTGTGTGTGATATTATTATTTTAAACATATCACAACACTCATATGCTCAATTTGTGCTCGTATTTATGCTCTTAAATAGTAAAAATAGGAGTTAGAGGCTAAAATATTACTCTTTGAGGCCTAATATTGATTACAAGTCTTTGAAGTTCAACAGGAGAAGTCGTGTCGAGGAGGTGGCCTAGTCTTTAGAGTCCCCAATTAAGGATATATAAGTCTGCTTATTTTCATTTGGAGTCTTCATCCTATAACATATTAAAAAATGTGACTTGAGCCAAGGGGATATTGATGTGTTGACAATTAAACCGAAAGGTAAGTATCTTTATCCCTATTTTATTCGGTTTATTTACTTATAAGATAGATCTACTATGCTTATATTTATAGTAGACACATGTTTATGTGTCCTTGCTTATGTTTCTCCTTGTATAAAATAAGTTATTATAAATATAGGGTTGCTTCAACTTACCATTATCACCTTATGTTCCACAAACCACCCATTGGTTGATTATTGCACCACTGAATTCCTTCTTAGTTTAATATGTTACAACTATCTTGGACCTAGGTTACCCTTGTTCGTCAATTCCTTACATGTGGTATCCTTAATATATCTTTGATACACCATTTTATTACCATTTTTATATCATTTGATATGCTTTAGAATATATTTAGAGCCATATCTTGTATCTTAGGCATACTTTGGAACTCTATACCCTTCGTATTGAGTGTGGGTTCCCCTCCACTAGATCTACAACCACCTCGAGCACCATTATTGTACTTTCTAAGTAAACATAAGCTCTATTGTTATGACCTTTGTTTGTATTCTAGTCTATAGAGATAAAGAGGATTTTTATTGGTAATCATCACCTTGTAGACGATATTTTTTGATTATGTAGCACTTCAGTCTTGTAAACTTGTCAAACTCAGACCCTAGATGTTTCTCTTAGTTATACACATGCCTTGCTTCCGTAAGCTTCACATCTACTCTATCTTGTACACCTTGGCCCAACTCTTAGTCTGAATAACCTTATATTGATGACACATACATCCTATCTTACAGAGAATGCTAAAAATGTACTTATCTTACACCTCTGCAAGTTTTGAGCCTATACCTGCTTTCTTCCTCTCTAAACACTAATGTCTAAGACAGACAGTAGTGTTGATGTTACCGTCCTGTCTCAACGCAAGTGTCCAGTGCCATAAAGTCATATAATTTGCAAATAAAATATATTATAATGGTTGGCCTAAGTGCTTTAATGCAATTTATCTCTCAAATAGGATTGGTATAAATATAATATCAACCCTCATTCATTTAAAGACCTACAACCTAGCAATCAAACTAAAAAGATCACTCAAGTTATAAAAAGCTTTCCTATCTTACCTTATTATGACATAATTCAAAGGAATAGCCCAACTACAAGTATGAAGTACTAAATGAGTAATCATAAGGTTTTATTTGCCAAGTTACAAGCTAGGTAATTATTGTACTTGCTTTATAGACATTGCATGATTTACACACAAGAAAACATGTAAGGGAGAACTATACGAGTCTGAGGCCTTATTCTAGAGTATTGGCTATGTAGGCAGTGCCCTTTAATAATAGGGTCATAGCGGGTCAGCTCAATACCATGTGCCCACTAACCCATTTTCCCCAAAGTCACATTGAAGATGGAAAGTTAAAGTTTTGTCATTTCACAAAGAGTGACAATCCATGACCCAAATATGAATGCACCATAGCAAAGGCGACAAAAAAACATATAAATATATAGATGGTCCCATTCTATTTCACTAGATATTATGTACATGACACTAGCATCAAACATGGATAATTACGTCTAACTATCTAAGGCTAACACAACTATCTAGAGAGCCAAAAATACCAAATATAGAATTTGATGATTATTTTAGAATCTAATTCCTCCCTAATTTCAACTTATTCTAGATCCAGGTCTGTATTAACATCAAAAACAACTAAGCACTCTCTTTTATGTCATTTTATATATCTAGCATAGTTGCACTTTCCATATTTAGCCTATTTTTAGTTCAATAAATTCAACATATGTTACATCTAAGTTTAGCATTTAATTGGCCTACTGTAGATCTAATATTCACCCTTGTGCCCTATCATTTGTGTATCCTTAACTCTATTTCCCCAAGTAGTATCCAAATCCAAATTAGGGTTAAACATTTGATGAACCCTCTTTTGTGAATGCAAAATTTTCTAATTCCTAGGGTTTTAAACCATTCAGGGTTTTAGATTGTTATATTTTTAAATTTTTTATTAGTACTATTTTGCATGTAACCTAGGAATAGCCCTAGATTGGGGGTGTCTATTGAACATATTGATCTTCCCCTCAACCCATCCAAAATGTCTCAAACCAATGAGGGATCTCGTACCTTGGATAATGATGATACCCATGTTGACAATGAAAAACATGTTGATAAGGTTATCATAGAAGAAGACTTTAATAATGAAAATCTGGAAGCAAATATAAATGAGCAAGTAGACCATAATCAAGTGCATGCAATTTTAATATTTCATAACCACATTCGATAAAATCTTGAAGATCTTAATGAAATCCTAAAAACTAAAACCGCAAGTAGTATAGATGACCAAGTAGGTCCATCTATTAATCATGCTATTGAAGCTATGGGTCCTTAAACACACTACATCTCAATACATTTGATGGGGGAACATATTATGTGTTTAAACCTTTATTCCTTGAAACTATTATTGATACATCTATTATTAACCTACCCATTGTTTCAACATACATATTGGTTACAATGCCTATTACTACTCAAAACATGTTTTCATCCCCTTTGGTGACTACTCAAATTGGTAATATAAATCCCATTAGGCCTATAGATCAATCATTCCTTTGAGTTATAAAAACCTTGGAAGACATGATTATAAACATTGAATAAAAGGCTTCAAAGTCTTCACATGCTATAGATTTTCAAGATGTATTGCATAAACATCTTGCACTTGAAATCCCTTTGTGCCCTTTCCCAACTAGACTCGTTGCACCTAAGTTCAAATTTTAATATGGAAAGGGTGATCCTAAGCAACATCTTCAAACCTTTTATGTGACATGCCTCGATTATGCTTCCAATGATAAACTTTTGACCAAGTTATTTCCAAGGAGCCTCGAGGACTATGCTTTAAGGTGGTTTTATGATTTACCTCTCCAATCTGTAAAATCATTCAAACCTCTTGTAGATTAGTTTTTGGCACACTTTTCTATTAACATTACCAAAAAGGTTTCCTATACTCAAATTGCAAAGATCAAACAAGGAACCAATGAACCAATATGTCTTGAAATATAAGACAATGCTAGCCAAAATGACCAATCCTATTGCAGACAAAGAGTTGTAAGACATATTCAAGTAAAGTTTGCTTGTTCCTTTACAAGAGTCCATAATTTTTAGTAAGTTCAATCTTTCGATGACTTATACCATGTTTTACAAGACCATGAAATGAAGCTTATATCATTGAATAAACTCAAGTATGTAGCAAACACACTAGCTACATTTACACCTAGTACAAATTTATGATCAAATCAAGTTATAAGGTAAATCTTTTTGAGCCTAAAAAGGAAACAAACACCATGATTAAAATAGTTGCACAACCTAATTATCTTGTCCTATGTAATGCAACAAGGAGATAATTTGCACATTTACCTGAGTCTCCTGCTTCATTACTCCCACGATTGATAAAGTGTCATATTATATCTCCCTCCTCATATAGAGGTTGATATAAATAAACCTATACTCAAAGGATATGATGCAAATGCTTATTATTACTATCACCAAGGCCCTAAGCATTATATGAACACATGTTTTACCTTAAAGCATAAGATTTAAGACCTCGTAGATGACCAACATATTACATTTGATGATCCTCCAAAGGAATCAAGTTCATAACTTGATGCTCACCATAAACAAAAGATATTTAACAATACTTTGCAAGACCATTCTAAGAAGGAGCCAAAAGTCTAGATTGCATATAATTCACATCCTCCTCCATCATATTATGGACACCCACTAGATGGGGTTATTGGTATTGACTCGTGACATATACCTCATATGGTTTAGAAACTTACCATTTCCTTCGATGACGGTGAAACTAAGGATGATGACTCTAATATTATCTCTATTCATTAGAGAATGCCTTGATAAACACCCCATATGTAGTGCTATGATTGATAATGGTGCAAGCAAAAATGTTTGCACCATGACATTACTTACGCATTTCAGTTACACTCATCATGATTTACACCCATCTACTAGATTAGTCAAAGCCTTCAATGGAACCTCCTATAAGGTTCTTAGCAAGATTGATTTATCTTTACAGGTTGGTCCTACACACGTGGTTATTACTTTCTCAGTTATACCTTTTACAAGTGTCTTTGACATGTTGTTGGGATGACCTTGGATACATACTCTTTGAACTGTACCTTCTATGATGCATGGGTGTATTAAGTGCATTCATGCCAATCAGGTAATTATAGTTTCTAGTGTTCTATATGAGCATCTTTTTGAACAAGAGAAATTCATACCCAAGAAATTAATTATCAAGCCTATTAAGGCTAATCCACCATAAAAGGGTAAGCAACATGCAATCCCCTTTACTAGGTGACAAGTACTTATGATAGCTTCACATCAAAGATAGACAGTGGGCTTCATGGAATCCTCATCTCTTATACAAAATATTTAGATATCCATAGCACCTAAACATGTTCCTACTATTTTTATTCCAAATAAACCACAAAGTACACAAAGATGGGTTTTATGAACCCCTAATCCTTCTATTGGTACTGCATGACCTTGAAGTCCTATTATACATACGCTAAGCATCATAAATACTACAATGATAGATATTGCACATATACATATTCCTTGGCAATACCACTAGTTTCTTGTTCAAGGTTTTGATTGGGGAGGTACCTATAATCATCCTTTGGATGAGATCATACAATGATCTTGTCTCTTCCAAAAATACCAAAAAAATCAAAACATTCAAAAAATCCAAAAACATTTTCAGCACCTACATGTTATTTTTGCTCCTTGGCATCTATGTGTTAGTTACATGATGAGGGTTAGCATATAATTTCCAACTATATATACATTTGTAGGCATACACAGACACATGATTCTATACATTAATGGATTTCAAGATTCCCCTATGCTCACATCACTAGGACATTAGGGGCATCCATCTTCTATTATATTTAGACTTCAAAGATATATCATTCAATGATCAATCTGCATTATCATGTTTGAGCTTACATATGTACTTACACATGCCTATTATCCATGATTATAATTTGCACATGGTGCTTTATATGCTATACACTTGGCATTTTTTTTGCTAACACATTTGATTCATGGGCCACTATGACATGTTTATGTTGGTTGTTTATGCTTTTCTTTTATACACTTCCTTCAGTGTTTTACCTTGTTATTGTCTTGCTTGTTCGAGCATTTGAATATGTGATTCCTTATTGTATAGACATTAGAATATGGCATTCCTTGATTTATGGACATTTGACTAAGTTATGTCCATTTGATTTTATGACATTTGAACATGCCCATTGTTTATGGTCTCCTTGGACCATTGCCTTTTGACTTATTTTTGAGTAATATTATGTGTGCACTTGTTTGCTTGTTGAGCTTGTGTTGTTACTATCTATACATTGCCATGATCTTTATCATGTATCTTAGGCTTACATGTGATCACATTGGTTTATGCGCTTAAACTATACATAGACCTAGACATGTTTCCTTCTATATGCTACATGGTTACATTCGCAAATTTTATAGTTATCTTAACCTTTTGAGGGGAGGTAACTTCTATGTACTATTTTTCCCTGACCTAAAAGGGGGGGCCATATTAGTGGGGCCATGCTTCAGAAGCATGTTTTTTACATTCCTTCAAAATTTGATACTTATATCATTTGTATATTTAGTGGGGGCATGCTTTGGAAGCATGTTATCCACACTCACTTAGTATTTAATACTTATACCAATTTGTTGATTCAGTGGGGGCATGTCATATGGACATATCCACAGTTTCCAGATTTAATGGGAGCATGTTATCCACACCTATTCAATATTCAACATCTCCAGTTTACAGTGGGGGCATGTTTTAGAAACATGTATTCCACATTGGTGCTTATATCAATTTTAGAATTATCCATATACAGTGGGGGTATGTTTTGAAAGCATGTTACCACACCCAGTTATCTAAATTGGCCAAAACACACATTTTTTTGATTCAGATTCACAATTGTGGTAGAATTTTATACATGGTACCATTGTTATACATAATTTCAGCATGATACATATCTAAGGTGCATATTTTATGCAACATATGCCTTATATTATAAAATTCAAATCAATTTTAGATTCTAAAACTACTATATGTACTGATAACTTATGGACTTTTATGAACTTTAGAAAACCAATCTATTGCAGTAGTTAGCTCACCTTTTGGTATGATTGAGGTGATTAAATTACTCAATATTTCCATGTTTTCATGTTGGACTTGATCATCTAATATCACTAGGTTATAAGTATCAATGGGTTGCACAGTTGAGCTAATCTCAACTGCCAGGTGGCAACTCAATTTTACTCCAAATTTGGGGGCATGTGCCTTCCAATATC
Source organism: Torreya grandis (assembly GCA_037957365.1). NCBI lineage: Eukaryota > Viridiplantae > Streptophyta > Pinopsida > Cupressales > Taxaceae > Torreya > Torreya grandis. The sequence continues at coordinate 1,869,320 of JARHVA010000427.1, forward strand.
TCTATCTCTATCTCTTTGAATATATGGACTTTAAATATTTATCTATATTTATCCTAGTCTCAATTTCAGAGCCTTGCAATGATACATCTTTTGAAAAATAACTCACCAATAGGCAAGGTGGTTACATCAACACAGACACACAGGTATACTCATAAACCTTGTTCTTTCAATTTCAATCTATTTCAAGTAATTATAACCCATATCATATGCACTAGTTTTACATTATAACATGTTCTTGATTGCAAGTCAGTCACTAACAAATCACTTAATTTCAACTCAAGCAAAGATAAGGTATGCACACACACCTAGTTACTTGTTCATTTCCTTTAAACTAGCAACTTCACTACTAGATTAAAGGGGGGGAAATGTAGATGATATTTTGTGATTATGTATGTTATGTTGTGGAGCTTATTTCCAAATTACAATGTATTTCAAATATTGTACATTTAAAATGTATTATACACTCTTTATGTATTCTCATTGAGGTTTGGGGGTGGTAGCCCCCAATTATTTTTCTAGACCCCCTCAATGGGGAATCATTTTAGGTTGACTTGGCCCATGGTTTTGGCACCCATTATTTTGTAAAATCGCTATATATTTACCTGTTGATGTATTATGTATAGATGGATGTTCAGTAGGTAATACATCACGAGAACAAGGGTTTGAAAAGAAAGAGATTAGGGTGTGTGAATTTAGGTGTAAATTCAAGAGAGTTTGTAGAGCGTAGTGTTGTCTCCAAATATTGCACCCTAGAAGAGGGTTGTTGAGGCCTCCTCCAGATTTGGGTAATATTCAGACATTTTTAGGCCTGTGGGTGTGCCTATAAGTGGAAATGAACCTCTAGGTTGAAAGGGATAGCTCCATGTATTAGCTTTTTACGCAATAAAACTATTGAACCAGTTTGTATGAGTGAAAAGAGTCAAAAGCTTGCATAAATGAAAAGCCTGGTCTAAGACGGTGATACACCAAGAATTAATATCCACATGTATGCCCTGTACTTATGCACAATATAGCATAATATAGTCTATAACTCAAGCTCTAGAAGATTCCAACATAAGTATTTCAATGTAGAGACAAAATGAATGAGATCACACAAGGTAAATAACTAAAAAAGACACCTTATGTAGTCCAAAAAATTGGTTACACATGTGCAAAATCTCATACGGTTAGAATTCACTCTACATGATCTCTTGGATCAACTCTTTGCTAAAAAAAATGAAGGACCAAGAATAGAAGGATAAAACATCACTTGTTGTCACTCTATGTCTCTTGTATGCCCAGGAAAAGGTCTAGAACTTAGAAAAAAAATAGACTTATGGTTCTTTTTTCAAAGGTAAGAAAATGGCAAAACATTCCAACAGGGCTTCACCGTATTATTTATGGATGATAAAATAAGAGCCCAAGGGTCCTATTTATAGCAAAAAAAGGAGAGAAGAGAGATCTCTTGGGTGCCAAAATAGAAGCCTCAAAAATGGTTTGTAGTTGCCATCCTGGTGAAACTGATTCTAGTTTTTCTCTCATTCAGTTGGAGTTTGTCCTTCTATTTGATTCGCCCTCTTGAAATGACTAGGATCACTACAAAATCAATGGTGAGATGACCCTCCATAAAAAATGACTCACATCACTGCTATGAACCTTAGATTCTTCCTAAAAGCTCTCATATTTTGCACTACATACCCATTCAGGTTATTAGAAATATTATCATTGATGTCAAATGTCTAACATTATTGGTGATAAAGGCCCCATAGAATTTAATGGTGTTTTTTATATTCATATCTTGGCTAATATGTGTTAATATTCATTTAATATTAATGAATATATTTTTGGTTGCATATAAGTCAAAAGAGGACCCATGGAGAAGCCAAAGAGTCATGGGGTAAAGACAAAAGAGGAATGGGACACATTTTCTCATGAAGAGTCATCTTGAAGAATTCTAAGAGTCACCATGTGAAGACAAAAGAGAGTATGGCACATTTTTCCATGAAAGGACACTTTAAGGAATATGAAAAGTCACCAAGATAAAGATAAAAGAGGAAGGGACACATTTGCTTATGAAGGGTCACCATGTGACTCTTCAAATGCAAGGATACAAAGGGTCGTGCAAGTTTGACACCATTTTCTATAAGGATTGAAGGGTCACAAAAAGTGAATGCTAAAGCTCATTTCAAAAGCTATAAATAAAGGCTTGAGAAGCCATTTGTAATATATAAGAGAGTGCATGGTTTGTATTTATTTTCAAAGAGAGAAAAGCAGGAGATTTTGTAGAGTTATATCATTTGTTGAGTAAGCATTATTGAGAGATAGTTGTGTTTTATACACAAGAGGGGTTGGTGCTCACAAATATTTGCAAGGGGTTGGTGCTTCTGTGGGTTGGTGCTCACAATAGTTACTGCATTGGTGCTTGGAAAAGGGGTTGGTGCTCTTACAAGTTAGTGCTTGAGAACTTTGTAATTTGAGTTAGTTTTCATTCATATACTTGAGATTGTTCTTCGTGGTTTTTTTCAATTTGGATATTTACGTAACAATCTGGTGTCTCTCTCTCTCTCTCGTGTGGTGCATATTATTATTTTAGTTTTATTGCATATCTTGAATATGCGATTAAGTGGTTAAAGAAAAGGAATTTGATTAAATAAAAAGATATATAATACACGGATTCAACCCCACCTCCCCTTAGAATATTTTATGCTTGACAATTAGTATTAGAGTAGGTTCCTTTAGAAAAAGTTTTATAGTTTGAAGGTAGATCATAAAAGCATGATGGCTAGATCACATGAAGGTTTTTCTACAAATAAGGCACCTTTGTTTGATGGGACAAATTACGTTTTTTGGAGCATAAGGATGAAGACTTATATGATGGACCTTGGATTTGACATTTGGCAAGCAGTAGTGGAGGAATATGAAGAGCCATAAACACTTGTAACTACTATGGTGGAAAAGAATGTAAGTAAAAATAATGCTAAAACTTTAAATGCTATTTTATGTGGTTTATGTGAATCCAAATTTGTTAAAGTTATGCAATATAAATCTGCTCATGAAACTTAGGTAAAAATTGAGAATATTTGCAAAGGTGATGGAAAGGTTCAACAAGCTAAGCTTCAGACTTTTAGAAGACAGTTTGAGAGTTTGAAGATGGAAAAGGAAGAAAATATAAAAAGTTATATTTTTTGGGTTGATCAAATAGTTAATCAGATTCAAGGTCCTGGAGAAAAGTTAGAAGAATCAATTGTGGTTCAAAAAGTTTTAAGATCTCTACCATTGAGATATGATGCAATATTTTTGGCAATTGAAGAGATGAAGAATTTAGCCAAGTTAAAGATGGATGAGCTACGTGGTATTCTTACGGCATATGAGATGCGAACCGAACAAGAGAAACCCCTAAAGAAAGAAGCTACTTTCAAAATATCAAAGAAAGAGAAGGCTAAGATTTAAGAATCAAGTGATAGTTCTAGCGATGATGAAAATAACAACGAAGCTCTATTCATTCACAAGCTAAAAAAGGGCACAGATAAATATCAAGAAAATTTACCTTTTAAATGTTTTAATTATAGAAAGATTGGACATTTTACAGATAAATGCCCAGATAAGGGTAATGGTGATAATGAAGAAGGAAAGTCTACATACAAGAATTTCAAAGGAAAATTCAAGAAGGGATTCAAGAAGAAGAGTTTGTATTCTAAATATCTTAGCTCAGTCGAAGATAGTCGAGTTGGTGATTCATAAGAAGAAGAGATTCTATTCATGGGCCATACATAAAGATGCCTCCACAAGCAAAAGTACAAATGATCAAGAAGAAGAACAAAATGAATCCATAGTGAATCTGGAAGGAGAACTCATTTGTGCCTTATAAGAGTTAAAAGCTCTTGAGAAGAAGAATCAAAGATTAAAGCTCCAGATCGAGAAAAATGAAAAGGAGTCAAAGAAAATAATTGAAGATCTACAAGCACACTTTGAAGAAGCCAAGAAGAATGAAAAATATCTAATGACATAGTTTCAAAAAGTAAGAGAAGAATGTGAAAGGTATGTTATTGAAATTACTTATTTAAAAGTAGATATTGAAAAAATAAATAAAGCAATCAATGATAGAGCAACCAATGACTCAAAATTTGAGAATAACATCAATATGTTGAATAAGATATTAGAAAGTAAAAAATTAATGTGAAATAAGACAAGTATCGGATTTGAAAAAGAGAAAGGAGAGGCCACTACTTTCACAGACAAGGAAAGATGATAGAGTTATGCTGAAATGCTTACAAAAGAAGAAATAAAAAGGGAAGAAGTTAAGAATACAGAGGACAACTCAAACAAAGAAGGTTGGAAAGAACAGAGCTAAAAAAGGTAATCAAGTTAGAGATACATAAATAGATCCTATTTTTATGGTTATTATTTTTATTATAATGGATATGGTCATAAGAAAATAGAATGTCAAAAAAAAGCTAACAATTTCATAAATAAAGAGAAGAAAAATCATGTAGAGTCAAGCAGAAGCCACAATTATTTTGTTCCTCTATCAAGCTTTAGTGAAGAGGCTATAATATGTTACAAGTAAAATAACTTCAAACACATAGCTTGATAATACAAAATCATGTTTGAGTTAGTCAAGAATGACCAGAGTTTCAAGGCTCTATTCATCAAGAAGAAAGTTTAGATAGGTTCATGGCAGAAGAAACAATCTAAAAAATCTATGTTGATACAGATAGTTTTTCATGCAAGAAATGAATAAAAGTCATGGTTCATTGGCAGTGGATGTTCAAGGCACATGACAGGAGATAAGATCAAGTTCATAACCTTGAAGAAGATCAATGGTGGCACAATAAAATTCAGAGATAATACTACTGCTAGAATTGCCAAAAAAGGTACACTAAGTTTGGATACTGGTATAACTAAAACTGAAATGTTTTGTATGCAAAAGGCCTTAAGAATAATCTTTTGAGTGTAAGTCAAATGTGTGATCAGGGGCACACACTAAAGTTTTATGTAGAAGGTTATGAAATTATGATAAAAAAATTAGATGTATTGATTACAGATGCTCAGAGAATAGGCAATAATTTGTATATGTTATCAGATATCAAAGGTCAAAGATGTTGTTTGAGTCAGATTGAAGAAAGTTGGCTATGACACAAGAGAATGGGACACAAATTTTGATAATCTTATCAATATTAGTAAGAAGCAAGCAATCATAAATCTTCTAAAGATTATAAATCCATCCAACATGCTTTGTGAACCTTGTCAGCATGGGAAGCAGGCCAGAAGGCGGTTTAAAATAAAAGAGTACTCAACCACTCAAATGTTAGAGCTTGTGCACAATGATTTATGTAGACCTATGAGAACTCAAATCACTCAAGGTGAGAAATATTTCATGTTACTCATTGATAATTTTTCACGTATGACTTGGATGATGTTTTTAAAGAAAAAATCAGAAGCTTTCAGACATTTCAAAGCATTAGTTAAGAATGAAACCAATTTGAAGATTAAGTGTCTAAGATCATATCGAGGAGGATCATTCATGTCAAATTAGTTTATTAAGTTTTGTGAAGACCATGGAATAAAGAGACATTATTCAGCAGCTAGAACTCCACAACAAAATGTAGTAGTTGAATAGAGAAACATAATAGTTTAGGAGATGGCGAGGACAATGTTAAATGAATCCAAGATACCAAATAAATATTAGAGAGAGTAAATTGCTATAGTAGTGCATATTCAGAATAGAGGATTATTAAGATTTAATAGTGACAAGACTCCTTATGATATGTGGAAAGATAAACCAGTAACAATTGATTATTTTAGAGTTTTCAATGGCAAATACTTCATAAAGAGAATGGATAAAAAACTTGGTAAGTTTGAATCCAGAGTAGATGAAGGTATATTTCTTGGTTATTCTTTCAAAAGTAAAGATTATAAATGTTATAACAAAATAACTAAGAAAATTATTAAAAGTGCAAGTGTCAGGATAGAAGAAGATGGAACACAAAGAATCAGTGATCCAGTAGACATTACTAAAATCATTGAAAAAAAAGATTTTGAAGAATCGGATGAAGATGAGAAGAAAGAGAAAAAAGACACCAAAACCCCATCCAAATATGTTCAGAGAAATCATAATGAAAGTGATATCATCAAAGACATAAATGAATGAATTCATACTAAAATAATGATGGTAAGTGAATATGAGCAAGTTAATTTTTCTTTGTTATCTAAAATTCAGCCTAAAAGTTTTTCAAAAGCTAGACATGATAAGCATTAGATTAAGGCAATGGATGAAGAATTAAATCAAATAGAAAAGAATGATACTTGGAAATTAGTGCTTATACCAAAATATCACAATGTGATAGGAACAAAATGGGTTTACAGAAATAAGTTGAATGAAAATGGAGAAGTGACTAGAAATAAAGCAATATTAGTATTTAAAGGATATGCTTAGATCGAGGGAATAGATTTTGAAGAAACTTTTGCACCAGTAGTAAGGATAGAGGCTATTAGAATGTTTCTTACATATGCAGTGTTTAAAATTTTTAAAGTGTTTCAGATGGATGTCAAATTTGCCTTCCTAAATGGTAATCTAGAAGAAGAGGTCTAAATTGAGAAGCCTAGGGGATTTATTATCTCAAATATTAGTAGCCATGTATGCAGATTGAAGAATGCACTATATGGATTGAAAAAAGCTCCCAGAGCTTGGTATGCAAGACTTGATACGTACCTATAGGATCAAAGTTTCAAGAGAAGATTTGCTGACAGTAATCTCTATATCAAAATAGAAGGTGAGCATCAATTGATTGTTGTGGTATATGTTGATGACATCATTTTTAGAGGAAACATTGAAAAGATAACAATTTTTTTTTTTGATAATATGCAAAAAGAATTTGAGATGTCTATGCTTAGAGAATTGTCATTTTTCTTAAGATTACAAATATTTCAGTCATATAAAGGAATTTTCATATCTCAAAGTAAATATGCCAAGGAAATGTTGAAGAAATTTGGTTTTGAGGATTATACACTAGTTGGCACACCAATGAGTACAAAAAATAAGGTGAGCAAGGATGAAGATTCACTTGTTACACATCAATCTTTGTATAGATCTATGATTGGTAGTCTTTTATATTTGATAGCATCGAGGCCAGACATCATGCATGCAGTAGGTATGGTTGCAAGATATTAGTCAGCTCCAAAAGATAGTCATGTTAAATTGGTGAAAAGAATATTCAGATATATCAAGGGGACATTGGATTATGGATTATGCTATCCCACATGTAGAGATTTTACTTTAGTTGCTTATACAGATTCAGATTGGGTAAGTTGCTTGGATGATAAAAAGAGTACAAGTGAAGGAGCTTTCTTCCTTGGTGATAGCTTAGTATCATGGCTAAGCAAAAAGCAAAATTCAGTATCACTTTCTATAGCTGAAGTAGAATATATTACAGTGATATTGTGTTGTACTCAAGTGCTTTGGATGAAGCAAAATTTAGAAGATATCAAGGTAAAATATGATGAACCTATTTCTATTTTTTGTGACAACATAAGTGCTATTAATATTTCAAAGAATCTAGTGATGCATTCAAAAACAAAATATATTCCCATCATATATCACTTTTTGACAGAGCAAGTTACATATCAACAGGGTAAGATAAAATATATCAGTACTACAAAGCAGATTATAGATATTTTTATAAAAGCACTATCAAAAGACACATTTGAGTATCTACGAGAGATGTTGAGAGTAATTTCTTTTATTTCCTGCTATTGAGGATCAACATCAGTTGAGGGGGAGCTAAGTGTTAGCTCTAGGTAAGCCCTTTGCCATTGATGTCAAAGGGGGAGAAGAATAGAAATAGATATGGGTATAGGTACAGGTGTAGAAACAACTACAAGGAACAAGTACAAGAAACATGTACAGGTTACTATAGTAAGAGGGAGTTACTGTATGTTTTTTAGATGGCAGTATGTGTAGGTTGACATGTGCAGTACAGGTTTCAAGATGTGACAGTTTCAATTTGAGGTTGCCATCAATGACAAAGGGAGAGATTGTTGGAAATATTGTCATTGATGTCAAAAGTCTAACATTATCGATGATAAAGGCCCCATAGCATTTAATGGTGTTTTTAATATTCATATCTTGGCTAATGTGTGTTAATATTTATTTTATATTAATGAATATATTTTTGGTTACATATAAGTCAAAAGAAGGCCCATGGAGAAGTCAAAGAGTCACGGGGTAAAGACAAAAGAGGAATGGGATGCATTTTTTCATGAAGAGTCATCTTGAGAAATTCCAAGAGTTACCATATGAAGACAAAAGAGGGTATGGCACATTTTTTCATAAAGGGACACTTTGAAGAATATGAAAAGTCACCAAGCTAAAGACAAAAGAGGAAATGATGCATTTGCTTATGAAGGGTCACCATGTGACTTTTCAAATGTAAAGATACGAAGGGTCATGCAAGTTTGGTGCCATTTTCTATGAGGATTGAAAGGTCACAAAGGGTGAATGCCAAAGGTAATTTGGAAAGCTATAAATAAAGGCTTAAGAAGCCATTTGTAATATGCAAGAGAGTGCATGGTTTGTATTTGTTTTTAAAAAGATAAAAGCAAGAGATTTTGTAGAGTTTTATCATTTTTTGAGTAAGCAACATTGAGAGATAGTTGTGTTTTATACACAAGAGGGGTTGGTGCTCCTCTAGGTTAGTGCTCACAAATAGTTGTTGTGTTGGTGCTTGGTAAAGGGGTTGGTGCTCCTCTGGGTTAGTGCTCACAAATAGTTGTTGTGTTGGTGCTTGGTAAAGGGGTTGGTGCTCCTATAATTTGGTGCTTGCAAACTTTGTAATTTGAATTGGTGCTCATTTATATACTTGAGATTGTTCTCCATAGTTTTTCCCACTTTGGGTTTTCACGTAAAAATTTGGTGTGTGTGTCTCTCTCTCTCTTGTGTGGTGCATATTATTGTTTCAGTTTTATTGCATATCTTGAATGTGTGATTAAGTGGTTAAAGAAAATGAATTTGATTAAGTAAAAAGATATATAATATACTGATTCACCCCCCTCCCTCTCAGTATATTTCATGCTTAACATGAGTTTTCTAATTGACTTTACTTCTACTTGCTTTTTCAGGTTTTTTGATTGCTTCTACTTGTAAAAGTCATAAGTAAAGCTCTTTTGAAAACCCGCAAAGCATTGTATCTTATTTTTTTGGATTTTTCAATTGCTTTTACTTGTAAAATTCATAATCAAAGCTCTTTGGAAAACCCAATTTTCATTATCTTTGCTTAAGACATTGTTAGGTTCTCTGAATGGCTTTACTCCTTGCTTGAAGACTTTAGGCATGAATTTGACGTATTGCGACATATCATATCTTTGAATCCCAGTGGCTAGTTGGTTGTATTAAAATTGACGTCCTACAACACATTATGAGGATCTATTGGGTCGGGTTCATGTTTCATGGAATTTTCCCAAAGTAATTCCTTCAAACAATTTATTCAAATGAATTCTTTCAGGGATTTTGCCCAAAAGGCAACAGCTAGTTCCTTTGAGAACTTTTTCCGAAGGACACTTGGGGAAGACATAGGGTCCCTTCGAATTTTTTTGAAGGGCATTTATAAAGGAAATGGCCCTTTTGGAACTTTTTCAAAGGGCATTTTCAAAGGAAATGACCCTTCGAAACCTTTTTGAAGGGCATTTCCAAAGACAAAGTGCCCTTTGGAAAAGTCTGAAGGGTCACTTGGAAGAAAAGTGCCCTTCAAAAAAGTTTGAAGGGTCACTTGGACAAGAAAAGTGCCATTCGAAAAAGTTTGAAGGGTCACTTGGACAAGAAAAGTGCCCTTCAAAAAAGTTTGAAGGGACACTTGGGGGGAACATTATCAAGACCATTTAAGGGTTTTCGATTGCTTTTGCTTATAGAGGAGATAAACAGCTGCACTATACCTGTACTTGTACATTGTCTAATCTGTTTCTTGGCTTGTATCCCTCCTCAAGTTCAAACTTGAAGACCAACCACCACACAACCTGTGGTGCACCTCCTGTCATCCAAGTAACCTGCCACATCCGAACCTACAACTCCATGTAGTGAAGACCTTGACCCTGCATAACATGTTAACTTGTTGCTAGTCCCTCTCAGATACCTGAGAATCTACCTTCCCCGAATTGGCTCCAAACTCTCTGACAACTCCCACTGCTTGGAAAAACTCAGGTCTACACCAGACCTCATGTGATTTTGAACACTGTTCTAAGCTCAGCTTGAACTGTCTAGCCTTTGGTGTGCTTACCGATTCTGCATCCTGCGTATTAAACCCTGCCAACACCGTCTTCACATCAACTCCCACTGAAGACAAAAAATATCCATGTCTCTTATGCCAAAGAATTTTGTTGCTCCTAAATTCTTCATGACATACCTCTGAACTAACCTTACCCTTAGCTCAGCAACTCTCTGTATGTATAAACCTGCTACAAGCATACCATCCACGTACAGTAATAGGATAATGTCGCAATCATCATCCACCCTGGTAAGATAAACACAATAGTTACACTGACATTGACTAAAGCCCTGCTTTGTCATCCACCTGTCAACCCTGTACCACTGCCCTGCAGCTTCCTCAAGACCATATGACCTAGCCTTTCGTCTCACGTATCCATCCACTCTCTTCTTTAACCTGGGAATCCATTCATCTTTCAGTGCTTTCATCCCCACTGGCAACTCTACCAAATCCCCTACTTGGTTCTCTTCTGAAGAATTCATGCCATGCTCCCACTGTTTCCTAGATTCTACCTGCATTGCCTCTTCATGTATTCCTAGTTCTTGACCATCAGTAAGCAACAAGTAAGAAGGTGAATAACGAATATGAGGTTCACTTACCCTTTCGGTCCTCCATATGGGTGTTTGAGACTCTTTGACAGCTTGTTGTCTGCCCAACATTCGTTCCAGTGATTGATCTCGGCCATCTCCCAATCTGCAATCAACCGACGTCAGCTCCCTGCAACTGACCCTGTCTTCTGACGTTGGTTCTCTGATCGACATCGGTGTACCTTCTACTGACGTCGGTTCTTGTATGACTGACGTCAATTCCTGCTGCCCGACATCACCAACTCTGTTGATCTGCACATGATCGACATCGGTGCCTGTCTGTTCGACGTCGATTCCTCCTGACCGATGTCGGTACCTGTGTTTGCCTGTGAGTGATGACTTTTTACCCGCGAGCTTCTTTTGGATCAAACCCTTGTCCATATTAACATAGCCCTGCTTAAAATAATTTAGTCCCCTCAGCTGATCTCTGTCCGTCATCTCTTCCATGAACACCAAGGCTTTCCAGTTCTTAAGTTTGTCAAAAACATCTGTCTTCCGCTTAAGAACATGCATTCCCTTCTTACATATGTAACCAAGCCTACAAAGCCACATCTCTGCAACAGAAGGTGAATCAGTAATATAAGTAGATAGATGTTGGGAGGATGTACACCGGAAGCACACAATTTGATTACCAATACCAAGCAACTTAATATGCGAAAATTAACCAGATTCACCAAGTAACTAGAATTCAGAATAACACAGCATATGAGAGACAATACCAAATTGTATTAACACTTTATACAGAAAAGAATACAATAAAGAAGATGCCACTTCTTCTCCACCACCTTACAGAGGTTTCCCACGCCTCAAGTGAACAGTAATTCTTCTCCCCAAAGCTCTCCCTCTCACAGGTCTCAACACCCAACTCAAAATACAGAGTTGGTGTTCACCTCCCGTGCTCCACGCACACCACAAGTGCTCCACGCACTCCACAAGCACTCCACGTGCTCCACAAGTACTCAAGGTACTTCAAGTAGATCTCCCATGAATCTGCAATAACCTGCAATTCAACAAACCATACTTATGGAAGGAACTCCCTTGCCTTCCTCTTGCTCTATCCGAGTACACACCTGTACTCCAAGTAGATCCTGCCTGATACTGCTCCCTGTTGTGTTGCTGTCTGTATGACCTTGCACACCTGCAAATCAATTAATGGTTCTATTCACCTGTGAACCTCGACCTTGCACACACATACACCTGCAGATCAACGATCTTACTTACCATGTAGATCTCCTATATAGGCCATGCAACTGTGACCAAGATCCTACACTCATGAAGAACCCAGCTGGCTCTCCAATCCAGCACCAACACACCTGGTACTGTGGCACTAGGAGGAACGCACCATAGCTCTACCTCACACACAGAAGGAGCTTATAATTATGCTCTCTTACTCCCTAGCACACTTTTCCAATACAACCATGAGTCTATTATATAGATCTCATCCAAACAATGATTAGACATCTAATTACCATAATTAGATCCGCAGCTGTGAGTCTAAAATTAGCACTCATCATGCAAACTCTTGGTTCGTTAGCTAACTGCCCGTAAATAGCTCACAGTCGAACCACACAGGCGACCGACGCCGGTCCCTGTCCGCCTGGAGGTGACCGACGTCGGCCGATATATGACCGACGTCGGTTGCTTCTCTGTGCTATCCCGCCGACGTCGGCTGATCAGACCGACCCCAACTTCTTCTGCAACTCAGCAACCTTCAGCAACCTCCTCTCCTGTTTGCATCAGTGAAGCTTTTAGCTCCACAATCCTAACAATCTCCCACTTGGAGATAAATAGCTGCACTGTACCTGTACCTGTACTCCGTCTAATCTGTTTCTTGGTTTGTATCCCTCTTCAAGCTCCCACCTGAAGACAACCCACCACACATCCCGTGGTGTACCACCTGTCATCCGAGTAACCTGCCACATCCGAACCTACAAATACATGTAGTGAAGTCCTGACCCTGCATAGCAACACCTGCTGCCGGTCCCTCTCAGAAAACCTGAGAATCCACTTCCACGAATTGGCTCCTAACTCTCTGACAGCTCCCACTGCATGGGAATACTCAGGTCTATACCAGACCTCATGTGATTTCGGACACTGTACCTGTCCAGCCCTTAGTGTGCTCCGGTTCTGTATCCCGAACCTCGCCAACACCTGATTCACATCAGCTCCCACTCGAGACAAAATCAACCTGTGATCTCCATGCCTCCCATGTCAAAGAATTCCGCTGCTCCAAACTCTTCATGACATGCCACTGAACTAATCTTACCCTTAGCTCAGCAAAACCCTGTATGTACTAACCCTGCTAGCAAATATACCATCCACATACAGCAACAGAATGATGTCGTGACTCATCATCCCCCTGGTAAGACAAAACACAGTAGTTACCTGACACTGACTGAAGCCATGCTCCGTCCTCCACCTGTCAAAACCTGTACCACTGTCCTACAGCTCCACAAGACCATATACCTGGTCTTCCGTCTCATGTATCCGTTCTCTCTATTCTTCTACTAAGGTATCCATTCGTCTCTGTGCTTTCATACCTGCTGGCAACTCTACCAAGACACACCTGTCTGGTTCTCCTCCAAGGAATCACATCCTCATCCATGCCAAGCTCACACCTGTTTCCTGGATCCTTCCTGCTATACAATCAGCAACAAGTATGAAGAAGAGGAACAATGAATTTGAGGGCCTACTTACGCCTTCAGTCCTCCGTATGGGTGTTTGAGACTCCTTGACAGAGTGATGTCCACCCAAAATCCGTTTATAGTGACCGACCTCGGCCACTCCACAGTCTGCATCCGACCGACGTCGGTTCCATGCGTCTGTACCTGACTACCAACCTGCCTGCGTTGGTGTCCCTGCTGCCGACGTCGGTCCTCCTAACCGACACCGGTCTTACATACTGCCGACGTCGGTCCCATGACCGACATCGGTCTTACCCTGCCCGACATCGTCGGCTTCGGTCTGCACATGACCGACATCGGCACCTGTCTGTTCGACGCCGGTTCCTCCTGACCGACATCGGTGTCTGTGTTCGCCTGTGAGTGATGACTTTTTACCCGCGAGCTCCTTTGAATCAAAATCCATGTCCAAACTGCCCTGCTCAGAAGTATCCAGCCACATCCACTGGGTTCTGTCCGCCATCTCCTCCATAAACACCAAGGCTTTCCAGTTCTTAAGCCTGTCAAATATATCTGTCTTCCGCTTAAGAACATGCATCTCCTTCCTGCTCATGTGACCAAGCCTACGAAGCCACATCTCCGCAACAAAAGAAGAATCAGTAATATAAACAAGTAGATAAAGGATACCTGTTTTCTTACCACCAGCTAATTCAAGTGCATCCGCTGTGAGAGTTATTGTGCATCTCTCATCACCCAATCTTTCTGAAGAAATTAGCCATATCTCCAAACTTGGGACCTGCATGACCTTCATCAACACCTGTGTGTTGGCCGCCTGCAATTTCAGCTTCACTTCTCCTTTGCCAATTCTTTGGCAAGGCTTACCAGCTCCTCTACCTGGAACTGCATGGAAAGAGGCAATCGAATCTTTTATTCAAGATTCAACTTTATTCAAGAAACCTGCAAACACATCCTGTGCAACAACACCTACTACATCTGTATCTTCAGTTTCTTCATGCTGATCTGCTACCAACCAACAATAATCTTTTACCTGCTCTTTCTTTCCATAGGACCGTGAGTGACCATCTGTGCTTTTCAACTCCTCCATTCTTAGCTTACTTTGATCTGCTGTTGCTCTACTCCCACTCGATCAGAAACCCCTGAGAGTGACCTGTAACCAAACACAAAACCTGCTTCCTCCAACCTCAGCTCAGATACCACCTGTTGGTATCAAGCTCAAGAACCTACAACCAAGGCTCTGATACCACTTGTTGGGAGGATGTACACCGGAAGCACACAATTTGATTACCAATACCAAGCAACTTAATATGCGGAAATTAACCAGATTCACCAAGTAACTAGAATTCAGAATAACACAGCATATGAGAGACAATACCAAATTGTATTAACACTTTATACAGAAAAGAATACAATAAAGAAGATGCCACTTCTTCTCCACCACCTTACAGAGGTTTCCCACGCCTCAAGTGAACAGTAATTCTTCTCCCCAAAGCTCTCCCTCTCACAGGTCTCAACACCCAACTCAAAATACAGAGTTGGTGTTCACCTCCCGTGCTCCACGCACACCACAAGTGCTCCACGCACTCCACAAGCACTCCACGTGCTCCACAAGTACTCAAGGTACTTCAAGTAGATCTCCCATGAATCTGCAACAACCTGCAATTCAACAGACCATACTTATGGAAGGAACTCCCTTGCCTTCCTCTTGCTCTATCCGAGTACACACCTGTACTCCAAGTAGATCCTGCCTGATACTGCTCCCTGTTGTGTCGCTGTCTGTATGACCTTGCACACCTGCAAATCAATCAATGGTTCTATTCACCTATGAACCTCGACCTTGCACACACATACACCTGCAGATCAACGATCTTACTTACCATGTAGATCTCCTATATAGGCCATGCAACTGTGACCAAGATCCTACACTCATGAAGAACCCAGCTGGCTCTCCAATCCAGCACCAACACACCTGGTACTGTGGCACTAGGAGGAACGCACCATAGCTCTACCTCACACACAGAAGGAGCTTATAATTATGCTCTCTTACTCCCTAGCACACTTTTCCAATACAACCATGAGTCTATTATATAGATCTCATCCAAACAATGATTAGACATCTAATTACCATAATTAGATCCGCAGCTGTGAGTCTAAAATTAGCACTCATCATGCAAACTCTTGGTTCGTTAGCTAACTGCCCGTAAATAGCTCACAGTCGAACCACACAGGCGACCGACGCCGGTCCCTGTCCGCCTGGAGGTGACCGACGTCGGCCGATATATGACCGACGTCGGTTGCTTCTCTGTGCTATCCCGCCGACGTCGGCTGATCAGACCGACCCCAACTTCTTCTGCAACTCAGCAACCTTCAGCAACCTCCTCTCCTATTTGCATCAGTGAAGCTTTTAGCTCCACAATCCTAACAATAGATAAAAGATACCTACTTTCTTACCACCGTCTAATTCAAGTGCATCCGCTGTGAGAGTTACTGTGCATCTCTCATCACCTAACTTTCTTGAAGAAATTAGACTCATCTCCAAGACTGGTACCTGCATGACCTCATTCAACACCCGTGTGTTATCTATCTGTAATTTTAGCTTCACTTCCCCTTTGCCAACAATTTGACAAGGCTCACCAACCCCTAAATAAATCTCTCCAAAGTCTCCCTTGACATACTCTTGAAAAGATGCTCTATTTCGGGTTGCATGGAAAGAGGCAACAGAATCTATAGACCAAGATTCTACTTTATCCAGAGCAACTTGTGCAACAACACCTGCAACATCTGCTTCTACACGTTGATCTTCTACCGACCAATAATTTTCTTTTACCTGCTCTTTTTTTCCATCAATCTGAGCATTTGTGCTATTCAGTTTCTCCATTCGTAGCTTACTTTTTTCTACCATTGCTATACTCCCACTCAATCAAAAACCCTTGTGAATACCCTGTAATCAACAAACACTAACCAGATCTGATACATCCTATTAGTAAATCCAACCAAAAGCTCTGATACCAACTGTCAGGTTGGTATCACTGGTTGGTGATCCTAACTCTGATACCAACTGTCAGGATCCTACTCCTCAATAAGAGTATATATGATTACCTCTTGTATAAGCAACTAAACATGAAATTTAACCAGAATGATAAGTAACCAAAAATATGAAACAACACAAGATATGAGAGACAATACCCAATTGTATTAATACTCAATCATAAGAAAATACAATAAAGAAGATGCCACACTTCTTCTTCCCACACCTCTAGAGCTCCCACACTTCTAGGGTTCACCTGTAATTCTCCTCCAACACTTCACTCTCTCATCACGATCCCAACAATCAACTCAAATATAGAGTTGTTGTTCACCTCAACTAGTCAGTAACAACGCTGCCAGTACACCAAGTACACAACCGTACTCCAAGTAGATCTCCCTTTCCTTGCTGCCACCTGCAAATCAACAGACCTTACTTACCATGTATATGTCTCTATGCCCTGAAGAACCCTTGTCCTTGCCTCACCAAGTCCTCATGATTCTTCAACCAGTACCCCGGTGGATCTTCTAGTAGAACTTGCACAACCTGCAACTCTCCCTGATCATACACACTCAGCAACCCTTTGGAACTAGGAGGAACACACCTTGCTCTCTTCCCTCTGAAGGAGCTAATATTTGGTCTCTTACTCTCTAGCACATATTTACAATACAGCCTATGAGTCTATTATATAGATCTCATGCATACAATAATTAGACTTTCTTAATTACAATAATTAGACTCGTAACTCTAAGACCAAAAATAGTCTTTACATGCAAACTGCTTGTCCAAAAATAGACTAGTCCGAAACCCGCATGCAAACTGCATGCACACACAGGTTGTCGACATCGGCTCCTTCCTAATCGATGTTGACCAACTTATAACCAACGTCGGTTGCTTTTGTACTGTAATATGACCAACGTCGGTTGCCCTGCAACTCGTTCTGCAACTCAACAATCCTCCCCAACCTCAGCAACCTCCTTCCCTGTTTGCATCAGTGAAGCTTTTAGCTCCACAACCTAACAAAAGTCATAAGCAAAACTCCTTGGAAAACCCGAAGTCATGCATCGTTGAAAATTCACAAAACATCGGAAGGAGTAATTCAGGTTCGTAAACCCGAATTACTCCTACTCATGAAATTTTTACAAGTCGAGTCATTCAGAGAACCTGACTTGGTCTTGAGGAGTAACTCAGGTTTATGAGGGGCCAAGACTTGACCTGTGGAGAACTTGACATACACTACAAATGAACCAAAACACTTTAGCCTCCTTGACTTGCAATTTTGGACCTCTGAAATGCCCTGTTCTTGTAATTATTTATCAACTATACGTAAAAATGGTTGAACAAATTGTACTGAGGTGAAATTTGGTCAACATGTAGCCCCAAACAATATTTGTGCATTATAATTGTGACAAGACTAATCTGAGAGTGGGTTGTACTCTTGTGGCTTGTAATAAAATCTGAGCAAGTGTTTCTTGGTGGATGTAGCCCACATTAGGTGAACCACGTTAAATTTGGTCTTCTTGTTGTGCATTTTTATTTCTATGCTTTATGCATCTTTGTTCATATCTATTATTATTATGATTCTCGGAAATTATTTCACATTAATTTTTAATTTATTTCTAACAATGTAGTGCTTTAGTCTTGTACACTTGGCAAACTCAAACTTTGGTTGTTCCTCTTAGTTTTACACATGCCTTACTTATAAAAGCATCACATCTACTCTATCTTGTGCATCTTAGCCTATCTCTTAGTTTGACTAGCCTTATATTAATGACATAGATATCCTATCTTGCAAGTTCTAAGCTTGTACTGCTCTCCTACTCTCTGGACACTCACATCTGGAATAAATATTAGCGTCGATGTTACTGTCTTGCCCTGACGTAAGTGTCTAGTTCCCTAAAGTCATCCAATTTGTAAATAAAATATATTATAATGGTCATCCTAAGTGTTTTAATGTGAGTTATCTCTCGAATATGATTCATATAAATATAATATTAACCTTCATTGATTTAAATACTTGCAACACAACATTCAGACCAAAACGAGCACTCACAAAGCACTTGAGTTATCAAAATATTTCATATCTTGCCCTATTCTGACATAAGTCAAAGGAATAGCCCAACTACAAGTCTAAAGTATTAAAGGAGCAATCATAATGTCTTATTTGCCAAGTTATAATCTACGTCACTATTGTACTTGATTTACACACATTGCATAATTCACACACAAGCCAACACATAGGAGAGAACTACATGAGTCTGAGGCCCTCTTCTAGATTATTGGCTATGTAGGTAGTGCACGTTGACAACAAGGTCATTGCATGTCAACTCGACACTATGTACCTACTGACCCATTTTCCCCCTAAGGTCACATTGAAGATGAAAAGCTAGGGTTTTTCCATTTCATAAGGAATGACAGTCCATGACCCATATCTAAATACACCATAGTGAAAGTGATGAAAAACCCAAAAGCGTGCAGGTGGTTGCATCATGTTTCACTAGATATTTTGTATAAGACACTAACATCAAACACAAATAATAACATTGATATAACCGTCTAGGGCTGATGTAACTATCCAGAGAACTAGATGCACCAAATCTATAATCTGATGACTATTTTAGAATCTACTTCCTAATTGATTTCAAATTGTTCCAGATCCAAATCTATAATAACATCATAACCAATTAAGTATTCTCTTTTATCTCATTTTCTATATCTAACATAGTTGTACTTTCCATGTTTAACCTATTCTCAGTTTAATGAATTAAACATATGTTATATCTGGGTTTAACATTTAATTGGCTTATTGTATATCTGATGTTCACCCTTGTGCACTATAATTTCTATATCCTTAACCCTATTTACCTAAGTAGGATCCAAATCCAAATTAAGGTTAAACACACCCACGCATACAAGTGTCGTAACCCTATACTTTTTTTAAAAAACTTTAGTGGATATATTTTATTGGTATGTTATTGTCTTTTATGATTAATTTGGCTTATGCTTGTTAGTGTATTGTTATATTTACACATGTTTTTTCCATTATTTATACATCACAGTTACTGGCTAATGAAACCCTTGCAACCCTTAGATTATATACTTCATGGTTACCACTTGAAGGCATTGTATTTCCCTTTTTTAGTTTGGTTATCATGTAATGACACCTCATAACCAAATAGGCCTATACATTCCCCTCATATATGTATAATTCCTCCTATAATCTCCTTCACACACCACCCTTGTCTATAGCCCCATACCACTTTGTGGAACAAAGTATTGTATGTATGTTGGATCTAGTATGGTCTTCTACGTTTTTAAATATCAAAGAATACTTATAATTTAAACCATATATAGCCTACATACACATGCCAATTTTGATTGAAATATGAGCTAACAAGTCATCAAATAATGTTGTAAGAATGTACAAATCCACTCGATAAAATATAAAACCAATCAAGCTCCTTAGAATTAACATAGTTTTTTTGATTGATTATCATTTT
This sequence comes from Torreya grandis, assembly GCA_037957365.1. Classification (NCBI taxonomy): domain Eukaryota; kingdom Viridiplantae; phylum Streptophyta; class Pinopsida; order Cupressales; family Taxaceae; genus Torreya; species Torreya grandis. The sequence goes on from JARHVA010000427.1 coordinate 1,889,306, forward strand.
TGACTAGAGTTATAAATTTGGTCTGGAACACAACAAGGGCCCAATCCTTGAGAACCACTAAACCAACACAAACAACCTCCACCGACCACTAAAATCATGAAGTAAACTCAAACGACCACATCTAGCCTACAAGCGCCCAACAAGATTCAAACCTGGGTGGGGCTGGGCACAACTAGTCCACTTACTAACCCATCTAAATATTTTTTGCTTTGGAATTAACTTAGTTAACAATTGATCATCACGAGAAAAATATAAACAAAAGGCACATAAAACCCCAATGTGATGAGAAGGGTCTCCCTTTCTATTAAACAATTCAAAATTTGAAGAAATTAATCTCATTGGGAATGTGCATGCATGGATATCATAAGCCAAGGGGTTTAAGAGAGAGTGAACCTAAGTTTTAGCTATTGAGACCCTTGAGAATGAACCTTAACTTAGTTTTGCAAGTCATGAAATGTGTGCACCATAACAATCTTTTTAGGATGTAGAATAGAAGTATAAGTAGGATAGGCCGGAATAAAAGTACAAGTTGAATAAGTTGAAATATAATAATTTTACAAAATAGAAGGATTGGTGACATGCGAAGCAATTTGAGAACCATAATAATCAAAAAATGGTTGAATAAGAGGAATATTAGAAATTTATCGAAACATTGCGAAGGCTTGATAAATAATTGAGACATGTAGATAATTTTGAAGAACTCGAGAAGCAATGGAACCATGTTGGGAAATCATAGCATTTTGAGAAATATGTCAAAGCATAATATTATGTCCTATTATGCGGCCAAAAATATTTAAATACATTAGTAGTAAATAGATCCTAAAAAATACATAACAAACTTTAAATTTTTCGAAATGATATGGATGCACTACATCTCAGTATATAATCTAATAAAATTATTTGTCTATTCATTTTAGACACCTAAACTCAAGTTTTGTTGGTGCCCAAATATTTTGTTTATATATGCAAAATGATAAAAAGTAGGACATAATATTATGTCGTACTCTAATTTATAAGAAAAACATGTGAAACAATAGAAGAAATATTAGAAGCAATATAAACTCTAGCATGAGTAAGAGTGGAAGATACTTGAGAAATTGCTACATGAGGAGGCACAGGTTAAAGCTCCTGGATGACATTAATCAAGATACAAAGTTGATCAAGATGTCTTGAAATAGAGTCTCTAAATTTAGGAGTATGGTCAAGATTATGGGCACTTGTACATCCATTATCCACCTTATAGGGTATCTTTTGAATGTTAGCCTTGTTTATGACCTCTTGGCCTATGGTTTGGCTTGCAAATTATTTCATATATTTATTGATCTAGCTATATCATTGGTTTTTTCATGACATATTTACTAAAATGTGTAATATTTCAGCCCTATCTTGCTTGTCTAAGAAAGCTTGTTGATCGTGATCTATTTTACATGTATTGTTAGTTTGAGATTCATTAACAATATTTTCATTTAAAGACATGTCATCATAATTTGTATCGCAAAGTCAAAGTTTTGGAGCAACACTAGCTACATTACAAGATTGCATTTTAAAAAAAGTAAGATATAGAGTTAACCTAAAGAATCTCAACAAAATCAATAGGTTCTTGATCAATCTTAAAACTCATCCTAGTTTCAATCATAGATATAGACAATTTAGGTGGCATAAAATGAAACCATACATGCACACCAAGGTTTAAAAAATATCCATAAAAAATTACCTAGAGTTTGAAATTAAACATAAGGAAGCTAGGGTTATTAATGGAAAAAAGTATTTATAAATAAGCTAAATTCAAAATTTCCCTATAAGGAAGCAAGGATTAGCCCCAAAGCTACATTTGAGACAATGTAGGTTCACTAAAATATATTATGAATAAATAGATTTACACTAACTTATAACTCAAATACCCATGAACATTTAATCAGGCTAACAATTATATACAAAATAATAATTAATCTAGTTAAGTATTTTTAATAGTGAGAGAAAATGTGGTGGCACACAATATTTAGAGATGTATCTTGAATATCACAACATTTGGTGACAATCCTCAGGGTACGACAATGAAAGTGTGGACTTAAAGTTAAGATGACATGGACCCATAAAAATTATGTTGAACATAAGATGATGTTTGGACCACACAAATGCTCTTGACAATGTCTAGGTTGTATAAATGCTCTAGAAAAAATTATAGACACGCGTGGTCTTTTTTGACAACTATCTTATCTTAATTCAAACCTCCAAAAACCTCGCTCAAATTTTTGTGCATTCGCTCAGAGTGATAGGAAAATCGACTTCTTTTCTTTTCCCTAATTGGGTAGCTTGATCTGAAATATTAAGGAAAACAACACATGTTTTAAGGTTTGCATTACACTAAGGAATAATTTTGAGCTACGTTGATATTTTTGAAGCCCTTAAACAATATACAATATTGAAAAAAACACACCAATAATTGTAATAATTTATTAGCTAGGCAAACCAATGTTATGCAATGTGTCTCTAACATGAACTTTTATACTTCAATGACTATTGCAATGAATGCTTGGTCTTCTCTAAAACGATTGTAATTGATAATTGAATATCAGTGAATAATAAATCATCTTCATTTCGCTTAGATGCTTCTTGAATGCTTATATAGATGATAGATGCCTAAACGAACTAAAATGTTTGTGTATTTATAAACAAATTGAATTCAAATTGGTTTGGAGCATTTGAACAAAGATTCCTCAAAGGATCCTACTGATGTTAACATCGATCATATATCCAACAATCCGATGGGATGCAGTTTGGGGCCAACTCATGAGGGAGTTCTCCTTGCCATAAGGCAAAGGAAGAAAAATGGTCCAAGCGAATCATGTGTTCGTAAAAAAAGTGATGATTCTTGTTTGGTGCTACGACTAGCCAAATTTTGTCTTCATAAGCTTTTCTCGTGGTTAGTCCTGATGTAACTTTGTTGTGCTTTTAAATCGACGTGTGATCTTATGCAACCCACCTTTTTGATCGGGCGTGTAATATGTTTTAAATCTTTAAAAGTATAATGCACACTTTCAATCAAAAATTTGGGATTCTATTGGCGCCCAATCAACTTCCAATGGTCAAAAAGCAAAAAAGGCGGGAATAAGAGATGAAGACACTAAAACCAAAAGGGGCCACTCAAAAGTGTCTGGAGTGTACGAAAGCCCCAAACAAAGGGGTCTAATCAGGTAGAAATTAGAGGAGAGAGAAAAAAGGAGTTGGAAGGTAGTGAAAGAGGGTTTAGGTACCATCAAAAATTGACACAACACGCTTAATTTGGACCAATGATCAACAAGTACACAAATATGCTAGAATTATACAACTTAACGACCAATAAACATTGCTACTTTAATTACATTAAGTCAACGTCGAACCTAAGTTTATTGTCCAAAAGGCAATTATCCTTTAACATTGTCCAACACCCGCTATAAAATTAAGGTAGCTTCTCTCCATGGGACCATTTGCTAACCATCAATTTTGATATCATTAAAAAACAAAAAACCGTAATTTATTTGCATCACTTGTTTGCTCATTCTTTGGCGGGAAGAATCTCAATTGTTATTATTTTCGAACCGAAGGTTTGAATTAGGGAGGGAAATATTCAGATATAAACCCATTCACAAGAGGACAAATAAGGGAAACGATAAAAAGAGCAGGTCCTATTCGTTATTAACAGTAGCACAGAAAGCAGCGGCGGTAGGCCAAAGGCAGAGAGCTCGAGAAACGCCATTTTTCTCTCTCTAGCTTTTTTCTATTCTAAGCGTTATACTGTAAGTATTTATTTCATTCCCCGCTTTTCGGTTTTTGTTTGGGATTCAGTTTTCAAGCGAACTGTATGACAAAATGCCCGACCGAAAAATTACATAGACTTTTGCTCTTTCCAGCGTTGTATTGATTTAAAAGTATCAGGTTGAGATCCGCAATTACAACTTCAAGAGTTTCAGCTATGCTTACACATTAACTTGAAGAGCGGGCTTGTTAAGTCAGCATTCACATGTATATATCGGAACTACAGTAGTCTGTATTAACCGCCTCTGGCTGACCCAACGTGGAGACAGACTCCACCGAGGAGAGTCCACCAGTTTTGAAACTAGGCATCCCATCCTATAACGCCACCCAGCCTTAATCGACCTTTTAAAAAAAAGTTTTCATGTAAACTGCTTGACCAAATGCCTGCCTCCGTTTCTGTGATCCTCACTGTCCCTTCTGGGTCCTCTTTTGTCTTTCAAGTTGCATTGAGCACTTTCCTCTCATTCTTTGGAAATATGTATGACAAGGCTGGCGCTGTCTTGTGGTGTTCCATAGGCTATAATTGTCTCAGGAATGTTATTCAAATGTATTTTTCTTTGATGTTTGGTTCTTCTTGATTACGACCTAGCAAGGTTCAGCGTCATATGGAAGGCTGATTTTATTAGCTACCCAACTTTGAGCCTCGGCTGCTGCTGAAATTTAGAGCAGTGGATATACTACGGTTGCTGGGACAAGTTATCCTAGTGACCCAGGGATTGCTCTTAATCTCAGGAGGACTCACCCCAGCCTCGTGGACAGTAAACCTGTGCTCATTAGCTACCCAACTTTGTAATTTCTGTTGCTTGGGAAATGACCAACACGGAATATACATTGGTTGCCAGCCGAAGTAGCCCCCAATGTCTCAGGGATTACACCTGATTTTTGCAGGAATTGCCCCAGCCTTGGGGTTCATTAGCTACCAGTTTTATTCTTGGTTGCTGGACACATCTGCAAAAGGGGGTATACACCTGTGGCTAGCCCAAGTGGTCCTAATGATTTGGGGACTATATTTAATTGCACAAGGCCCTAACCCTACAGAGGGTAAAAATCCAATAGTTTCACCTGTGTACCTGACAAGAGAGTTTGTCATTATTGGTCTGTTTCAAAATGACTGCAGTGGTTTCTAATCTGTAATTGCTGCAATTTGAAAAATTGAGCACTGTTAAAGGCAGAATTTCCCCTTAATTTCTTTGTGTGGTGTGGCAAAATTATTCTGTTTTCTATGCTTTTATTAAATTTTATATATTGTAGTCAGAAAAGAGGGGTTTCTGCGTGTCACTAACATCAAGTTTGCTTATACTTTTTGGCCCACTCAAAATATCTGTCTTTCTCCCTTTTTCATATGGTCTATGGTTTGATTCAGTCTGTTTGTCAAGTGTTTGGCAAAAGGTCAAAAACTTTAGTTCTTAACATGGCATTTTATTTTAGCTTTGCTTCCTTGTCTGTCCAATAAAAATTGGCCTTATGATTACCTGGTTAAAGTTTGAGCTTGTTTACAAATTACCTGACAAAAAAGTGGTTTTAGGTGACACCATTGTAGATTCTTACTTGGGCTTCTAAAAAATTCTCATTAGGCATTGCTGAGTAGAGTTGAGAGCCATATGCAGCAAAATGGCCCTATGTGGTCTGGATTTTTCAGATCAGCCACAGTTTCTTAGGAGTTTCTATCTAGAATTACCACCAAACATCAGACCAAGTTTGGTTGCTGCTTGGCAATAGCATATCCAAGCTGTTGCTGCAAGCTTTCACTACCCTTCTCTAATGGTCTTTTATAATAATTTAAAAATTTTGTGGTTAATTTTTAGTTTGGTAAACCTTGGGTGAGGTCATGGGCTGTGTTTGATGTAGTGTTGGGTAAGCATGAACTACAATCTTTGGATGTGTAAATACGGGTTACCTGACACCACAATCTGATAGAGGGGGATATAACTTTACAGATGGCTCTATTGAATTCATTTCACAGTAAAATTGTAAAGTTTAAAAATTTGTCTGAAAATGTAGAGTGCCTATTTTTCAGGAGGAAGGCTTTGAGTGATTGCTGGGAATGTGTAGATAGAAGCCTGTAGTGCTCTCTCACACATTTTAGAGTTTTTTATTCCAAATTGCATTATCCATTTGATGTAAATAGTTTATGAAATATGAAGTAGAAGTTCTCTAATTCAGTTGCCTGTGAAACATTCAGAGGGCAAAAAGTGTTATTCTTGTGAAACTTATTAACGGATATCTACTTTGAGCTTCTATTGTCTGGACCTGCTGATGCTTAGCATGGGACCACTAGGTTATGACCTGCCTCATTGCTGTGAGGAGTTTTGAACCTGGGTTATGCTTTTATGGATGTCCCTCATTAAATTTGCACCACAACCCATCGGGCCTTCCACTCCCCGATAGTTTCTAAAAAGCTCCCTTCTTAATGGTATCTATACCTAGGTTTCTTTGAAAGATGTAATTTCTGCTTTCCTTGAAGTAACCATGTTTGATGGAACTTCACAGGGCATAAAAAATGTTGATGGTAGCATCCATTCATTGGATCCTTCCCCTATGATCTTGTCCTGTTATCTTTGTTTGCAATGTCTAAATTTTGGGATATGTCCTTATAAATACCCATTTGAAAATTTAGTGTGATATTTTAGTCCTGATTTAAATAATCAATGTTTCTAATCTGCAGTTTCAAGGATAACCAGCTTGTTGGGCAAAGATTTTGGTGCAAGGGGTGGTTTTGGATTGTATCTTTGTACCAAGTGTCATAGATTGTGGCAAGGAAAGCAGTCATGTATGTGATCAAGAGAGATGGCAGGCAGGAGTCTGTCCATTTTGACAAGATTACTGCACGGTTGAAAAAATTGAGCTATGGACTTAATACTGAGCACTGTGATCCAGTCTTAGTTGCCCAGAAGGTCTGTGTTGGTGTTTACAAGGGTGTTACCACTAGTCAGCTAGATGAGTTGGCTGCTGAAACTGCAGCTGGCATGACTGCCAACCATCCTGATTATGCCCAAGTGAGTTTTCTGCTTACGAATTTAATGTTGTATTGATTTCAAGCTGCCATGAATACCTTACAGTGTACTTCCATTTTGCAGTTGGCTGCTCGAATAACAGTTTCCAATCTTCACAAAAATACCAAGAAATCATTTTCTGAGACGTAAGTTTTTGTATCTCTCAAATTGAGCTTCTATTCTCACAATGGGTTTGGAAATTAGTTTAAGTTTAGTTATTTAAAGTAGGTGGTTGTGATAAATCATGGGGCTGTAAGTTGGTGTAATGTTTCTCCGTATTTCACCTTCTAGTGCAAATGGAATTCAGCTTTGCCTCTAGTTTTTCACACTTGATATTGATTGGTGCTGCAGCATAAAGCAAATGTATGCACATGTCAATCATCGATCTGGCTTGGATGCTCCTTTGATTGCAAGTGATGTTTATGAGATCATTATGAAGGTAAGTACTAATATTATTTTAGAATTTCCATTAAAGGTTCCATTTACTTGTTTTTAAGTTACTCTGAGTGACATGTATATGCAGAACTTGCTTTTTGTGACCTTGCTTGCCTATGATTTGTAAGATTGTTTTTCTTGATTTTCAGAATGCTGCTCGCTTGGATAGTGAGATTATCTATGACAGGGATTTTGATTATGACTACTTTGGTTTTAAGACTCTTGAGAGGTCTTATCTTTTGAAAGGCAACGGAGTTGTTATTGAGCGGCCTCAGCACATGTTAATGAGAGTTTCTGTAGGAATTCATAAAGATGACATTGACTCAGCCATCAGGACCTACCACTTAATGTCACAACGTTGGTTTACTCATGCCTCTCCCACACTTTTCAATGCTGGAACACCAAGGCCACAGGTTTGTCTTCTCCAGCTTGATTGATTATATAATATAAATTGTCTTCTTTCACATGAAAAACCTCTGTATTTGCATGTGAAGAGTGCAATGGACGGTGTTAGTGCGTTTCAGCTTGTTGTCTTTGGGATTTATTCTGGGCTCTTGGTTTGTGTTTGGATGAATATTTAATATATTATGTTTTTTCAGATTCAGACAACAGCTTTTGGATTATTTGTTTGTTTGTTTGTGTGGCAGTTGAGTAGCTGTTTCCTTGTATGCATGAAAGATGATAGTATTGAGGGGATATACGACACTTTGAAGGAATGTGCTGTAATCAGCAAATTAGCTGGAGGGCTTGGTGTTTCAGTTCACAACATTCGTGCAACGGGTAGTTATATTCGAGGGACAAATGGGACATCAAATGGTATTGTGCCAATGCTGCGTGTATTCAATGATACTGCTCGTTATGTTGATCAAGGTGGAGGCAAGAGGAAGGGTAATTAATCTCCAGCATAGTTTTGTATCCAAAATATTTGATTAGTGAATCTCCAAAGAAGGAATGATGGAATTTTGAGCCTTTGTTATGTTGCCCTATTCAGGTGCCTTTGCCATGTACCTGGAACCATGGCATGCGGATGTTTTTGATTTTTTAGAGTTGAGAAAGAACCATGGGAAGGTAACAATTAAAATCATCATGCACTTCTGATTTGTAAATCTGATGTGAACAATTTGTTTTGATAGTCTCTATTATGTCTGAAAGGATCATATATTGGGTGTTCCAAATGATAAAAATGTTCCTGCTTGATTTCTGTGTGCCCTAGTTGATTTACAGATTTGTGCACTGTAGGAAGAAAACAGAGCACGTGATTTATTTTATGCACTCTGGGTGCCAGACCTCTTTATGAAAAGGGTTGAGGAGAACTCCACTTGGGCATTGTTCTGTCCCAATGAAGCTCCTGGGCTTGCTGATTGTTGGGGTGAAGAATTTGATAAGCTTTACATGAAATATGAGCAAGAGGTATGTTTGTCATTTGGTATTCAGTGCATTATTTTGGGTCAGTTGAAGCATATGATAGATAATAAATGTATTTCTGCAAAACCAGGGAAAGGCAAAAAAGATTATACAAGCACACAAGCTCTGGTTTGCAATTTTGGAAGCCCAGATAGAAACTGGCAATCCATATATGCTCTTCAAGGTATGCATGCATTTTATACTAGTTACATTTGTAATATAATAAAAACTGTATTAACTTTCCGATTAATGAATATTTGGTTGTATATATTGCTGATATTTACCGCTGGTTCAGGACATGTGCAATAGGAAAAGCAATCAGCAGAATCTAGGGACTATCAAGTCCTCGAACCTTTGTACAGAGATTGTTGAATTTACAAGTCCAACAGAAACTGCAGTTTGTAACTTGGCGTCAATTGCCTTGCCTAGATATGTGAGAGAGAAGGTATACACATGTTCATGAATGTTCTTTTGCAGGTGTTATTATTGATTAATTTGAGAAGCTGACTTGTATCACTCTTTCTAGGGTGTACCCCTTGAGTCTCAGCCCTCTAAGTTGGTTGGTAGCAGAGGCTACAGAAACCGCTACTTTGATTTTGATAAGTTGGCAGAGGTGAGTCTTTATTTCCATTTTATTCTCCATTCTCCAGGAATTGGTCCTGCATGTTTCTGGTCTGTGTTTGGGTGTGAGCAAGGCTTTTTAACACCTTTTTGCTAAAACAGGTTACATCTACTGTGACTTACAACCTTAACAAGATCATTGATGTCAACTATTATCCTGTGGAAACTGCAAAGCGGTCAAATTTTCGACACAGACCGATTGGCATAGGTGTACAGGGTCTTGCTGACGCTTTTATACTGCTTGGAATGGCATTTGACTCAGAAGAGGTTGGTTGATATGGACATTTAGTGTAATGCTTTTATATATATGCCTGCTTTTTTTTCCCATCTGGATTTGTTGCCAATCTCAAATGTTGCATGCAGGCTAAACAATTGAACAAGGATATATTTGAGACAATTTATTATCATTCTTTGAAAGCATCAACTGAGCTTGCTATAAAGGAAGGTCCCTACGAAACCTACTTTGGGAGTCCTGTAAGCAAGGTTAGTTTACATTCAAAGCTTGTCTTTATGTGTACCATTTTATTCTTTATGTGATATTGACATTTGTATAAATTGAATATTCTGACCTTTTCTTTCCTTAATGTAGGGGATACTTCAACCAGACATGTGGGATGTGAAGCCTTCTGATCGTTGGGACTGGGCCATGTTAAGGGAAACGATCGCAAAGCATGGTGTGAGAAACTCTCTTCTTGTTGCTCCAATGCCAACAGCATCAACTAGTCAGATTCTTGGGAATAATGAGTGTTTCGAACCTTATACATCAAATATATATAGCCGAAGGGTGTTAAGGTAAACCATTTTGTAGGATTATGTTCTTGGGGTCAAAATAATTTTCCAGCTAATTATATCAAGGGTAATGTGTGCTACTCCACATCTTCCAAGTTTTGGCAAAGTGATATTGCTTTAGTATTGTTCTGTTCTTTGTCATCTAAACAGCATGTCTTAAGTCTACTGTTGGACACTGAATTGTACAAATATTATTGACTGATAATTTGTTTGTTGCATTGGGCAGTGGTGAATTTGTGGTGGTAAACAAGCACTTACTTCATGACTTAACAGATATGGGGCTTTGGTCTCCTTCTTTAAAGAATAAAGTCATATATCATAGTGGTTCTGTCCAAAACATCAGTGAGATTCCAGATGATCTCAAAGATATTTACAGGTTGAATAAATATTTGATGTTTCAAGCTGATACTATTTTTTGTAACTTTTATCTTGTTTCTAATTCATACGGTGTCTGTTTAAACAGAACTGTATGGGAATTAAAACAACGCACCCTGGTGGATATGGCAGCAGAGCGTGGCTGCTATATAGATCAGAGCCAAAGCCTTAATATTCATATGGATCAGCCCAACTTTGGAAAGCTTACCTCCCTACATTTCTATGCCTGGTCTAAGGTAATGCATGATTTTCAAGTGCAGTGTGATCTATGCTTGGCCTTCTACACTTTTCACTCATGCTGTCAATGTGTTCAACATTTTTGTGGTATTTCTTCATTTATGAGATTGGATAAATGTAATCGGCAGGGCTTGAAAACTGGAATGTATTATCTACGTTCGAGGGCTGCAGCAGATGCAATTAAGTTTACTGTGGATACAACCAGCATAAAGGTATGCATAGGAGATGTAACTATGATTTGGCTTTAGGTGGTCCCTGTGAGTTCTTATTACTAAATGAGGCTGAGCTATTTGCATTTGTATCAAATATATATCTTTTTAGTATGAGCACAATGTGTTATGATTTCACTGCAATTGCTTTGGTGCTTGCAGCAGGAAAACACCAAGCAAGTGACTGAAGATGTTGAAACAAAAATGACTCAAATGGTCTGTTCATTGGAGAACAAAGATGAATGTCTTTCTTGTGGAAGCTGATTGACTAATGATAATGCTTGGTGCTGACTTGCTCAGAAGCTGTAGCTTCATTTCTGTGTAAATTTGGAGGATTTACCTCTAGCAAATATTGCTATTGTATATTGTTAATCCTCTTCAACGAATTCCAAATTCTGGGGTGAATTTGGAAGGCTTGTGTAGGTAAATTTCCACTGTAGTGGCATCTTTTTCTGCTTCCATGGAACCTATCTGTTTGTAATAACAGAAGAAAATTGCTGTTGTTTATGTTATAATAAAGACCTTTACATGGAGCAATTATTAGGGGGTGTGCTTATTGTTGAATTTGCAATACATTTGTCATTTTAATTTGACAGTTAATGCTGCAAATGTTGGGTATTTTATAGCTTCCATGATCAATCAAATAGGCATGCAATAATTAAGAGTATTGTATTTGATTTGTGGTTTCATATTTTTGAATCTGAAGGTGATAAAATTGTTTAATTCTGTTGAAATTCTTTATCCTCTTTTATTAAATTGAAATGCTTTGTTATGGTATTGATTGGATTAGCCTGCTTTTGTAAAGAGTCCATTATTTCCTTCGCCTCCCTTTGCTATATTTTGTTTCCTCTAGGGAGACCACAGTTAGTACGGTTTACCCAAAATTACTCTCCAAAAATTTGAAAGTAGTTTCAGGGAACTAATTATGGGAATTAATTATTCATTGATATTGTTGAAAAAGTATATTTGATTTATATCTCTTTGTTGAGATAAGATTTTATGGTACCAGATTCTTGTTATAAGTAGTGGCATCTTATCTTCTCCGTGTTGGAATGCTGTCATTGCAAGTGAAACATTTCTGAAGGTGAAATAACATTGTTTAATTTTGATGTTATTCTTTTAAAATGTTTTATCCTCTTGAATTAAATTGAAATGCTTTGTTATGGTATTGTTTATATCATCCTGCTTCTCCCTTTGCTAAATCCTTTCTCCCCTTGTGATGTTTTTGGTTTTATAGATTTGTTTCCGGCGTAGAGACCACAGTTATTTAGGTTTTCCCTAAATTACTTTTAGGGAAACATTTTTGAAGCTGAAATAAGATTGTTTAATTTTGATGATATTCCTTCAATTTTTTTATTCCTTTTGTATTAAATTGAAATTCCCCGTTATGATATTTGATTAGATTAACCTGCTTCTCCCTTTGCTAAATACTTTTTTGCCTTCTGAATTTTTGGGTTTTATAGATTTGTTTCCTGCAGGCAGACCACATTTAGGTTTGTCTTAAATTACTTTCTACAAAATTGAAAGTAGTTCCAGCGAACTAATTATTCATTAATATTTTTGAAAAATCAGCTTTGAATTTATCTCTATGTTGTGATAAATTTTTATGATACCAGTCTTGTGATAAATTTTTATGATAGCAGTCTTGCTGTATATTTATTGAAGGGTTTGGTTGGCTATGAAATAGTCTTGTGAAAAGTTTGAATTCTACTTCAGTTGGTATAAGATGCATGTTGGATGGTGTCAACCTTCCAGCATGCACATCTTATATTGAAATTTGATGGAATGGATGCCCCTTAGTTCTTGACATTAAGTTGAAGACTTGAAAAATAAAAAAACATAAGATGTAAGTTAGGTTGTTTTGATAAACTTGAAAGTAAAATGATTTGTAAACTTGAATAATGAGCAGGCATGGTATTGCCCACCTGTTTATGGGCTAATTAATACATTGAAGTTGAATAAACAAGGATATATTGGGTTAGAAGAACCCAAGGCTTTTGGTTATAGAAATACAGGGAAAGAGCAAGAATATGGAAATAAATGATCGGATGATAATGCCAAGCAAAAATATAAACTTTAATTAAAATAATCAAATATATAATGTAAAGCAATGACAATTTGCAGTTTCTATGAAAATTGTTAAATGTCTCACTTGACGGTTCAAGAACCAAAATTAGTGAACTATTTGGTTAGTGAACTATTTTTTTTAATTTATGAAGGTTTAAAATATCTCTATGATAAAAGAGTAATACACTTTAGACTCTTCTCCTGTTACACAGAGAATCAGGTTGAAGAGAAGTTAAACATTTTTTGGGAGTTTCTTGTTACAACTGTGTGGAATGTTTTTTAATTTCCGAGGAAAAGAAGATAATGCTGATCGATTCTGGATTAGCAATCCACGAGTGCCAGGATACACACTTTCTCACACAGCTAAGCCTCCTTTAAGGGATAGAAAAGAACATCAACGGTATATATTACTAAAAGCATTTGAAATTAGGAACTATAAGCAGTTATTTGGAGTCGTACAAAATTTCATTAGTATCGTTAAATGATATAAAAAAAAGAGCGAGTCTAGTAATCCAAATGAAGATTCATGTCATCTCGAGTGATGAATGATTATTAGCAAGGTGAACGTGATTTTAGGTCCAGGATTTGGTTTTTTATCCTTTTCTTTGTTGGGATTTCTTGGCTTTTTTTAATCATCTGGTGGTTGCTATTTTACAATGAATAGTTTTAACTTTTGGCGGGATTGCAAATGATGATGTGATTCAAAAAGTAAAGCCCATGTCCATAAAAAGCTAATGTTTCAATAGGATGCATTTTCTTTGGACTCTCATGTAACATTTTGATTCTGGGCTCATGAGCTCTCTAGATTCTCTGATTTCTAACCATTGCTTCTGAAGATTGTCTGCACTTATGGTATCTTGGATGGTTCTTGGTATAGTGTTTTTTTTTTGTAACCGAGTGTAGGCTCTGGTTTTCATGTTTTGATATCATGCAATTAGATGACCTTCTCTTGATATGGTTTTAGTATTTGATCACGGGTTTATCCATTGTCTGTGTGGTAGCTAAGGTATGGTTTTACTCTGGACTCCAATAGCATGCAAATAGTTTGAAGGAATGCAATCTTTATCGTTTTGTGGAATTTACAACTCGTTTTCATTCAAGAAGGGTAAAAGGCTTCTCGTCTAGCCCCTAAATGAGAGTCATTCTCCAGCTTTTTCCAAGATCTTACAACAGTGGTGTAATCCTGTAATCCTACATAATTAGAGAGCAATCTTAAGTGCGCATGAGATCTATCATAAGAAGATTCACCGTCAGGAATGCAACTATTCAATCTAAAGTAATCCAAAAGGCCAAAGCTTTGATTTCCTGAATCTCTGTTTGCAGCTACAGAGTCCCTTAAAATTTTGGAATCAAAATATCACAATATATGTTTAAAGGAATTACAAACAATATAATGCATGAGGTATCGTGCAGAGCATGTTTCCACAAAACTAAAGTTATAAATTCCATAATCCCTGTGATATAACCACAATAGGCATGAACTGTTAATTCTGTATTTTTACCTTCCACAGTATATTTAACTATCACAAAAAAAATGTCCTTGAGGTACAGACAATTAAGGCATGTTGATAAGACAGTGAGACGGGCTATTGTATATTGTTATGTATTACACACATTTCTGTGTGACCATTTTTTCTCTTAGAAGCTTCACTGTACGTTCTTTTGTACTTTTTAAATAGACATAATATAAACGAGTGTACATCATGCATAGCTGCGACATCTGAGTACCTTCTTGTGAAATTGTTCATATCACACGAAATGCCAAATATCTTAGTAGTTCCATCCCAAGTTAAAAACATTAAAAAATTCAAAATTTGCAAATGCACAATGTCTTGAGTGGTTTAAAATCCTTACACAGGTAGCCAGATCCAGGAAATGAATTCTGAGTGGTTTAAAATCCTTACACAGGTAGCCCAGATCCAGGAAATGAATTACATCGTTCAATGTGATAGGTTGACAGTTACCAAATGGGCAAAAGAACAAAAACCCCTTTTTCCCCAGGGAAAAATTCATGACTTCATATTTATGAAAATAAGAAATTACAATTCAAAGATGCAACTAGGCATTCCAAAGGAAAAAACACTAAAAAAAAGAGAGGAGCGGTGAAAAAAAGCAAAGGTCACAAGGACCTGAATCCAAGAAGTGCCTTCCCACAAGAAGTCACACTAAAATGAGACCACAGAGAAAACTGCAATCAGAGAAAAAGGTTATAGAAAGGGAGCTCCCGAAAGACAAACAAAAAGTGATCGGCCAAACACTGCCATGAAACAGAAAAACAAAAACAAAGTTGATTGGCAGCCACAGAAATCAAAGTGCACATCCAGATGGAACAGTGTATGAGATGTGTATCTGTGCAGCCACCCAAAAACACCAAAACAGAGAAAACAGAAATCAAAGCGCACATCCAGACAGAACAGTGTATGAGATTTGTATCTGAGCAGCCACCCAAAAACACCAAAACAGAGAAAACTAAGATACCCAAAGCATAACCGCTGTGATACCAGCCTAAAGTAACCGTGACTGCATTAATCCTCTAATACAGAAAGATTATATTCTTGCAAGCTGTCCCTCTGCCTCCAAGTGCAACCCCTCCTTGGAGAGCAAATCTGCTACAGTATTAACT
The DNA here is from genome assembly GCA_037957365.1 of Torreya grandis. Classification (NCBI taxonomy): domain Eukaryota; kingdom Viridiplantae; phylum Streptophyta; class Pinopsida; order Cupressales; family Taxaceae; genus Torreya; species Torreya grandis. The sequence continues at coordinate 1,904,854 of JARHVA010000427.1, forward strand.
CCGTATTGACATGCTAAAAGAAATGGCAGCAAAAGAGTGCAACATTTTGTTCATCTGTAAGTAAAGTGGTTGTAAGCACAGATTTTCCATTTTAGAAACCCCCTTTACCCAATTGATGACAACCGCCGAGTCCCCAAAGACCTGCAATTTTTCTACTCTTCTGTCCATCGCTAACTTGAGCAAAAGCTTTAAAGCCCTAAGCTCTGCGAAATTGTTTTTACCCCTTCCCAATCCCGCCTTGAAGTGAATGGAATGCTTGGAATTTAGAAAGAGTATACCACCATCACCACATACAGCAGGGGTGCCTTGATAGGCACCATCAAAATAACCCTACACTCCAGTTTGATCTATGGGAGGATGTCGCAAGAACCGTTGCCTCTTAGTCTTCGAGGCACATTTGAAATGCCCAAAAATTGTTCTAATTTGGGAGATGCAGTGAAAGGTAAGGATGTTTTAACCTTGAAAGATGCTAGTGTTTCTAGCAATCCATATACCCCAGGACACAACCAAAAAAGGAAAAAACTTTTGCATAGAAAGGTAATGAAAAGGCCTCTGAAGGATTTTTAAACTTCCTACTCCATGACATACCTCAAATGGAAGGTTACATTGTTGTGGTGATGTTAGTATACCGAAGCTACCAAGCTATCTAATCATTGATCAGCCTTCATGCTAAAGAGTATATATACAATAAAGACAGAACCAGAAGAACACATGCTTTCTTAAAAAGCTTTAGAGGAGCTTCTAAAAGCAAGTTCCCTCATATACATACAGCTATTTTGTTTTCACAATGGAGTGACTCCTAACTTCAATTTTTGATATGATTCTTACTAAATCACAATATTTAGAATGATAGGTTCCTTCTTGCTTATGGAGAAAACATACACAAGCTAAATTTCCTCACAACTATTTGTATGATTCACAAATACGAGATGCTACAAAAACAGTGCGATAAATTGATGTTTCTCTTGCAGCTTCTTGGGGTACCAAAGGATCTGGCCAATGCAGATAAGGGCACACGATCTTTTGAGAAGAAAGACAGCCCAACTGAAAGATAAATATAAGTAGAAACATTTCTGGTGAAACAATAAATAAGATCATTTAATGTATTAAGTGTCTAATAAGTTGTAACACAGTAGGGGTACATAGTATATCCAGAGCCTAAAGAGATGTGGACTTAGAGGAAAAAAAAAAATCTATCTTTCATCTGTGCTGGATCACAAAAGGAATTCCCTGCTACTTTTATCATCTGAGTTGTATTGTGGAGAAGGTGTGTAAAGTGGTGATTGTGATTTGGGCCGTATCTCCTCTAGTTGGTGGACGACCTCTTTTATATGTGGTCTTACGGATGGAGAAGGAGCACAACAACCCATAGCAAGCTGCAGAACTTGAAGAAGACCTTCATCTGCTGGGCTTCTCATTCCACGCAAAAGCTCAAGGTCAAAAAGTTCTGAAATCCTCTCTTCAAGCACTGCAGTTTTCACTATGGTTGGCAAATCAACAATATGACCCGATGAGTCTGTCCTTCCTGATCTTCTTCCTGTGAGAATTTCAAGTAAAACAATACCAAAGCTGTATATATCAGTTTTTGCATTGGCCTTTTTCATCTTGACAAGTTCGGGTGCTTTGTAGCCCTGGGATGCAGCAGTTTCTAACATCTCAAGGTTTGCAGTTGTGTTCATCAGCTTGTGAAGACCATAGTCAGAAAGATGAGGAACATAGTTGTCATCCACAAGTATGTTTTTGGACTTGATATTCCCATGTATGATGGATGTAGGGAGCCCAGTGTGAAGGTAAGACAAACCTCTGGCAGCTCCCAAAGCAATTTTGTGCCGCCTAGCCCATCCAGGAGCTTGCCTATTTGTACCTGCAATATGAACACAAACACTTCATGGAGTAAATTGAAATGACATCGAATGTGAACCAATGTATTATTACCTTGAAGTAGGCTTGTACTGAATTGAATCTAAATCCATGTAATTTGTGAAATGGATGGTGTTGAGTGGATACAAGGAGAAAAGAACGGATCTATTTGCATCTAAGTCCATCCAAAATCACCAGACAGGGAAAACATTATGGAATGAAATTGTTAAACTAGTATGGAGTAATTTGCGAATGGTCTGAGGAGTATCTACTCTGCCAAATAAACCTCATACCCTAATTTCAGTGCTTCCAAATCTTGGCGAGCTCTCTATGAGCCAGTTATCTCACCAGTTGGACTTTGTCCCCATTGGCGCAAATATATTTTTTGATTTTCAAAGGTAGTTTTCTTTTCCAATTGACAAAACTAGGCTATGCATAGCCGAAATCATAGTTGCAAAGGTCTGGCTGGACAGCGATGTTATGTGGGTGCAGAGTTTGCACACTACAGACGAAACAGAACTCCTTTGGGAAGCCGACTGACTCCAATATGGGGATGCAAGTAATTGAGGATAAAGCAACCCATTTATTATGCAACCTGGGCTAAAACAAACATTCGAGACAGAAAAGACCAAAGGATGCTCCAAGCTGAAGAGGTGTAGGATAACTAGCCACCAAACTTCACCACATCCAAGGTGCAGATATAATCCTACAAATAAAGTGTAAACCTGAACCGTTGATAAAGTGCAGTTTGATAGCCTATTCGACACCTACCAGAAATACAGAAATAATAATTGATTTAAATACTATTGAAACGTGTTATTAAAATGAAGGCAAGGCAAGCGGGCAGTAGAACTCACTGTGCAGAAGCTCTGAGAGACTTCCTCTGGGAAGATAATCATAGGCCAATAGTTTCTCTCCTCTTGTTCCCGAATAGAATGCTCTGAGAGAAACAAGGTGCCCATGCCTGATTTTACCCAACTCCTCAATGGCAGGCATGAATTCCCCTCTAGATCTGAGACACCCATCTCTGAGAAGCCGAAGGGCTATCATAGAACCGTTGCTCAGCCTGGCTTTATAGACCGTGCCATAACTGGATTTTCCCATCACTTCTCCTGTTGCATTCAGGACATCGTTCACTGTCAAATGTTCACCTCCTTGGAAATGTATCAGTTTCCCACTCTCATTCCCCATGTCTTCCTCCTTTTCTTTCGGAGGGGCAGAAGAAGAAGATGAAGCCCTATCAATACCGCCATCTCTGCTAGACTTATGATAGCACCCAATTACAAGAGAAGCCGCAATCACAACAACAGCAATGGATCCTATAATGATTCCAGCAATGGCTCCAGTGCTGGGTTTGGCATGGCCTCTGGTCACATTGAACTGGTTTGCTGTGATATTGGCAGAAGCAGCGGCAGCAGCTGAGGCTACATCACAGGGGTTCAAAAGGGGCTGCCCACACAGGTTTTCACTATTTTCTACAAAGGAATGCTTATCAAATTTCTGCCTAAAACTGGGAATACGGCCACTCAGATTGTTATGTGCAAGGTTGAGAATTGTAAGGTTTGGAAGATTTGCTAGCTCATCTGGAATAGACCCAGATAAAGAGTTCCCACTCAAATCAAGATCTTGAAGAGAGATACAAGTTGCAAGGAAACTAGGAATTACCCCGGTGAGACTGTTGTTATTCAGCTCCAGTTTTTTCAGAAGAGGGAAGTTGACATTGGCCATGAGAGGCTCAGGAATGCTCTCTGATAGCCCATTGAATCCCAATATCAGCTCGACCAAATTATCAGACAGGTTCCAGATAGAAGCAGGGACGCTGCCACTGAGTTCATTGTTCTTGAGTTGCAGGCTGCTCAAATTAGGCACACTCCCAAGCTCTGAAGGAATCTCTCCTCGAAGACTGTTGTTGTTCAGATTTAGATGCTGTAATTTTAGTAGAAACCCCAATTCTTTTGGCACAATGCCCATCAATCCAACCCCTTGCAAATAAATACCATAAACTGAAACCTTGGGGTTGTAGGCCAAAGATAAACTATGCCTTACTTTTGGAAGAGAACAGTTGATAGGGGTGCTATTGTATAGCCATGAAACTCCTGTCCATCTGCACAGAGGCCTAGAAACATTCCATGATAACAGCATGGGATTGCTCAATGTCCCACACAAAGTTGATTGCACCGTGAGAAGTGTAGAAACTTCAGGATTAATCACCAGCCCATCAATGCAACAAATCAGGACTAAAATAATACAGAATCTGAGATTCATTAGAGAGGAAAACTGCAACCTCTTGTCCATAGATCTCACAACTTCGCCACCATATTCCATTGCATTCTTTATTAAATTATTTGTAAAACCATAGCTATGTTCATCTTGCTCATATGGCTTCCCAAAAACTCCTATAAAGAAACCCACCTGAGCTTCCAATACAATGGATCCAGATGCTGTTTTTTTTTTAAAAACTTTTGGGGGTCAACAGAAACACCCACATGGGCTTCCTCCTGAGTAATCATTTCCTAAACTGAGAACAGTAAACTTTCATATCAAATCAAACAGTTTCTACCTATTCTGCAGTCCTTTAACATTTTACCAAGCATAGCTTCCAAAGCTCACCTTTTCTTTATACCTAGCCTAGTCTGATATTCTTAGGCCTGTGATCAGTAATAAAAATGCTTTTTTCTGAGACTACTGTTATGCTTGTCTCCTAGGACTGAAGGACTTCCAATGTCATAATTATCTCCACACACTCTCCCACATCACCATCATTGAATTAATGGCATTATTAGTGGCAGCACTATCTTCTATGACATGCATGAGCTTCTACAATGATTTTGCCCACCACCAACATTCTCACTTAATTGTACAGACAAGGATTCATTACCAGTATAAAATGCCATTTTATTACTGCAACAACAGATGAGAGGGAATGAATTGAAAAATACATGCTGCGAGTCCTGAGTATTTGACCACTTATATGGGTTCATTAAAGTATTGAATACTGTCAAGGAACGTATGCATGCATGCATATTGAGTACATTTTAAGTATTTGTGAGTGGAGGATGAATCTGTTTGAATCGGAAGAGTAGCCTTTGGAATTTAGTTTGAATACCCTGTGGGGCAAGGGGGTAGGTCGGGGTGGGGTTTGGCCACCGTGCATTGAGTTTGAATTTTGGTTTGAGTGTAATTATGTGGACAGGCTTAATTTATAATTACAATTAGGGGGAGTGGTGAATGAATGAAGGGTTTGAATAATGTTCATGAGATTAAGTAGTGTATGGGACCGAAAGTTATAATGGTATTGTTTTTTTGTTAATACAATTTTTTGGGACGAGTATTATTTTTTTGATCATATAAAATTTCAGAGTTTTTTTCGATGCCAACTTTTTATTGTAGATTTTGATTAGAAAACTCGTTGTACTAACTATCCTTTTCTATGTAAACAAGTCATCAAAGTTGTCGACTCTTAAATTATCTTTAAACTTGGTGCAGAGGTCATTATACGCTGCACATTCCATAATAAAGTGTCGTTCTGTCTCTACTACCTCTTGTCACAAAATATACAAATTCTCATTTTCGATTCTTCTTTGGGTATTGTCCATCTCCCTGTTTTACACCTAAGATGATGCGAGTTAATCCTCAATTTAGCAATCAACATCTTTGCTTTCTATTAGATTTTTGCCCTTATGTATGTTTTTTCTTTGTGCTCCCATGTGGGATTAAACTATTTGATGTAGTATGTTATCTTCCATCCCAACTGTTTTGTTCACATCATTGCATTGAATTTTTCTGTTACATATTTATTTTTTACGTCCTTGGTGTTCTGACATTCTTGCATGTTGATGTCCCATTTACTTATCCATTTGTTATTTTGTTTCATCTACGTGTTCTTTTCCCTATTTAGTTCTTTGATTACTATTTTGGGCCATCGATGGTTTTCCATATTTTACTTTTTTTTACGTAACTTATTCCCAAAGTCATTGTTGATGCTTCGAATAGAAATGTACTTATTTCGACTAATAGAATCTCATATAGAACTGAAGCTTTGACTTTGAACGTTATTTTTGATTAAATATTTTTGGATTCTCTCTATCTGTTTCCAATTTAGATCGGACACATTGCTACTCCAAACTTCACATCTATATAGAACCATTGGTGTGACGAGTAGGTTGAATAAAGTTCTCTTAGTTTTCTAATTCCATAATTCTGCATTCCTACCCCTGTTTTGCAGTGAATATAAAGCCTTCCAACTTCCTTGTTGCCAATTTCCTGTGATGGAATGTAATGGTGTGAGATGTCATTCTAAAAGACATGATATTTTGGGCATATATGGATTTTGGAGCTCTTTTTTTGGAAATATTTTTTCGTGATCGATGGTGGTGTAATTAGATTGAAGCAATATGAATGAAAAGTTTGTGAAAAAAGTGATTGAGTTGCTAATCAATGTGGAATGCTTTAATAGATGATTTATCTTAGTTATAGTAATAAGTGTAATTTACAATGATAACTAAGGGTGGTGAAGTGTAACAACTAGAGATGTCATGACTTAAAATTTGATATTCATTTAGTTGACATACATTTAATCATTACACAAAAAAATACTTCTTACTTTGAAAAAACCATCAATTTTTTTTTGATATTTAAACATATTATAAAATTCATTTTTTAAAAAAATATAAATATATTTGTCACCATTAAACAAAAAACAAAATCATCAATTAAACACAATAATATATAACAAATAAAAATTTATATTAATTAAAATAGACTAATTAGTAAGTTCACCTTACAAAAATTGAAAATGACTTGACACATTACCAAATGAAATGAACTCCTTAACCCTAAAATGAAATAATACTTTTGAATCACTATGTTTAAATAGATTTGTTTTTAAAGTTTGAATCTAAGTAGAAATGAAAAGTTAGGTTTATTTTTTAAGTTTGGATCAAGCAAAAATAGAGAAAGTTAGGTTTAATTTTTTAAAGTTTTGGATCTAAGTAAAAATGGAAAGTTATGATTATTTTTTTGACTTTGAATCTAAGGGAAAAAGTGGAAAGATAGGTTTATTTTTTAAATTTGGATGCAAGTAAAAATGAAAAAAGTTAAGAATACAATAAAGTTTATACCGTGCACCATGAGGGATGATAGAATTCATGTGTTTAGGTAGTAAAGTTACATTGAAGTCTTTACCAACTTAGGGTACAAGAGTGGCACATGATTCACAACTTGGTTAGAAGTGTCCATCAAGTTTATAATTAGGATGAAACTTAACCTTATGCCTACCTTCTAGATAATCATTTGCTCATAGTGAGGGTTGGCTTGGCTAAAATATTTCACCTCTTTAGATTTTTTTTGGTTTTTTTGGTTAAAATGTTTTATATATTTAGAAATTTTTGTAAATGAATTTAATTTTTATTTTACTTTTTAATCACGAGAATACTTGTTGATTTAATTAGTGAAGTTGTTTGGTTTATAAAAAATTCATTAAGAATCAATTTTTATTGTTAGTAAAATTTGACATAATAAAAAGGATGAGGTTGAAATCGTGCCTTAGACAACTCTGACGAAATAGATACCCCTCAGTCTTTAGTTCTTACTTTAAAACCACCGTATGATAAAGCATTGGCCAACAAAAAAAAACGCATCATAATGTATTGAAAAATAAATAAAATGTATTTATACATAGACACTTAAAAATAATGTTAGTTGTTAAATTGTAAAATAGTAAAATTTTAAGATTGTGTTCTTATCGATTATTGGGATCTTTTATGGTCTATATACCTTCTTCCAACATCTTATAGTTGTCCCTCTCACATATTCAATTCCCACGCTTCAGTTCAGTGTCTAGAATGTCATTAACGCTTTTGGGCCTACCAGGAACATTAATGATGTTCTTAGGCGGTCACTTACGACTATTATGAAGATGCCTCTTTTTCCATATTTTTCATCTTTTTGTCTATTTGATGGTATTTTGGGTGCTAATGAAGTCCTAATTTGAATTCATTGTTTTTATAAATATTGAGGCATTGTAAATCATTTATCAATAAGCACACTAAACACTTAATATATAATTTATTTAATATCATAAGAATTCTAGAGAGATCAAGCAATCATTTAGACATTAATTATTGTTGTACACAAGTTCATGTTAGAGCAATCATTGATGAAGGATATATACCATAAAACACTCAAATTTTATATGATATTAAATTTCTTCCAATCATTAAATTTTGATGTTTTCAATATTGTTATTGTCTAGGGACATGATAAATAGATGGTGCTTAAAAACCTATCCAACCCTCAACACATAACCCAAAACACTTATTGTTTTCCTTAGTTTCATAAATTATTGCTAATCTAAGGCAAGGAGAAGAATTCTCTTTTGTAAGTGATTAGAGTTGTCATGCCCAAAAATTCTCATAAAAAAATAAAAAAATAGGGATTTTTTTTTTGAGAACTTACAATGCACAAACAAGATTACCTATAATGCTCGAAGCATCAACCAACGCATGCTAATCAGAATAATAGGTGCAGTTGTTAATGTATATGTGGTTACATTATCGTCCCAACACCCATGCTAACCTCACTTGCTCCAACCAATCAACTATGACCTAAAATGTCTACACAACCTAAACGAGCCTAACAAGCCCCATAACTCTGAGGACTCGATTACGACTCATAATTAATACATATATGGTCCTGATGTGGATTGGGGTCAAACAACCTACTTCATTGTCTAATAGGGTTCAAACAAGACCCTAGAGTATACTAGCCAATTAGGAGGCCCAAATTCATACTTAAGTTTAAAAAAATTGTTTTCAAGTTGAGTTTCTTTTCCAAAAAGGGCTAAAGAGAGATAAAATAGGTCTCATGTGATCTCAAAAGTCCCTAAAATATATTAGGCAAGCCCCTAGTGGGTGGAGCATCCAATCTCCACTATTGGATTTGGCCTATCCCGACCATTTGATCATTTCAAATTTAGAAAGCTCTAAGAATCCTTATACGACTTTATCAAGGTCCCTAACTCAACTATGGTTGCTCACAAACACACAGGAAAAAGGGCTTGAGGATCTGCAGGGTGACTACTCTATACTCTCTCTCACTTGTCCTCTGAGCCCCTAGATGGCCTTTGTTTAATAGAGCCTCCAAGCTATTTCATGCTATTCAAAAAAAATGGTTTTGGTTTCGAGTAGGGCTAATGTGTGGCCAAGAAGATTCTGGACCCCATTAGCCTCTCTAAATGTAGTTGCAAAGCTCCATGAGCTCACCTAACTACAAATGGGCTAAAAAGCTCTTTGGAGGTCATTAATGGCCCCCTGTGGCCTTCGACTCCAAAATTTGTTTAAAAGTGTTAATCATGTTCATAAAGACATTTAAGTTTGAAGGGGATTCCTTCGCGACCTCCCTTGAATTTCTCATATCATTTGGGTACTTTGGCCCTTTGGGCCCTTAGGGCCTCCAACGACCATTAATCGCTGCTGAAAGCTAAACTTGATTAAAGCTCAAGTTAATCATTTATTTTAAGTTTTTAATTTTGGATATATTTTTACTTTATTATTCTGTAGGTAAAAGAGTACATGGTAGGGGGATGGCTTTAGGGCCATCCCCTACCACCCCAACTCAAGGAAAAATGGTCTTAAATCCCATTGCAAACAAACCAGCTCTTAACATTGAAGGGGATAACATGAGTCCCAACTCAAGCCCAGGATCACAACACTTCCAACTTGGTTCGATCGAATTGAGTCTAAGACCATAGTGAGTTCAACTTAGTTTTCCACACCAATTTATCACAAAGTAGCCTCCATTGTGCCACCTCTATTGATCAACTCCACCAAAATGGTGATTCTATGAACAAAATCAACTGTGACTTAGTCACTTACTAAGCAAGACACATCCATTGAATCCACACACATAACCATGGCCATATCCACTCAACACCTATGGCTGAAGGCAAGAAGGGAAGGCCTTGAGGTTAACTCTTGAGGCTATGGTGTCAGTTGTGCAACTTTTACAAAACCCTATGGCTTAGCCTTCGCTGATCCATCTTCTTCTAATACCACCCCCTTAACGACTAGATCAACACATAATTCCACTTTTGAGATTTTAGTGATCTACTGGGCTCCATTTGACCATTGCTACACCATGGCTCCATCATAGTTTCACTAACAAGCCCTCATTATGGCCTTTGTCACCTTACGGTTCATTTATGCTACTTATTGGTCAAACCCTTAAGAGAACATTAAATTATGTGGCTCGACCTTGGTGAAGCCACTAAAAATTGTATATATCCTTGTGAATTATGTATTCACTAATGCCTCCCAAGGGTGACACTACCACCGCTCCACTATGGGGCTACTGCCCCACCACTAAATGAACATCCGCCAACTTAGACCGGAGTTGATTTGACTCAACTCAAAAAATCTGAAATGTTTGTTCAACCTAACCCAAGTTACATCGCATTGAATTTGTGTGACATTAGAAACTGGATTTTATATTGCATTAGATGTTTAGGGGGTTTCTAAAAACTGCACCTATTTATTATTATTTCTTTCCATTCTTAAAAATACTTAACATGTCCTAAAATTTATATGAATCTTTTTGAGAATATTAGAGAAACAAAATTCATTCAAAAATTGATTTGTACCCTTTTTGCTCCATGAAAACTGAGAATTAATTATAGGAAAAAACTTGTATTTTATAACGGACAACTTACCAAAAGTAAGACTTATATTTCAAAAATCCATATCTTGCATTCTACAATGCCTAAAAACATGCCCTAAATTATTATAGGTTTTTCATGAAGTATAGCTTTTGAATAAATTAATTTTAAAAGAATTAGGTGGGATTCAAGTGCTCTAAAAATTATGAATGTAAAATATCCCCTTTAGGCCCTTACGAATCAAAGAAAGTCAAACCCTTCTCAAGCACATTTCTTTAAGCATCATTAAGGAAGTTTCAAGAACATACGTAACTAATCAAAATAAGCTATTCAAAATTTTAATGCATTAAGGTAATCCATTTATTTCCTCCATTTCAGTTTATAACTTTTCTTAATAAAGGGGATTATAAGGAAACAAGGGTGTTCAACACCTAAAACTTGTCTTAATAAACTTGTTAATTCAAAGGGATTACCATAAACTTCCTAATTCAACAATCAATTATAATAAGTAGGATTTAGTTAAGTTAGAAATACGTAGGTCAAGTTAAGTTTTTCATTTTTCTAAGTGTCAAAAAATAGATTATAGGTTGTATTTATTGAAGGAGCACCATTGCACACATATATTTAATGGGGAGAATTACATATAATTTAACTTCTCATTTTTGAATATTGGAAACTTAGACAATACTTAGCCATTCATTGGAGATTGGTTGAGGTCAGCTCAAATCACTTCTTTTCCTTTTTGTAGGCCTAAACCTAGTTTTGAAAGTGGATTTAAGGTTTCAAAGAAAATGAGTCATGTTTCTAGATTATGCACACACAACAAGCCCACGATATCATACACAAAGATGGATTACAAAAAAATATAGTGGATTGCGTCGAAACAAATAGGCATAACATAGTTAGACAAATTTGGTAGATGACATGTTATCATCTGACAGAGGCATTTACAAATTGATGAAATTATCGAAGCATTTTCACACACCTAGTTCCTGATCCGAGTGACTCAGAGTATACTTTCAATCCTTACAATACTTACATTTAGTCTTAAACCTATACATAATAGTAACATGCCAAGTATCTTAATCCCTTAGGTCTTTTCTATTTAAAGTTAGTACCATTTTACAATTATATTTTGCGTTTTACATTCAGATTCATGTATCTTTTCTATACTATATATAATATAGTAGTTCAAAGTTTTATAATTATTTAGATAAATAAACAAAAAATAAGATAAAACATATTGGTGAATTCACATATTGTTTAAAAATAGAAAAATCCTAAGTTTCTTTTAGCATAAGAAATTAACCACCCTCAAATCTCTCCTATTCAAAACATTAAATACAAATATTATTTTATATATTTTTATTTTACATTTAATATTTATTTTTGTGAGCTTCAATAATAATTCTCAATCGAAGATATTTTCGATGACCACATCTTAACTTAAGCATTAAATTTTAAGATGTGAGTTTCAATGATAAGTCATCCACTTTTTTAAAAAAACAACCTTTTAGTTTTTAAAGAATGTTAAAAAAAACCAGAACACTTTGCAAACCAAAAAAAACTAGAATTAGAAAAATCTCTATCCATAGCAGACGTGTACTAAAATCCTAGACCCAATGTAAATTCGTAGATTTATAGTAAGAATCCTAGGTATATTGAACATTAAAAAAAATGGAAAAATCGATTTTGATAATACATAGATTTTTTATTTATTTATTTTTAGTTTAACGTAGATTTTGATAGCAAGAGATCAATCAATGTTATTTGTATTCTAGGTATTTCTACCTATTCATTTATTTTTTCGATGCATTTCATATTCTAATTTTTGATCAAAACCCTAATGAATATTTTGATAGACTCATAATCTAATTTTGACCATTTTTTTTATATGATTTTTTATAGATTTATTTAATCTTTATAGTAGATCAATCCAATATTATTTTCTAATGATGTATTTTTATTTATTTTCAGTCATTTTTATTATTGTTTTGGTTTAGAAAAAATAAGCTATGACTCTATTTTTAACCTAATTCTTAATATAATGCTTTCATAATATTTGTGATTAGTCATGGATAATAATTCAAAAGTTGTTTATGAATGTTATGCCAATATTTATGATAGAGTTGAAGGCATTGAAATTCCAGATGATGCTACTATTTGGGAGTTTTATCAAAAGTGAAAGAAATCACATAAATTTGACATTGCTACTAAATCTACAACAATCAAATATTCACCATTTGTGTCTACTAATGAGATCAAATTATAAATGATACTTTTTGTATATATTTTCAACGATGAAGTAAATCAAGAATCTAATTGGTAGACCATAAAACTTTCTTTGTAATAACATTGCATCTTCTTCTAGAAATGATTAAAAAATTAAAGGAAATGAGAAGTCCATGTTGCACCATATTTGTATTCATCCCACCAACTGTTATGTCAAGGGGTCTTAAAGATGGCAAATATGGTTCACAAGATATAGTTATCTGTAGAGTTATTCATGAGTCTCACACAAGAAACCTTGAATTGACACAATTGGATTGTTTTGATGAAAATCCTAATCTTTACATCCTTAGTATGAATGATTCTCGGACAAAGAATATGTAAATAATATTTTTGGTACATATGGTTTATGTAGATAAAGAGATAAAGCTTATACTACACCATCCCTCATATCATGAAATGAAATCTCTATTGAATTTGACTGATTTAGAAGAATTTGATGACAAAACAGATAATAATGTTGTATTAATTAAGCAAGGGTATTACTTGAGATCCAATTTAGATGTTCCCCTATTAGAGAGAGTAGGCTATTTTTTGAAACTTGATAGGAAGGAATTCATTTGTTTAGAGGGGCTTGTGATACCAAGATCAAATCCAGTCAATTTTATCATCAACTGGGGTATGTATGTTCAAAATATACCAAAAAGTGTTTACTATTCCTGCTTTATGACATAGTGATCAAATCATGCCCCCCAAAAAAATATTGAATGACTCATTAACGTCTATCTAGAATTTGTATATGGAAGCCAAGGCACCCAAAAATTATGCTATAGTTATTCATGAGAATATCAAAACTATTAAGGAGAATCCTAATTTGAAGAAAACAAATGATGAATTGAAGTTAAATAATAATGATTTGAGAAAAAAATAATGCATTGCAAAAAAAGTTCCAGAATAATCTGATGTGATAGAAATAACTACTACTAATATGACATATTACAAAGCTTTGAATGTGAATTTGCTAGTTTCAGTTTAAAAGTTTACACACACCCTAGCATTACAAGAGGAATCCATGAACAAAGTAAAGGAGGAAGTTGAACAATTGAAGATAAATTGTAATATTGATGCTACTATATTTGATATTACATTAACTAACAGTTACATTTTTAATTTAATAAAATTATAACATTAAAATGTGGAAATGTTGTGTACTATTGAATTTTCCAATCCAACACATTCTCATGGTTCATAATATGTTGGTTCACAAATCGAGCATTGTAAGACAGCTGGAGTAAAACAAACAAGATCAAGACAATGCCCACTTGAAGTTCATCTACGAGAGCACAATGCTATACGAGATGAGAATGGAACAAATAAGGGAGCATAATAATAGGATGTGGTGCATAGTGATGAGGAGGTGTGCCCAAATACGTGGCATGTTTCAAATGATGTTACTTGTTGGTTGTTAATTGTCACATTTTTAGTTGCTTTTGATGTGGTATATGAACAAATGTTAGAGTTTATGTTATGTTTCATTTTATGTGAGTGATACTTATCCATGCATGTACTTACCAGGGCATTGATATACATTGAGTTGTAATTTGTTGATTCTATTGAAATTATGCTATTAACTCACCTTTACATTTGACATTGTAAAGAAGCCTGAATTTATTTTTGAATTAATTATGATTGTTCTCTTCTAAAAATCATGGTTATTAAGGTGAGTATGGTTAAATTAATGCATTAAGATTAGGATGCATGCATATTTATTATATACATTATTTTTAAAAGTATCTATTCTCAGATTATAAGATATTTTATTTCAATTGATAAATACAATAGGATTTATAGGAATATTAGAGGATAAAAGATTAAATGAAAAAAAAATGTTTACTTTCCATGTAATCCATGTTGAGTTATCATTACAACTTTGCACTTCCATAATTTTGCTTCTTAAATGCATTACATGTGTAGTTTTTCTTTAGTTATAAATAAAACATGAAGTTGATTCTTATGGTATATATTGTACTATGAAAGGTAAGTAACAAGATTTAGAAGTTCATGCCCTAATGGGCTTGATAATAAATACGTATCAATTATATTTCCAGTTTTGTATTTGATGCATTAATAGTAGTGCTTATGATGTCCATGCTCAATTGTGATAGTGAAAATGGCTATTACATTGTATAGTAAGGTGGTTGTAACAAAAAGTGAAATTACTAATTAATTATAACCTTATTAATATTATTTTAATGATATCATGTAATAATTGGTAAGTATCATGTAAATTTCAAGGCTTGATAATACCTACTTATTTATAACCTTATTAACATGATGTATAGATGATACTTAATCAATTATCTGATGCATACATGATACCCAATTATTCTACAATGTCCCCTTCTTAATACTATTGTAAATGTTATTGTCCATGGATAACTGAGGGTCATTAACTGTTGTATTTATGGATACTCTCAATAAATTCGAATGACTATATAATGCTATGAAGTTTGGTTGTGGTCATTTGATTGATTGTAGATTAGATATTATTTTTTTCATAAGACATATCATGTCATAAAGTTGGTCATAATTGCATTTATATATTATGTTTGTTGTTAAGGATATTAATGAGTAATGCATAAGTTCCTTACTTAATTCTTCATACATATATTGAGTCTTGATTTATCATAAAATATATGAGAACTAACATATTGAGCCATCAATGAGCACAATCATGTTGGGAATGGTTCATACATGCTTGGCTAACCATTGTTAAGAGCTTGTTATTGGGACATATGGTTGTTGTTAAGTATGTTATTGAGTGATGCATAAGTTCCTCACTTAATTCTTCTTACTCATTTTGATTCCTGATGTATCCTAAAATATCTTGGTTGACCATTGTTAAGAGCATGTTATTGTTAAGAGTATGGATAGTTAAGTTTTATCAACTATTGTAATTGTGAAAACACTTAGCAAATTTGAATGAATAGATAATGATAGGATGTTTTATGTATGTATGTATGTAAATATATACATACTATTGATAATTAAAATGCATGTGGTAAGTGAAACAACCTACAAGCAAAGCAAAACAAAAAAATAATAGAGTCAAGGAATACATTTCAGTGCTATATTATAGTCATTAACATAAACTATTCATTTTTGCATCCAAATGTAGTTGTTAACATGAAATGGGAATTTTTGCTTCCAAATGTATGTCTCATTTAAACATAGTCATAAATAGTAATCAATTTTTAATCACTAGATCATTCTTATAGGTTGAAAGCAACATTTTGTACTCAGCCTAAATTTGATAAATTCTATGTCACCATTCATCATACAATGATTCATCCCTAGCCTTGGATGCATATTATATCTTTCTTATTTTTATTTTGTTATTAGGCATAGTCTCATTTATTTTATCTTCCTTCCATGATCTACTCTTTGAAACATGTTCTTGTTCAATTCCAATCCTTGATGTTGGGCCACTATTTTCTCAATCACATTCCTTGTTTTCATATCAATGGTATCAAAAATAAATTTAACTCCCTTATTGTTTTTTGTTTGACCAATCTCCCTAATTTCATTTTTTGAAGATGATAAAAATGCGGTTAATTAAATGGGAAATTAAAATAAATAGTAATAAAACTACTCAAAATTTTGCTTCAAATAACAAACATCATCACTAGCTTACCAGTTGATTAAACATTTTGGTGAATTAGTATTTTTGAATGTTATTTATCCCCCTTGATTTTTCACCTTTTTCCAAAATAGTGTGCTTCAAGATGGGTATCTTCACTAATTTCTCTTATGGACCTTCTTCTTGGAAGATAATTACTTAATTTTGTTGGTGCACTTAATGCTTTCTTAGCCTATTGTTCTCATGAGTTAAATACTTATTTCATTACTTTAACTTCAACATCAGGGAAGGAGGATGCCATTTCCATTGCTCTATTGATTGTAATTTTTATGGGGTCTTCTCATAATCAATGGTAAGTTGGGTTTTAATGTTTGAAGGCAAGCATTATAATTGCACAATCATTTGAAACATACCTTCTAATTTAATGATGAAATTGAATAATTGTGATCTCATCTCATTAAATATACACATTTTATCATGCTCAAACATTTTTATAAACTCCCAAGAAGTGCCTTTTTATCCAAAAAAGTTGGTATTCAAAAATTTCATATCCATCTGTTTACACTCCATAACCTCATTTCTTAACTGACCTAATGTAAAAGGATGAACTGACTTAAACATCTATAAGGCATGGGCTCCTTGAACATACATATAAGGGACCATATCCTCTCCTAAACACAAAGAACACAACCAGAGACACTCAATGGTTAGGTTTCATATCTTTCAAATTATTACTCATTTCAAATCATTACGGGTTACAAGATATAAGTCATCATAAGTCAACAAAAACCAACAGTTTACGTACCTTTCATCATATTCAATTACTGCAATTTCAACTCCTCTGGACAATTTTAGCTATAACATGTGGAAATTTATGTAACACCACCACATTATCACGTCCTTTATATAATTTTATTCATTTGTAGGGACTTCAATTACCTATTTAAAAACTACAAGGAATGAGTTCCCAAACACAATATCTAATTGACATGAAAAACAACAATCCTAAAAAAGTTAATATAAATTTTAAAAACCTTTAAAATACTGTCATGCCAAATGAGAATCTTGTCAGAAATCAAATCATTTGATTGTCCATAGTTAAGATCCTTGGACTCTTGATTTTTATAATGGCATAGTTTTCCCAACCTACATGAAATCCCCATTTTGTCTATTTCATTCTGAATCATAAAAAATTTATATTTCTCGTGCTTCTTTGAAGAATGTTTGTTGTCACAATCTTGTGTTATCTTTTGAATTTTGCAAAGCATCTTCACATCACTACAAACTTCAACATGGTGAGCATAGTAAACAAAGTTGGATATCATCCTAAGAATAAGTTGTAAACAACAATTTTCAACAAACAATTCCATGCCAAGATATGTGTTAGATAAATATTTTTATTTTATGTAAAATTAAATGAATAGTGTGACACACAAGGTCAATTTTTGTCATTGATTCTATTGATATTATATTTCTTCATAACTATAAAATTTTAGCCACTTAATGATGGGCTAATATTTATAATACACTAGTCAAACTAGTCTTTCCATCATTTGGTTGGATCTAACTCAGGGTTTAGTTCTTACTAATAATGTGATGCATTGTCAAGAATATAAGATAAAATAATGGTAACATTTAGTAAGGTTAAAATTAATTAAAAAATTTAGTATTCAAGAAATTTCATGGATCAAGTTTAGTATCATTGAGTACAAATTGGAAATAGTGTGGAAAGTATCACCATCAATTATAACATGCTTCTTTGTAACCAATAGCATGTCTTTCTTTAGGATTGTGCACTAGGAACAAAATTCATTTTCCATGACTGAGAATTTACTATTGCATACTATACTTTTTGTGTTCATGTAACCATGGCATTCATACAATTTCACATTGATAACCTTATCACCAAAAATCTTAAAACCATTTTGGCAAAGTAAACATATATTCATTATGTTCTTTGGATCTTCAAGATCAACAACATGGGATAAAACCTATTTATACTCCTTCTAACCATAAAAATTTGTTAGGATTATACAAGATATTAGACCATTATCTTACAAGTAGCTCAAATAATACCTCGCATACCTAGCCACCTCTATCATAATGGACACGAGAATCAATACCAAGTTTGAAAGCGAATCCATCAACTTTTGATCTAGTTATTTCCTAATATGAATCAACCATAAAATAATTTTACATATCTATGTACTTAGCTTTACATCCATTGTAATACCATCTATTCAATCCCATCCCATAATCACTTCCTTAGCTTCTTTGGCCCAAAACTTCATCTCCTCACAAACTAAGGTTGTGTTAACCCCATGAAGCATTTCATGATTGTTGATTCATTTTAAATATGTCAAGATCTTATGAGACATATTCAAAAAACACTGATGATAAGTTATGAGGCTTAAAGTCACTGCAAATCCCATCCATAATACTTGATTGAATTTTTTCCAACAATTTATCAAAGTGCACAATCATGTCTTCCATTGTAGAGCTTTCATCATAACTTTGACTTATGTAGTACCCCATTGCACCAATAATGTCATTTTCATCCACATTATCGGTAAATTTACCAAAGAACCATGACCTTATTCCCTAAATAAGTCTTTTCCCTCCACATTTGATGACAATACCATCCTGACACAAATTTTAAGGTTCATATAGCCTTTTTTTGATCGTTTACTTTGTGACCTACTTTTCTATTTTTCATATTATTTAGCTGTTTCAAGTATATTTTGTTCGTCATGTGTAACATTGGATTCACTATCTTCAATTTGAATTTAAGGTTGAACAAGTTGAGTAATCATATTTTCTTAACTAGCACAATGTGTATTATAAATTGTTGCATCGATTATATCATTGTCCACATATTGTGTAAATTAAAGTTGATGACAAATTCACTTGAGAGAAACACCCATGTTTTTAGTTTGATGACCTACCATGACGGGAGTTTGATGGTCTACCATGTTGAATGGAGTTTGATTTCCCATCATCATGAAGGGATTTTGATGGCCTACTATGTTTAATGGAGTTTGATGTCCTATCATGAAGGGAGTTTGATGGCCTTTCATATTGAATGGAGTTTGATAACCTGTCATGATGGGATTTTTATGGCCTACTATATTGAATGGAGTTTGATGTCCTGTCATGAATGGACTATGATGACGTTCAATGTTAAATGTATTTTGAGTAAAATTCAAATCAATTGAATTTAAAGGTTTCCTTCCATTGGAGTGTTGAGAAACATTGACAGTCATTATATTGAAATTTATTGATGATGGTGGAGTTTTGAAATTAGTAGCTGAGTTTTTTTGATCAACATTGTCTTCTTTGTGACAGACAAAATGAGCACCATGTGAAATGAAAGTAGGACAGGAAACAATTTTTTTCCTCTAGATTAAGTGTATTTCAATTAAAACTTTGTGAAAATATGGGAAGATGAAAATCTTTGACCTTAGGTCTTCCTCTTCTTTGTAGAGTAATGTGTGATGCTTGTTGGTTTACAAAATATTCCTTGGTAGAGAAACTACAGAAAATATATTAAACCGAACCACAATAAAATTTAAATAAAATATATACAAAGTCCAAGGTAATTTAAAGGGGAAAAATATAATAATATATTATGATTATTTTAGCTGACTGATAAACATAAATGAAATTGTACTTGTATTATCTTATCAAAGAACATAAATACATTCACTGGTGTGTTTTAGTATTAAATGATTGGAGAACACAAATGATAATGTACCTATATTAGTTGATTGACGAACATAGATAATAATGTACTTGTATTATTCAACTAACTAATATAAATGAGAGTGTGCTTGTATTAACCTACCAACAAATATAAATGGCAATGTGATTGTATTACACACTCGATGAACATAAATGATAACAAAAAATATTTTTTTATAACTCATGATTGGAAAATGAAATATTCGACAAAAAATATTTGGTAAGAGGGTTTTTCAACATTTACTAGCCTGGATTTGACACACATTGATAAAGGAAGGTTTTGAGTGAAGATCTGGTAATTGTATGAAGTGATCGATCAACAATAAAGACAACTTAGAATGAAATTAAGACATTTGTATTATTTCTAAAACATCAAAAATGTAATTTACATGCCATATGTTTAATTTGGCTTTTGAAAGGAAAATATCATGTACACATCATTTAATAATTAAGTATCAAGTTTGTATCGGGCAAATTTTAGTTAAGTATCAAACATGTATCATCAATGAATATATAAAATATTAAAACGTGTGCTACATTCCAATCCTAGTTTTGAATTTTGTATAAAATTAATGAGTGTATTCCAAGTGTTTATTATGATTTATAAAATAGACACTTTTATAATAATATTTATGATGTTGAAGCAAAATTATAATTTTTGTAATTATTAAACTCAACCTTAGCCCACCTCTAACCCAATATTAACCAATAAATTCAATATTTTCTAGTTGAGTGGGACAAGTTACTATAGAAAATGTAACATATAAGATAATACAAAATAATTAAAAAAAAAGATTTGACTAATAAAAAAGGAATCTTTTTCAAACTATGCTTTTAATAGGAGGGCCATTACCCTAGGTTTGTTTGTTATGTAGCCTATATTTCTTATATTTTCCTCTAAATAGATCCTTGAATCCAGATGAATGTTATTAGGATATGACACACACTATGAAAAACCATGGGAAATATTAATAATTGAAAGCAAAGGTGTAGGAAATTAGGTCAAGGTGGAAAGACCCATAAAAACACATAGGACCTGGTGAATCCACCTAGGACAAATTTGATGAACCATTGAATTAGTTCAAGGAGAAACATATGCCTATAATAAGGAAATCAATTCAAAAAAAATTATGAATTAGGTACAAATATGAAAATAGATAAATTTGTCAAATTCTAAAGATATATAGAAGGATAGAAGGCTAGAGCTATTGTGGGATGGGAAATGCCCAAAAAATAACCAAATATACACAAGTGGACCAAGTGTGAAAAATGGGGAAAATACATTATGTAAAAGTTTATTAACCACATGTTTACATGAATTCATTGCATCATCTATACATCCTCTAGCAGTTAGGATGTAAATATAGGGCCTATATACAATCTAACCAACCCAAAGTCCATAAAAACTACTTTAATACGATAATATCTTGGCCATTTTCTCTACAAAACTAGGTATGGACCCATCAAATTACACATGAATCTTCCATTATAAACTCAGTAATGTGTAACCCTGGTGGTGAATAATAGTAATATACTCATATGCCTAGAGTTGTAGTAACATCCCAATGAAAAAATAAGAAGAAACTGTTGACGCGGTGGATTGCACCCTATGAAGGGAGGCTCAACTCTCTTCATCCACACAACACAATGGAGACATCCCTCTTGCTATGGGTGGAAAACATGAGGGATGAATCTCTAGATTAGGGGCTAGCTCCCCTTGATGCACTTTGAGGCCCTGGATTTCCTGCTGCTAACAATGGAGGGGATGAAAAGGGAGAGAAATACTGAAAATGAGACCTAAGATAAGAAGTGATGCACCAAAACAATTGGTCTACTCAGCTTTGGTATACACTTTGAACCATGGAAAACAAGCATACAATTCATTTAGGTGAGAAAAACTTCCTTGCATCAGTATTTCAGTAGGGGGTCCTATGAAGATACATGGAGGAAGAAACTAGCATAAAAGGTATTCTGAGACACACTGCTGCATCGCCTATTTGCTTGCCTATACTTCTTCAAAAACTTATTATGACCTGAAAGAGAATAAAATAACTATACACTAGATATGCTAGAATAAACTTATGAAAGCATTGAAATAAAATGACTTAACACAAGATAAAACCATAGACATATGCAAAAGTGCAAGCTCAAATGGAGGTAAAATGCTCTTTCTGATTTAAGGTAAATTCATTTAGGGCTTCGCCATATAGGCTAAGAGATATATTCTCAAATGAGAATTTACAAATATATAGTAAACTGGAAACAAGATAGCTAACAAATCAAGGAATGGAAACCCATGTTGAGTTAAACACTTTTGCAGAGACTAAAAGACCATGTTGATATCACTTTCTTCAAACTACCTATGGGAGCCATGTTGTAGTCTATCCAAATCACCATTTTTTTTGTCCTTGGGTTGAAAAAGCATGGGAGAGCATCCCCAACAATTGACAAGGCCATTTTGAGTTGTTGTGATCGACTATGCTCTCTTCAATACCTAGACGTGACTTGGATGCACATTAATAGTGAATCATGAAAACACAGGATGTTGGTCTCTATAGTTCAAAAACTAATATATTTTATTGGTTTTTGGTAGATATATTCTACCTAAATGTATTAAATCCCTTTCATAAGTTGTTCATACCACATGTCTCAGTTTGAGTGGTCATTGATTCTGCCCTTTGTCTTTGTCAACGGTTGGAACTGTTCTGAGTTTTATCTTTTTTGATTTGTCTTTGCCCATGTTTTGTCTCTTTCCCTTGACTTCTCCTTTGCCTTGGTCTCTCCTACTTTGTCTTTAATCATTTGGGCCTTCGGGTTCTTAGTGGGTTTCTCTTTGACATGCCCTTCAAATAAAATATATGAAGGAATTCGACCTTGGCTTGCCTTTTTTGATTTTCCTTCAGATGAAATGTCCAAAGGAAAAATCCTTCCACTTGTCACTTTCTCAAAGGGAAAGTTCCCTTCGGGATTCTTATCTTTGCCCATTTGCTTCAATTGGCTGCCCTCTGCAAGGGCATTTTGAGCCAAAAGTGCCCTTCGGGCTTATGGTGGTCCCTATATTTTTCAAAGTGACCTTTGCAAGGGCATTTTGAGCCTCTAGTTGCCCTTCAAAACTTTTGTATTGGTCCTCACACTGACAAAAATCCCTTTGTAAGGGTACTTGCTTCCAGACTTACCCTTCAGCCTTTCTTCAATTGTCCTTTAGAAAAGTGAAAAGTCTAATTTCTTTGCTTATGTGCCCTCCAAAGAAAATTCGTGCCTTTGGTGAGCTACATAGACCAAATGGGGTCCTTCGCTTGCTTTTAATTATAAAAGCTGACAAGTAATACACCTGCACAAACCCAAATTCCACTAGATAGACCATTTCAGACCTCTCATGTGCTCTTACTTTAGGTTTTGCATCAACTTCAACTCATAAAACAAATAAGTAAAGACACTTGGAAAACCTGATTTGGTCTGCCAAGACCAAATTGGGTTTTGCAAGTGTCTTTACTTATAAACCTTTATAAATAAAGATGTTTGCAAAGTTTGAATTAAACCACCAAGATCAAATTGGGTTTATCAAGTGACTTGACTTACGAAAATTTCACAAGTAAAGTCATTTGGAAAACCCAAAATGCACTACTGTAGGTGAAGTAATTGTTCTTAACAAACTTGAAATATACTTGGCAGAGTAGAATGATTGAAATACCTGGATTTTTCATGAGAAAGGTTGGATAGATAACATTTTGCACAAGATAATTGAGGGATGATCTAGCCAAAACATGGATTGAATGACTCTTGCAAATAAAAATGAGGGGGTGCACAATTTTGGCCTACAAGACCAAACATTAGTCAACACATTTGGTGACTCATAGGGGAAGCATGCTTGCTATGCTTGGGAATATTGGTAGCCACAAATTCCATTGGGCATGGAGTCAGGATGCATCTTGGAAAAGTCAACAATAATCTTGTAAGGACTTATGAACCAACAAATATTTTACCCCAAACAAAAAGGAAAAAACACACACAAAGGCTAAAAACACTACACACATGTGTAACAACACTTAGGGAAAACAAAGGACAACACAACAAAAAGCAAACTACTATGTACAACTAACCCAGTGTGCTCTTCTCCCTCCTGGATAAAAGGGAAAACTCTATAAGTCTCTTTCATGGCAAAAAAACTTATGGTGCCAGACAAGTGGCTGAATGGAATGGAAGCTTGGTGACTTGCCCTTCTTCCCTACCACCTTGATTGGCTTGTATCCAAGTGAATCAGGGATAAACATGTCTCTAACATGTATGTATTTAATTTGCTCTTTGGAGACTACCTCATGCTAGCCCTTCATGATAATATATCTCACCAAGAAATCAATGGCTGCTAGCTCATCACCATAGGGCTCATTAGCTCATATCCCCCTTGATATGCATCATGGACTAACTTGTCCCCTTTTACTTCATTGAGGAGCCTATCAAACTGATCCTTTGGTTCATCATGGCCTTCATGAAGAAGGGTGACTGTTGTGATGTCTAGAATGAGATCACAAACTACTTGCTCATCCTAGAGGATACCATCTTCTCACTCAAGGCTCTCTTCTTCAAAACTTTCATCAAGATGGGCATGCCTCTCCTTTTCTTGCTAAAAAACAAGAGTCTCTAGTTGTTCAAAGACATGCTCCTGATCCTCCTCCAACTCGGGTTCCATGGTATGGTCATTATCCTCATCAAAGCAACAAGGAAGTTCATCAAACAAGGGGGGAGATAGCTCACCATGCTTACATTCCTCATCATCCATTGTTGAAAAATAAAGTTTGTCAACCTCATCTTCATATTGTTGGAACATCTGCATGTATGCATGACCTATGTCTTCTCTATTATTGATGATGTCTTCAAAAAGAGCATCCATGATGATTTCCTCCTCATTGTCACTTGAGAGGGCCTCTTGATCAACCACAAACTGGATCCTCTCATCTTCAGTTGCCTCTTTCAAAATAAGTTCCTCCTTGAGAAGGGATGGAGGCAAACCTTGAGGTAAAATCAAATGATTCTCTTCCTTCTATTTGGATAGCACTTCATCCACATCAGATGTGGCTTGATATCTCTCTTGGAGGGGTGTAGATGGGGTGTGTTCAGATGTAGGATCTTCTGCTTGGTCTGAACCATCCATCATACCTTGGCTGAGGAACCTCATTCTAGACTCCAACTCTATAATTTTCTTGGCTATATTCTCTTGGAAGAGCCTTTCTTGGAGGGCACAAACATCATCATGATGAGTAGGAGTAGCTTCATTTCTTTAAGGCTTCTTTCAAAATGAAGAGGCCTCTCCTCATTCTTTTTCCTACCCCATGATTCCATTGTTTGCTTTCAACTTATGACCTTGGGATTGGAACTCTTCCCTTATGAACATGCAGCAATTTTATCCTCTTCAAGGTCCTAAGTTGGTTCATGATAGGCACTCCTATGCTGAAAGACTTGAGGAGGTTGAGGGAGATTGGGAAGGGTATACTCATGCACAGGAAGATTTGCTTCAAGAGAGACGTGTTGCTTTCCAAAAGATATAGGGTGGTTCCCATCAAAAGAGGGTCCACATTCTAAAGAACTGAGAAGGTTAGTCTCCATGAGAGGCTATTCTAATTCCCTTTGGTGTTGGAAATCTAGATGCAAGGGATTAAGAATAGGAGTGGTTAATGCATTAGATGAGCTAGAAGATTGGATTTGGTGAGCAAGCACTATTTGGTAGAAAGAATTTAACATACAAGAGGGGACTTTATTTTGAGTAGGAGGGGGCTACTTTGGGATGTTAAAAGGAATGCAAGACTGATTGCCTTGAATGAATGGACTCTTCCATCTTGCCAGTTTCTCCTTCATGGATTGCTACACCTGAGCTTGACTAAATAAGCACTCCTCTTTATACATCAACGCTTGTTGATATCTATTCTGCTCCTCTAATCTATTTATCTCCATCGATTGCTTCTCAAACTCCAACATTATTTACCTCACACTAGGTGAAGGGAAAATAGGAGAGTTACTTGAGGTGATTCCATGAACAACCTGAGCTTGATAAGAACTATGAAGGAACACAGAGCCCATGCTACTTAGAAATGGGATCATACATACTAAAAAGTGATTTCTTGATGGCACTAAAACTGCTTAACTAACTGATTCAACTTGGAGTCGCCATTGGTGTTAGGTGAAAAGCCTCCAAAGGCTAGTTGGTTGAAAAACACACCAAAATTTTTCAACTCTTTGGACAAAAAACTTATCCCACCAGGCGTGATAGAAATTGTTGACGTGATGGATTTCACCCTATGAAGGGAGGCTCAGCTCTCTTCATCCACACAACACAATGGAGACATCCATCTTGCTATGGGTGGAAAACATGAGGGATGAATCTCTAGATTAGGGGATAGCTCCCCTTGATGCACCTTGAGGCCCTGGAATTTCCTATTGCTAACAATGGGGGTGGATGAAAAGGGAGAAAAATACTGAAAGTGGGACCAAAGCTAAGAGGTGATGCACCAAAACAATTGATCTACTCAGCTTTGGCATACACTTTGAACCATGGACAAAAAGCATACACTTCATTCAGGTGAGAAAAAATTCCTTGCATCAGTATTTCAGTAGGGCATCCTATGAAGATACATGGAGGAAGAAACTAGCACAAGAGGTGTTCTGAGACACATTGCTGCATAGCCTATTCACTTGCCTATACTTCTTTGAAAACTTCTTATGACTTGCAAGATAAGAATATCACTATGCACTAGATATGCTAGATAAACTTATGAAATCATTACAATAAAATGACTTAACACAAGATAAAACCATAGACATATGCAAAAGTGCAAGCTCAAATAGAGGTAAAATTCTCTTTCTGATTTAAGCTAAATTCCTTCAGGGCTTTGCCATACAAGCTTAGAGATATTTTCTCAAATGTGAAGTTACAAATATATAGAGAATTGGAAATAAGATAGTTGACAAATCAAGGAATGGAAACCCATGCTGAGTTAAACACTTCTCCAGAGGCCAAAAGACCATGTTGCTATCACTTTCTTCAAACTGCCTATGGGATCCATGTTGTAGGTTGTCCAAACCACCATTTCTACTTTCCTTGGGCTACAAAAGCATGGGAGACCATCCCCAACAATTGACAAGGCCACTTTGAGTTGTTGTGACTGACTATGCTCTCTTCAATATCTAGACGTGACTTAGATGCACATTAATGGTGAAGCATGAAGACATGGGACGTTGGTCTCTATAGTTCAAAAACCAATCTATTTTATTTATTTTTGATAGATAGATTCTACCTAAATGTATTAACTCCCTTTGCTGAGTTTTTCATGCCACCTATCTCAATTTGAGTGGTCATTGATTCTGCCCTTTGTCTTTGTCAGCAACTGGAACTATTTCGAGTTTTATCTTTTCCACTTTCTCTTTGCCCATGTTTTATCTCTTTCCTTCAACTTCTCCTTTGCCTTGGTATCTCCTATTTTGTCTTTACTAATTCAGTTCTTTGAGTTCTTGGCAGGTTTATCTTCGACATGTCCTTCAAACAAAATGTCTGAAGGAATTTCTTCGGACATTTTATCTGAAGGGATTCGACCTTGGCTTGCCTTCTTTAGTTTTCCTTTGGATGAAATGTCTGAAGGAATTCCTTCAGACATTTTGTCCAAAGGAAAACTCCTTCCACTTGTCATTTTTCCTAAAGGGCAAGTGCCCTTTGGGCTTCTTGTCTTTGCCCCTTTACTTCAACTGACTGTCCTTTGCAAGGGCATTTCGAGCCAAAAGTGCCCTTCAAGCTTATGGAAATGGTTCCTATATTTCTCAAAGTTCCCTCTACAAGGACATTTTGAGCCTCTAGTCACCCTTTGAAACTATTGTATTGGTTCTCATGGTGATGAAAATCCCTCCACAAGGGCACTTGCTTCCAGACTTACCCTTCGACCTTTCTTCATTTGTCCTTTAGAAAAGTGAAAAGTCCACTTTCTTTGCTTATGTTCCCTCTGAAGAAAATTTGTGCCTTTGGTGAGCTGCATAGACCAAATCGGTTCCTTCACTTGCTTTTAATTATAAAAGCTGACAAGTAATACACGTGCACAAACCTGAATTACACTAGATAGACCATTTTGGACCTCTCATGAGCTCTTAGTTCAGGTTTTGTGTCAGCTTCAACTCATAAAACAAACAATTATAGACACTTGGAAAACCCGATTTGGTCTGCCAAGACCAAATTGGGTTTTGTAAGTGTCTTTACTTATAAACCTTAATAAATAAAGACATTTGTAATATCCTAATTACACCATCAAGACCAAATCGGGTTTATCAAGTGACTTGACTTACATAAATTTCACAAGTAAAGTCATTTGGAAAACCCAAAATGCACTACTGTAGGTGAAGTAATTGCTTTTAACAAAATTGAAATACACTTGGCAAAGCACAATGAGGGAAACACCTAGCTTTTTCATGAGAAAGGTTAGATAGAGAACATTTTGCACAAGATAGCTGAGGGATGATCTAGCCAAAACATGGATTGAATGACTCTTGCTAAGAAAAAAGAGGGGGTGCCCAATTTTGGCCTGCAAGACCAAAAATTGGTCATCAGAACCCATGTCAATAGTGAATCTATACATAGAATTATCCCAAGTATACATAGTACCATGATCACCCATGTCTTAGATGATTAGCCTTGGATCATATGCAAGTGCATAACCACTAGTATCCACATCAATGAAGACAAAAACAAAAATGCATAAATATTTCCACAATTGTTTGGTGGTCCTAGCCATATTATCTAAAAATACCAAGCTATCACATACCCTCTCTTGGACTGCTAGCCTCACCTGTAACATTTCATTTTAGCTAAAGGTGATGGAATAACACATACCTCAAAACCCCTGATGGGTATGTATAATATGCAAAAAAAAATCCCAAGGTCATTGTCATCTCCCTTGTGGGGAAAATGAGGATTCACGAGTCAAATTCCCATCTATCAACTAAGGTAATGAGTAATTGGAGACCCATAGGAAAAATCCCTAGACATCCTGCATGACCTAGTCCTACAACATATACTTTGACTAGTCCTATGCATTGATCCCCAACTCTAAAATGGATCCCCTTGCTCCACTCAGTCTTTACTCTCAGGTATGTATCATAGGCTATAATGACAAACAAACACAAACAAACATTATTATATTAATCCATAAATGAAATAATTAACATGTTTTATTAATATACAAACAATGAAAATATAGTAAAAAAATATGAGGCAAATTGGCACAAACATTGTTGGATTTGGAATAAAAAGGATGGATTCATTAGGTAATGGGATAATTTCAGCAACCAGGGGACAAATTCAGTGGCCTAGTAGCATATTCAACAAGGGTATAGATTGGTTCAAAATGCATAAAATTTCAAATATAATATATGGATTCCATGACAGTAACCTAGGCCCTTGTACAATCCAACCAATAAGGAAGAGCATCTCATCTCACCACCATGGTCACAAAGGTCATAGCTCAAAATCAATATAAATATAAAAATAATAAATGATTTCCATTTTTTTAATTAATTTATATACTTTAATAGGTTTATATATTTTCTATATGGCTCCTTATATGAGTTAGATGTGATACCTAATCAATCGATTTTACCTACGAATAAGAAACATACGGAGGGCATTTTTGAAAAAAATCACATTTTTGAGATATCACATGTCAATTTTTACTATCGAGACATTTATTAAAAATTTGGGGCATTTATTGCTTCTTTCCTAAAATTTTAGCAACTCTAAACTTGACATTTTTTTGAAAAAAATATTTTGATGATTACATCTATTGATACATATGGTGATTATTAATTGGAATTCGATATATGTGTGTGTGTTATATAATTATATATATATATATTAATTGGAATTCGATATATGTGTGTTATATATATATATATATATATATAATATAAAGACACACTTATTTTATTTTGAGACACAATTATTACACCCTACCCTTGAAGAGGGCACACATTGAATTGAATACCTTGCTATCAATTTATCTTACTATGACACCTATTTTACCTATGGGAGCATGGTACCCACACAATCCTTAATTTATTATTATTTGATGTATCTTCCACCGACAAGGATACCTTACTATCCTCCATACTACATATTTTTATCCATTTACACTAGGGCATCCTACCCATTTGAGATATATCTAGTATGTCTTGACTCAACATTTATCACATGTATGTCCAGACATTCATGGCATCATACCCATGAGATTCACCTTGAGATTTAAACTCATATAAATTTTTTACATTGGGAATACATGTTTCTCATCACCTTGATACGATAAGGCACATGGTTTTCCCCTCTACCTCATTCTCATAATAGGATGTACATACACATTATGCATTACACGATGTTAGAAATTCTATGCATTACAACACTAACATGACATTGATTTATCTTATCATTCGTGGTGTGGCATACTAGTCACACTCACTTTCAAACCTATGATATTTTATTATACTATTGAGTATTCAAAAGGATATTTTTCAATGGCTACAAATATATGTATTAATGATTTTTATAGCTACTAACAACTTTGGCTATGATATTATGTGATGACATATGATGTAATTAACTCTTGATTTTGAAATGAGTATTTTGAATAACATGTTTATCAATCCCTCACATTAAAAGGAGTGCATGTATTTAGACATTTTATGTATATTTTTATAGATAAAATAAAATTGAGAAAAATAATTTTCAAGATTGGGCGAAGTGAATAAATTTGAGTGAAATGAGAGCATAAAAAATGGTTTAGTATGTACTTCCTTGATAAAAAATTAGATTGGGTTGTTAAGAAAACTCCCTGAGAAGTGCTAGCTATGTCTAGGGCTTATGCAAAATGATCTAATCAGAATAATCAAAATGAATGGAATAGGTGTGTTTTGACTATATACAATAGCATGGTTAGAGTACCCTTAAGTGTAGTAGTTCCTATGCTCATTTTAAAATTTTAAAGTTCAAAATTATTATATTTCACATTGATTTGATAAGTCATACACTAATTATTGGAAAATGGACAGTGTTGGTAGGCATAATGTATTTTTCAAAGAATCAATGTGTGGATGGATGCATGGAAAATGTTTCATCCTTCTTTCCTAGTAAATTCATGTTGTGTGATTCAATTGTGTATTATTTTATTTTGACACATGCATGCATTCTATCACATATGTAAATAAAATTTTGTGCATTACGTAGACACCTAATTTTTGGGCAAGGTTTTTTATTTCAATGTTTTTAGTGTAATTTGTGAGATGGTTCATTAGTTTAATTCAAGTATTTTTTGGTATGTTTCTTAAGTGTTTGCCTTGTCTCCTTCTGCTTTGTGTATTCATGTTTTTTCTATTTTATCTCCCTTATGTGTTTTCTATCTTTGGGGATCCCTTCTTTTCTCTTTCTCTATTTTCTCTCTGCTTCCTCTCTTAGTTTTATATTATTTTTTCCTCAATGGTGTACTTGGTGGTTTGCTAAATATAGCATGGGTAGATTTGCTAAATGTGTCCTTGCCATTTTTGTGAGTCCTTGGCCCCCTCCCCCATTTTTTATAAACATGGGACTATTTTAAGCTTTTTTCCCTTCTCTTGGGTCAGCTTGCATGCTAACATGTCCCTAATTCATATTTTAAAAGGCTATATATATAAGGCCTCTTAGAAGAATTTTAATAACAAACATTTAAGAGGATAATCAAGAAAAAATAGTCTAAGCACATATAAAGGTTTTATTATTTCTCACTAGGAGTGCATACAAATGATTAGTTGCATCTTGTACCAATAGAAATATAAACGAATTGTGCATGTAGTTTCCTCTCCACCTAGGAAGAGAATATGGAAACTCTTACTTTAAACATCTATTCATAATGCACTAGAATTACAGTGGGTTTGATTTTGATCATTTGGGATATATAGCTATAACTCCATGATGGATTCCAAACCTAGGCAACCCTTTTATTTCTCCTCTTATAAGAGTTTGTGGAATATTAGATTAAGAATAAATAAATTATACAAATTTTCAAGTGAATTCTAGAAAATGAAAATATAAAACTATATAATATCACTCTATGCAACTACCAAAAAATTCTTAAAATAAAGAAATGAGCGTAGTATAGATTTGTCACCCATTAACATATTTGGCGAGCACATAAAGGCTTATTTTGTAGGCCAATGAATCCACCAAAGACACATCCAATGGTATAACACAAATAGAGAAATTGTCCTTATATAATCTGATTTCTATATTTCATAAAGATATATACAAACACTTGCTCAACATAGATCCAATTTTAAAATCCCAATATTATGCCAAGTGTGTCAAATTTCAATCCCTTGCATTTTCTTTAACAATTTAGCTTATTTTTGACTTGTTATCATTTTGTTTGTTCCAATTAATGGCCATAAGGTAGATTACTTGTTGTTGTAGACTACCATATTATTGAGCTCCCTTGTGCAACCATTTTAGTGTATTGTGCTAAGGTTATTTAGCATTAATCCACTTTTAGTTAAAATAAAATAAAAAATTGTAGCTACAATAGGGATATGAGTATTTTGGGCCCTTTGAAGGCATTCAAATATAATGGACATTGTTGAATTATGTCTCATAGTAGAAAAGATTGATAATAAATTAATCATATTTAACCATGGTTGTTGGAGTTTGCAACGCAAAAATACCTTATAAAATATTCCTCTTCACAATTTTTTTTTTCTTACCTTATTTATTTTCTTCAAATAAATCTCAAATCAAAAAATCAAACCTTGAACCCAACCTACGTTAGTGTGGTTTTTATTCCAAAAAAATCAAACCTTGAACCCAACCTACGTTAGTGTGGTTTTTATTCCAAAATAACCAGTATAAAACTCCACATCAATGTTAATGGAAATTCTCTATTACATGAGATAATTTAAATTATTTCAATTCACTTTAATTTGATAATACTTCACCCTTGTGCACTTCCTCCACTATAACATAAATAACCTGTCTTTCATATGTTTTCCTCTATCTCCTCAAATATAGATCAATGCTATTAGGATATGACACATGTGATGGCTAGCAATGAGAATTATTAATAAGAGAAATAAAAGGTGTGAGAAATCATGCCAAGGTGGATGGACTCAATAAAACACATAGGACCTATCGAATCTACTTAAGATAGATTCGGTGTACTGTTAAATCAATCCTAGGAGAAACATATGCCTAGAATATGGAAAACAACTCACGAAATGTATAAATTAGGCACAAATGAAAATAAATAAATCTAGTGAACGTTGAATATATTTAGAAGGTTAGAAGGTAAGAGAGAGCTAGGGTGGGGTAAAAAATGTTCTACAAAAAAATATACACAAGTAGACCAAGTGCAACAAAATGGGGAACATAAATTATGGAAATGGGTCTTGTATAAAAATTAAGTGTTTACACATACTTACCCTCACCTAATGGGGTTTCATGTATTATGGGTCCTAATGCCATCATGGACCTTATTTATGCACCTACACCATCTCCTCAGATAACTGAATCTGGTATTGTATCTGGCCTAGCCCTGTCACGACCAACGACTCTATCACCACTAGTGGATTCATCACCACCTATAACACCACCACCACCCCCACCTATACAAAATTCATCATCAAAAATTTTTATGGGTGGAAAAAAAGGAAACACATGATCTCTAGCCCACTAAGCTATATAACAAGTAGTAATTCTAACATCATCAACTCTTGGATAAGAAATTGGAAGATCTACATCCCCCTCTACTTTAGGCTCTATATCATCTACCCTAGTGGGCTGCACCTCTCCCTCTCAGGTAGTATATCTCAATGAATTCCTTCACACATGACATGTTACTGACTAATCTCAATATATGCCAAACTGGCTCATGATATGATAATATTGATATTTCTCTAAATTATAATTTTGATCCATAAACCACATGGTAAAATACTGCACTGCATCATTTATACATTATCAGGTAGTAAAGGTGCAATCTATAGGACCTCCATATAATCTGACTAGCTTGAAGCCCATAAAAAACCTACCTAAATGTGGTAATATCTTGACCATTTGCTCTACAAAACCTATGTATGGACCTTATTGGTATTCAAATATGTACCCTATGATTTAGTGACAAATAAGACAAAATAGAGGACGAGTCTTTGTAGCAACAAGGCCTATTGACTCTCCACATTAAAGTAGATTGAGAATCGAGGCAAAAATTTATGAGAGGTGGCCTAATTTATACTCTTTTAGCTCTAATAGGCGAAGGGGAGAGACCCTATAACAATCTAGAATGTAAAAGTGATTCATAATAGGATTTAGAGAACATAAATCTAAACAATAGACTTGGCCACTATGATCACTTCACCTAATTTATTGTCACTAGAAAAAGGATCACAAACTACTTAGAATTTAGACAAAGATTATAGCACATGGATGTGAATAAATATATTTGTAACATGTGGGATGAGTATTCATGTATTTAAAATTACACACAAATATGATTTAACAAATATAAACCAAAGTGCATGATAGTGGAGACCTCTATATAATTTATAAATTAAAGAGATATATCATAGAACAAATTGCTGAAAAGGTATATAAAAATGTGTTCTATTCAATTGTGATTATTTCCTTCCTTCCATTAGGCCATGGAGTCTTCTTAGAGCTTGTATGAGCATATCATTGAAATCTAAAAGAGATAAAAATTTACACAATAGTTTCAACTTATTTCACAACTTAGACAGATAAATGAAAAACTTAAATGAAAGTCTTATTATTCATTAGAATGATGCATTATAGAGCACTAAGAATAGAGCAAATACAATATTGGTTAAAATACATAACATGATTACACATCATACCACTAAGTATGCACATGGTTTTTTATAAATTCATTAATCAACAAGATTACATGTCATGCCTTTTGGTTTCTTGAACAAGTGACAATTGAGAATTTCAGCCAATTGCCAAACTTTGCTTAGTTTTATGAAAATACACCATTCATTGAATTATGCAAGGCTCTCACCAACAAAGACATAAAACTTAGATAGACTCAGACCTTAGAGATATGAAGTTTTCCCCATAACCAAAACACCAGGATGAAGGAAACCTTCACCAATTTATATACTTTTCCCCTTTTTAACTCAAGAACATTCTAAATAAATTCTCATCAAGAGTAAAGGAGTGAAAATTATCTATATTAAGATTCATCACACTAACCACCAATCACTACTCTTCATTTTTCAAGCACATACTACTAAAAAAAAATCATGAAGCATCAAGTGACACAAATATTGCTTTGAGAATTAACAAAATACCCCTAGGAGCATGTGCAATAGCATGAAAATAGGGGGTTGTGGAAAAAGGGAACATTTTTATTGACATTTTTCACAAGATCACATTTTTCCTATGGGAGCCAATCATGAAGCATGCAAGAGAATGGGGTATCGTTCAAAACCTCATAGTGGGGATACTTGTGACACCTAGTAACCTCTAAAATTCATTGTGCACCCAATTTCAATTTTAATTCAAGTGATCAACTCATTTAATTCATTTTTATTTCACAATGAGAAGCAATAAATCCAAAAAATTCAAGTGTGAAAAGGTGTCTAAATTCATAAAAATGTCTTCAGAATTGAGATCACTGCATAGCTCTTATTGAGATCTTTCCAATGTAGCAAAATAGGCTCAAAATGGAGATGTATAACTCAAGTTATATGTAAAAAAATCAATTCCTTGCAATTCTTTCTTTACAATGTTCTCTACAGAATTCATGGCCATGTGTAATTTTAATTCACTTTTATATTTAAAGTATTCATGTGGCTTGTTATAATTTATATTTAAAGTATGCAAGACTACTCAATCACATTTCCCTATTCTCTGCATACATCCATCCATTACTATTTCTAGCTTATTCAAATCCTTACACTAGTCCCTAGTCATCTCAAGCACACCTAGTTTAGCATTTCCTTGCATTCTCATATCACAATTACACCAAACAAAGGGAGAACTGCATATGGCTTGATCCCTCTTCAGAGTATTGGTATGTAGGCAGTGTGCCCACACAAGGAGTGTGGATCCACGTCCAGTGAATCTTACACACACTAACCCCCCTTCTTGTTCAAAATTGGTCAAAGTAAAATGGAAGATAGGTTTTAAAGAGAAAATCTGCTCTATAGGGAGCTCTACAGATTTCCAGCTATCAAAACTTTAGAGATAGGGTCACACAGACTTGTCAAACAAAACCCATAAAGATTAGATCCTTAGGATAACATCATTGGACAAGGACTACAACATTGATGCCACTCCTGTTCACTTTTGGTGCTCCTATCCAATCAAGAAATAAAAGTTAGAATCTTGTTTATGATAGTGTCCCAGGCTTGCATAGTGAATATCAGATCTTGTCTTAGTCAGATCAACACAATTTAAGCTAAGTCCTATTTTCTCCCTCTTATTACTATTTTTAGAAAATCTATATTTACCAATAAATTTCAAAAATTAGTAGCTTATTTACCAAATATTATTTACTGGTTTATCAATCCAGACCCTTTAACTAAATTAGGAATAAAACCTCAATTATTCCCAAAATTGTTAAATCATTTGGTGAACCTGACTTACTTCATTTGTGCACAAAAACCCTAAAAACCCTAGGGTAAAATTCCTACCGATTTTTCCTATAATTTTTTGAATTTTTACTTAAATATTTAAATCATAAATTCATTTCAAATTTTAAAATTTAGTAGTAAATTTTAATTTTTTTTTCAAACCCTAGTTGCCCATACTAGGTCTGAATATTTTTCCAGTAATTTTACAACAATTTTTTGAATATTTTCTAGCATATTAAAATTAGAAAATCCATTCAAAATTCAGTAGTAATTTCAAAAAAAATATTTTTCTCAAAACCCTAGTTACACATACTAGGTCTTATTCAATCAAGCATTTTCCAATAATTTTCTAAAAATTTAGTTACATATTTAAATAAAAAATCCAATTTCACTTGCAAAAGTCCATAGTATTTTGGCAAAAATATCATTATCAAAACCCTAGCTGCATATACTAGGTCCCATTGCTTATTGAGGTATCACCTTACATGTGTGCGACCTTTGTATCCTTTTTATCCATATTCCAATTCCTTGTTTAGATTATATTTGTTTAATATTTTCTACCATTATGCAAGTTGTTTTCCTTATGCCACCTTTACTCCTTGCAACTCTTCCTTTGAGACAAAGTGCAAGACTTAGTGGCAACCCTTTTGAATTCACCCAGATTCCTTCAACTTGACCATATACTATGGATAAACAATCAATTTAGAATCTAGCTATAGATTCCACATCTAGATTACACCAATTTCAATGAGAATAGTTCAGACAATGAGCAATATGAGAATAACAATGATGACGTACACATTGATGCTCATGCTCCACCACATTGGACTACTGATCTGCTTCCACCCATTGTTGATTATGAAGTTGTACTTAGCAAAGATTTGATCCTCCAAAGTTTTGGAGAAAGATTCAGGGAACAACCTCAAGATCATACTCTTATATTACAATCTCTCATGGAAATCAAAAAGGCTAAACAAGTTGAGTTTTCCATTCCCATAAAACCACTGGTTATAAATGACACTACGGGGATAACTATGGCTCAACAACCCCCTATAGCAACCCAACTTGCCTCTATACCACAAGCTACAACTAGTACATCCCTATCTCCTGATGTGGCAACCCTTGTGTAAAAGATTATATTTCTTCAATCCAAGGTGCTACATCTTGAGCAAGGTGCTTCTAGACCTACACAAGCTTTGGACTCTTTTGCTCTACTGCATACACCATTGACACGTCACATTGCTTTCACACCCTTGCCACAAGGTTTTATTCAACCCAAGCTTACTCTTTATGATGGCAAGGGTAATCCAAAGACACTTTTGAGAGCTTTTCATGCAACATGCTTGGACTATGTACCAAATGACTGGCTACTTACCAAGATCTTCCACAAAGCCTAAAGGATTATGCTTTATAATGGTTCTATAGTTTACCAAATCATTCGGTCAGTGCATTCAATCTTTTAGCCGACATGTTCCTATCTCACTTCAACATCAACATTGGCGATAAAGTTTCATATGCTCAAATTGTACAACAAAAATAAAGGTCAAATGAGCATCTCACAGATTATGTTCTTCGATATAAGATTGTCTTGGCTAAGATGACTAGCCCCATAATCGATCAAGAGTTACAATATCTCTTCAAATAGAGTCTTCTACTAGCTTTGCATGAATCAATTATGTTTAAAATATTCTATTCCTTCATTGAATTATGTCACACAATAAAGGAAAGAGAAGTCAAGTTAATTTCAATGGACAAACTCAAGTACACAAGTATCTCAGACACAATAAACAAGAGTAATAGTAAAATCCCATACAAAGTAAAGGTCAATGATAACAAGACTCAGAATTAACTAATAGTTAATGTAGCTTCAAATCCCCCTCATCGTGTGGTTTTATCAGTACCTCCTTGGCATACATTTACCAATCTACCAATTTCTCTAGCCAAAGTTTTACAACAGTTATTGGATTGTAACATCATATCTCTCCCTCGTATTAGAGAAGTTGACCCAATAAAGCCTCTTCCATAGGGATATAATCAACATGCATTTTATGATTTTCATAGGGAACTAGGCCATACAACAAATAGATGCATCAGTTTGAGACACAATATACATGATTTAATAGATGGCAATCATATTGATCTCGGTACTTCAGTTGAGCCTCCTTAAGTAAAGCAAACATAGGATAAAGCTTTGAAAATATTCTCAGATCCTTTTCCATAGCATTCAAAATAGGAGACAGGGGATCGATCAAGGGTTCACCATGCATATCGTGCATATCCCCCACAAGATACATATAGGGAACCTTCAATTGAGTTACATCCTTTGATCAACATGATTGGTGTATACAATTATAGAGTTCCATATAGACCTTTCATCTCCTTCTCAGATTAGAAGATCATTTAGGATGATACATACTATCATGCACTCTTTATTAGAGCTCACATTCATAATCATCCTATTCATAGTATTCTCATAGATAATGGATCTAGTGTGATCATGTGCACTATGACATTATTGTAGCATTTGGGATATTAAGATCAGGATATTTCATTGATAGATGTAGTTATTAACAAATTTAGTGGGCATATACAGAGTTCATTGGGTGAGATTTTACTTCCTCTACAAGTTGGTCCAACACATGTGGCCACACCATTCACTATTGTTCCTAGTGTAGGAGTTTTTGATATGTTAGTTGACCATGGATTCAAAAACTTCAATCAATACCTTCTACAGTTCATAGATACATAAAATTCATTCATGCTAGTCAAGTTATTATAATTGGTCAAGTTCCATATGAGTTACCGCTCCCCACTTCAAATCCATCGTCTACAATATAGTCACCAATTTCGATTCAGCTTCTAGTTCCATTTTCTCCAGTAGTTATAATTCCTCCTCTAGTTTTGATTCAACCATAGTTGAGGCATCTATCACCAACACAGAGAATTCATACACCTCCACAACTTCAAGATTCTAGATAGCTTCTAGCTACAGTATTCACACCTAGATTAGTATCATTTAGATCTCATGCATCTACTCACATAACATGTGTTTAGAGAGGTTCTCCTACTGCTAGATGGGTCCCTAAGAGCCCTATAGTTACATCCACTTCTTAGAGTTACAGGGAGACCCCGTAGTTAGTTTTTACTTCAGATATTTCAAAGCATTTTTAACATATACAACTTTCAGAGCCATAGTCTCAACATCTCCATCGTGCTTCCTAATCATGCACAATTCCTCTCCTTGACACAAGACACCATGATGGGGAGTCTCCTATGAGACTCATCAGTTAGTATCACCTTTTCATAGCCTACCTGTACATAGTCTTCTATGCTTGATTGTACATAATTTCCCTATGATTGATTTTACATAAATCAAATATTCTAAAAATACAAAAATCATACAAAATTTCAAATTCCAAAAACATTCAAATATGTCACAAACACAAAAAACATCTTGATTGTATGCATCCTCCATGCTTTACATTTATACTACTATGTTAGACTTACATTTTTTGTTCTATGCTATTGTTTGTCACTTTGTCTACATTACCATGCTTCACTTGATCTTCTTTGGGTGTGTGCAGTGACTTTCAGACCCTTGATTGATTCACTGTACCCATTGAGGGGGAATTCTACTCCTACATGTGAGACACACATTGATACATATTCCCCTTGGGGGCATCTTCTACATAAATACACCACTTAGTTTATGTCATTTCTACACCACACACTCTATTTATCATGTTGATGTAAATTATTTACTAGCTTACACAGATTACTCTATCGACACTCACTAGTATTTAACACTTGTGTATTTCTTTGCATATACCTAGTCTTATACTAACATGTCTTGCATAATTTCATACTCTTATTTTGATTAGTTATATGTGCTTGTAATTTCCATTCTTTACATGCTCTATATTATTGCTTAGCATAGCTTGATGTGATTGCATTCCCAATTCCTGATTATTTTCAGTATGTGTCTTAGGACATTTTCCAATGACCTTTGCTTCTATTCATGCATGTGCCTTTGAACATTTGCCAATGTCCCTTTCCTATAATATTCTATGTGATTATGGCTTTCACACCAACTTGCTTGTTTAACTATACATGTATGTGGCTTTTGAACATGCCTTGTATGTTTGCTTTCCAATTTAAGTGACATGTGTCCATGTCCCTTATTTGCTTGACCCCTTGGCCACTCTTGTACACTTCTTGCCTTGTGTGCTTGTTATTTGATTGGTTTCAATTATTTGTAGTGCCATGATCCAAATCATGCATTATCTTGCTTTTTAGATGCCGTGATGGACATCATGCTCCATTCCTTCATGACAACTAACAATTAAACATTAACACTTCCAGTTCTAGTTTAGTACATTGCACATGATTTTACATTGTTATATCTATCTAGGCATACCCCTGTTGATCTAATAATCTCTCAATACAAATCATGTTATATCTTGAGATATCTTGTCAATTATCATTGTCATATCATATATTTTGTAGCATAACACACTTACAAGGCTCTTTCTTATGAAGAAAATCATTGTAGGGTCTCCATTCCTACCCTCAGAAGAGGGGGAAACAAATAGGGTTTTTGTCACAGAGATCAAAGCTCCTATCAATTAAAAAATCTAGTTTTATAACACTTAGATTAATAACCAGACATCAAACCAGTTAGAACAAACTAGGTAAACAATGAAAAATCCAAAATAATCATTAGATTTTGCCTAGGACAACAATGCCAAGACTGGACTACATTTTTGATGGTGCTATTTTAAATTTATATCACTCTTATCCAAACAACAAAAAAACCAAAATTTCTAGATTCAGGCAGAAAAGTAGGTTCAGCTATAGATTTACACAACCAGACCAGTTTAGAATCAACAATTTTAGTACACATTTTGCTTAGAGAATCTAGATATAGGGGCTATCATGCACAACATGATGGCTCTCTCTTCCAATTTTAGATATAGTAGTTGGTATAACTTTTAGATTAGAATCCATGTTCCAGACATCAGTGATTGGGGGCAATGTGTGTGGGACATTTCTTTTCCTAGTTCAACATTGTCTAGACATTCTCAGTAGTTATGTGCCTTACTCCATCTATAGGTGGTTGACATCATTTCAAAGTGGATTTCATACAAGCCTACCCTCCACATTCTCGAGTGGCTTCCACATAAGCTAGATTCTTAGTTTTGGAGTGGCTTTCATATAATCCTAATCTCCATATTTTGGAATGGCTCAGTAGTTATGTGCCTTAGTCCATCTATAGGTGGTTGACATCATTTCAAAGTGGATTTCATACAAGCCTACCCTCCACATTCTCGAGTGGCTTCCACATAAGCTAGATTCTTAGTTTTGGAGTGGCTTTCATATAATCCTAATCTCCATATTTTGGAATGGTCAAGAGTGGCCTAGTTTTTAGCATACATTTGGCTATCCATGTCAACATTGTTAGATCATAGTACATTCATGGACTTCAGGAGCCATCTCATATGACATACAATTCATACTAATATCAATTCATAGCTTCACTTCATGGAGCAATGATGGAGCCAAAGATATATATAGCCTTTGTATTCTTGAGCCACTTATTCAGAGGGATTAAATACACAATCCAAATATCAATCAACACATGCATGACCACCTAGCTTCACTTAGTAGGCGATGATGGATCCAAAGGGCCAACCTTTGCATTCTTGAGCCACTTTTTGGGGAATTGAGCACTTAGCTTCATTTAAAATATTACTCTTGGTACAACACCTTCCAGCATTACTTAGCATAAGCTAGCATCACTCAGCATCACAATAGGTTTTGTATTGGTTCATGTACTCGATGAGGTGTATTCATTCCTTTTCTCTTCCCCTCTCTCTTCTAAGGCTTTGTATGTTCTTATTTTAGATATAACATATCTAGTAATAACTGATCTACTTTTTGTTTTCTCTTGTAGATTCACACTTCATAGCATGCTCTCTATGCACACCTAGCATCACACAACTTCAAGAGCTTCACCCTTATAGGTAAGTTCAGGTACACTTTCTATTTTTTCTTTATCCTAGTATTTCACTTAGCTGCATCACTAAAATAAAGGGGGGGGGGGCAAATGTAGTCATATAAAATGCAAAATTTGGTAACTTGAGCATGGCTAATGACACCCAACCCATAGGTCCCTCTTGCTTGCTCTCGTTACCCTCTTACGCTTGTTTTCAGTAATTCCCAATCATCTGTATCCTTCTATACTTGATCCCAGATGAGCCAGGACCCTCTTTTCATAACCAATCCATCCCCCCAGGTCCCATCTACTTAGGACAATAGTGCCACACTAGGACTATAGCACAAATGCCACTCCTATACACTTTTAATGCTATTGTCCAAGTCCATTTCTGGGCCCAATAGTTAATTCCCTCTAGTTTCCCATCCTTATCTTTATTAACCTAATGTGAGGAAATTCAATCCATGACCAATAGATCCCTATAAAATCTCATTCAAAGATCATTTGGAAATGGTTGGCAAATATCATAAAGCAAGCAAGAATACAAGCAATACTACTCAAGCACATTTCCCTATTCTCTACATACAACCATCTAATACTATTTCTAGCTTATTCAAATCCTTACACTAGTCCTTAGTCATCTCAAGCACACCCATTTTAGCATTTCCTTGCATTCTCATATCACAATTGCACCAAGCACTTTCAACAGGAAAACTACATATGGCTTGATCCCTTTTCAGAGTATTGATATGTAGGCAACGTGCCCACACAAGGGGTGTGGATCCATGTCCAGTGAATCTTACACACACTAACCCTCCCTCTTGTTTGAAATTCATCAAATTATAATGGAAGATAGCGTTTGAAAAGAGAATATGCTCTATATGGATCTCTACAGACTTTTAGCTATCAAAACTTCAAAGATAGGGTCACACAGACCTATTGAACCAAACCAAAAAAGCTTAGATTCTCAGGACAACAATGTCAGACAAAGACTACAGTGCTGGTGCCACTCCTATCCACTTTTAATGCTCCTATCCAAGCAAAAAATGAATGTCAGAATCATGTTTGCAATAGTGTCCTAGGCCTGCACAGTGAATATTAGATCTTGTTTCAGTCGAATCAACACAGTTTAAGCTAAGTCTTATTTTCTCCCTCTTATTACTATTTTTAGAAAAGCTATAATTACCAATAAATTTCAAAAATTAGTAGCTAATTTACCACATATTATTTACTGATTTATCAATCCAGACCCTTTAACTAATTTAGGAATAAAACCCCAATTATTCCCAAAATTATTAAATTAGAAAACGTGATCACTTTATTAAATTCACCTTTATACATACTCTCATTCTATGACCCCTCCATCTCATGCTTGCATTTCAGAATGACACAAACATGTTGAGTTGTCCTTGTTGCATTGTGATCTTTTACTATCACTCCACTTTACTATGCCCAACGAGACAAGATATGTGTCAATTTATGTTTGGTCCATGTGGTAGAATCTGTTTGTGTTAGGAATGAATCGCATGGCATAATTTTTTTGGGCTAAGTGTGAGACATGTGGCCTATTTTAATAACCTCATGGTCACAAACTTAAGGAAGTCACTTTGAGCTTTCGATATTTCTTTCTATTTTCTGGCCAATGGGAACGAGACACATGGAGGTTTTTGATTGGCCATGTAGTCA
Organism: Torreya grandis; assembly: GCA_037957365.1. Classification (NCBI taxonomy): domain Eukaryota; kingdom Viridiplantae; phylum Streptophyta; class Pinopsida; order Cupressales; family Taxaceae; genus Torreya; species Torreya grandis. Next base: position 1,949,296 of record JARHVA010000427.1, read on the forward strand.
TATCATGGAGACACTTTTTTCTTTGAAAAACTATTTTACTATGCAAAAAACCATGGGATTATAAATCCACTTTACTCTTCTTTTAACCAATTGTCTTCACCCTTTCATATCTTGTCTCCATGTGGCACCATCATGCACAATGTCTCCTATTGTAGGCCATATGTGTTTGTCACCTTTAACCTTTCATAATGTCCACATGGTATTCACTAATTATATCATGTGTTAATAGTTGATTGGTGCACATAGCAATCCCTAATCATAAGCTCATGAAGTCTTCCAACCCTTCAAACTGCCACGTGTGCTATGCATAGATACATTAGATCACACCACTCAAATATTAACATATGGCATAAGCTGAGAGACTTATGATCATGGGCTTCATAAAATGCTCTTTTCCCTAACATGAACTATGTGGACCCATTCACTTTTCCATTTTTATTTATAATCCTTGACATCCACAATTTATTCCCTATAGCCACAAAGAGAACACATGGCATCCTACTATGTAACATGTCCTTTCTAGTTCCCAAGTTGTCATCCTTATATGAATTTATTGCAAAAATAAATAAAAACACATGGTAGTTATTGATTAGGGGAAATGTTCTAGTAGTGGTACCCCTACCAATTGTAGAACATGGTTTTTTTTTAGATGTGCTCCATTGATGGAACATATTGGTGTGTATAAATATTAAAGTGCACTAGTAGTGGTGCATGTAATATATAATATTTGTTTAACATTTACTCTATAAAATTAAAAATAACCAATCACATTTTGACAAGTAAGACTCAAGTATTGATACTCTAATGCATAACTATTAGTATTCCAAAAGTTAAGTTTTTTTTGTAGTTTTAAAAAATGTATTTTATGACCTCTAGTGATAAAATCAATTATATTGTAAAATATGTAATGAATTAGACCTTGAAACCTTAATTATAAATAGTTAAGATGACATATTAAAATAGATATATTTTTTGAAATCTATTATGATATTATGATACCTTAATTCACTATCCAAAATTAAGATGCACCACTATTAAAACTTTTTCCCTATCTCATGGTCACAAATTTTATTTTGTTTTAAAATCATCAAAGCATTCTCCTCGGATGCATGAACATTCAACTCTGCCCTATAAGATGATGCACCCACTTTCAAACCTTCAGTGCCAAAACATGAGATGCAGTAGCCCCACTGACCCATGGAGTGATGGAGGCCATATAATATGGGTTTTTCTTTGTGACAAATGGCCTCCAAATATGTGTTGGTTGAGACTTTGATTAGGTTCAATAAATATAATAATGTGAATTATGGACTTAAGTGTAAGATTGGCCATGGGAAAACATTAATATACTATGGTGAACCCAAACTTAGGTATATATGATATTGACCACATGACTAAAATTTGATAAAAATTTATAGACTTAGGTATAAAAGTGGCCACAAATAAACTCTATTAAAACAAATTTAACTCAGACCTAGGCATATTAAAGTGACTGAGACTAGGATTTAGGATTTGGGTATATGAAAGTGGCCATGATTAAGATTTAATAAAGTGAACCTAAATTTAGTGGCTATGAATAAATTTTATTAAAGCAACATGAGATTAGACGTAGCCATATTAGAGTGGCCATGGGTAGTCTTCAAACATTACAAGGGTTATTGTGTGGCCTTTTAAATTCATTTAATACCTCAATTTTGAATGTGATTTGAAATGTATTGTGACCATAAAACTAAACCATGAAGTGTGGCAAGGGAAGAGAAGATAATATTGAGGTAATGGCCTTAGAAGGTCTATGTGGGAGATTACAATTATGTGATGAAAATGTCAAGGAATTTTGTAGGAGTGGTGAAAACATTTTTCATCATCTAAAAGATTTATATATTTCGAACCTACGGATCCTAAAATGTTATAGGAAATTTTGGGTTTCAATTGAACTATCACGTTCCATTTGACTCAACCATTGCCCATCTAGTAATGTGTAATCATATGGGCTAAATAATGGTAATGTACTCATACACCCAGACTTGTAATAATATCCCAATGGTAAAACTGAGTAAACCCCTCTCAATAGTAATTATATAAATCTTGATGTAATTTACCTAGCATAGAATGGCCCCAACTATAAATTTTAGTACCATGATCACCCATGTCATGGATGATCATCTCAAACCATATGTAAGTGCATAACCACTGGTATCCCAAACTATAAATACTAGTACCTTAATCACCCATGTCATGGATGATTGCCACAAACCATATGCAAGAGCTTAAACACTAGTATCCACATCAATGAAGACACCACCCAAAATTCATAAATATTTACATAATCACAAGGTGGTTTCCTATCATAATATATACAAGTACCAAGCTTTGATATTTACTCTCTTGGCCTCCCTGTCCTCCGCTGTAGTATTTCTTAGAAGTTCACCTCTTAGCTCGAGGTAATGAAATAATGTGTACCTCACAATCCCTGACGGGTGCATCACAATATACATAAAACATCCTCTAAGTTCACTATCATCTCCATTATGGGTAAATGAGGGTACATGAGTTACAATCCCATCTCTTGGATAGGGCCATGAGTAATGGGAGATCTATAGGAAGATACCCTAGCTAGCTTGCATGATCTAGACCTACAACATCTACCTTGATCTACTCCTATGCATTGAGCCCCACCTTTGAAATGGATCCCCATGCTCTATTTAATGTCCAATCTCAAATATGTATCATTGGATACAACCATAAACAAACATTAGTATATAAATCTATAAATGACATAATAAGAATATTAAATCTATAGATAAATAGTGAAAATACAGTTAAAATATATATGGGTAAGAATAGGAGCGAGCAATGTAGAATTTGGCAAGAAAAAATATGGGATTCATCGAGTAATGGGGCACTTTTAGAATATGAAGGACAAATTCAATGATTTTAGGGTTGATTTGGTGAGGTTCTAGATTGGTTCAAAATGCATAAAATTTCAAACATAAAAACCTTTTCTGTTTTGAAATTTTAACAAAAATTGATGAAAGTGACTAGAAAGAGTCCATATCTTATTTATGGCTTATTAGGTAGCAACCTCGGTTCTCACACAACCCAAACAAAAATGAGTAGCATCTTGTCATAAAAGTCTTAGCTCAAAATCAATACAAATCAAAAAAGCTAGAAAATACAAATGATTTCCAAAAACAAAGATTTTATTGATTTATATACTTCAAATAGTTTTTACATTTGTTATATGACACTTCTATGAACTAGTTGTGATACTTATTCAATCAATTTTACCTACCAAGGAGCATATAGAGGGAATTTTTCACAATTTCCACATTTTTGAAATAACACAAGTCATTTTTTTAATTATCAAGGCATTTATTGCTTCATTTCCTAATATTTTATCAACTCTAAACTCAACATTATTGCATACTAACTATTTTGATGATTAAATATATTGATGCATGTGGCTATTATTAGTTTTTATTTGATATTGTTATAAATCCCCCTTATTTGGGCAGACATTTATTACACCACGCCCTTGAAGAGGGCACACATCAAGTTAACTACCTTACTATCAATTTATCTTACTATGAAACCCATTTTACCTATGGGGGCATGATACCCACACAATCCTTACTAAATTATTCTTTCATCTATCTTCCATTGATGAGGATGCCTTAATATCCTCCATACTACATATATTTACCCATTTCCACTAGAGGCATCCTACCCATGTCAGATACATGTAGTATATTATGAATCAACATTTATTGCATATATGTACAACCATTGGGGGAATCACACCCTTGACAGTCTCCTTGAGATCTCACCCACATAAAAAGTTTACATTGGGGCATACACATTGCTTCCCATCACCTTGATATGATGGGGCATGTAGGTTTCCCTTCCTCTACCTCTCCTCATAGAAGGATGAACAAACACATTACACATTACAAGATGTTACCTATTATATATGATACAACACTAACACACTAATAATTCATCTTAATGTTTGTGGTGGGAAATACTAATCATGCTCACTTTCATCTTGTGAGATTATCTTTTACTATTGAGCTTGCATAATGATATTTTGTGATGGTTACATATATATATTCTAGTGATTTTTATAGATACTAAAAACTTTAGCTATGATATTATGTGATGACATATGATGCATTAATATATTTATTTTGAGATGAGTGATTTTTAATAATAAGTTTACCAATCCCTCACCTCAAAATGGGTGCATACATTCAAACATTTTATGTATATTTCTAATCCTTCACCTCAAGATGGGTGCATATAGTTAGATATTTTATGTATATTTATCTAGATAAAACAAAATTGAGCAAAATAATTTTTAAGATTGAACAAATAGAGTAAATTTGAGTTAAATGAAAACACTAGAAATGGTCTAGTATATATTTTCCTGATCAAGAAGTGGATTGGATTTTTAAACCTCCTTGAGAAGTGTTCACTATGTCTAGGGCTTGTGTAAAACATTTTAATCAGAATGAATGGAACATGATTGTATTTTTAATAGATGCAACAACACGGACCTAGTGTAACAACCATGCTAGGTGTTAACTAGAGATACATGATTTAAAAAAAAAAAATTAAACTCCTATACTATAAATAGATTACACCATAAAAATCTAAGTAGTGATCATACAAAATATTATAAGTGCGATAACTATAAATAAGCACGTGACATCTAATAGTCACTGATCACTATCAATATATGAAAACACATCATAATACAATCATATAAAGTAATTACAAATAGCCAGGCACTACTGGTACAATACACAACCACTGTTGTAAATACACAGTAAATAGGTAATTACTGCTTCATGATAAGTTTTTTAATAATAAATATAATATAAGTAAATAAGATACATGGCTCTCCAGAGTATGAATTCCCCAGACTCTCTAATATCTGTGGTAATCTTCAGTGTCATCTCGATAGTAGTACTGCTATGGAGAGGAAAAACATCACATGAGTGATTTTACACACCAATTATGGACCAATGATCCCCCACACTAATCCCATCAGGGAATGGCCATCCTTTCACGGATGACTAGATAGTGATGGCATGAGAATCTAGATAGATAAATAAGTACCACTGTGTTGTATGTTTTTTAAAACTAAATATGCAGTGTATCATAAAAAATCTATTCTATTGCAAGATATCACACAAACATGTAAATCATACTCATGAAATGATAATGTCTCACTAAACATACTTTGGCCAAAGTTTTAAGAATAATAAATAATAGTGATCTGTATATCAATCAAATTCATACACACCACTAGATCGGATTGCCTTCATCTAACATTGTGATGCTAATATGCCAGTGAAGTTTATCTCACTCCTTTCTCAGTATCAATGATGTGATATTGGTCAAACATAATTTAATCACAAGATTCATACACTTTACATCCTACTAACTATCATAAAACATGATATACATAGTAATAACCAACACTCATATATGTAATCAGTCAAACGTAGGTGTGAGTCTAGACATAACAATTACAGTATGTACCATCCGAGTATAACATACATTTATACTGTAGTACTTTATGATACCCATATTATCATAATTCATTGTTAAGAACACAACTACACAATTATGAATAACCAGTCTTGCAATTCTAAGAAATAAACGGTCCAACATCATACATACTAATCCAACAAGTATGAGTTTATACCATCTAGGTATATCCTATGTTTAAACTGCATACTACTAAAACTTATAGGCACACATCATGATGCATTATTATATGTTATATATGTCCAAACACTCTCATAATATGTACTGCACACAAGTATTCAATACTGAATATAAATAAACTAACAGTCAGTCATAGCCTTTTCAAAGAGTCATATAATCGGCAACTAAGATATACCTCAAATGAACATAATTCAATAATTTATCACTCTTCTATGAGACTGTATCCATGTGGTTATATTTCCGATCCGTCAGAATCCTATAACTTGTTAACAATCTATTACTATAGATATAGGCATATGACTCAATGTACCTATATAATTTATATAATTATATGAATACATAAGTCCACGTATAGATATATTTCTATATGAATACCTTCATACACATTAGTTGTATTCAAAAAGTACTTACCAAAACACAAATATGATTTTTAAAATTTAACAATCATTAGAATTCTGACCAATGACTTAACATGATTTCAACAACCATTATAGTCATATATTCAGGTTAACATATCAGGTACTAACATCAATAAATTACCTTTAAACATCTTCTACTTTTCTCAAGTCAAATTGACATTAAACACTCTTACGGATATCTCAACAAGACTTAGAATATATACGACCTGGGTACAACATCATACTGGACATACTTGAATATAAAAATGATTTATATCTTTAGCTATGATCATATCGCCATGGCTAAACTATATTTATCTCTCTCTTCTGTTTTAGGATTAGCTCTATATTAGGTCCACATTTCCATCATAACCACTAAGTTGTGAAATCCCAATATGTCTTAGAATGTTTGAGGATTTAATTCATGTTAAATCTGATACCAGTGAAATCCAATTAGGCCAAGCTACATGAAATATGTTAGCTAAAAAATGTATATCTCAATATATCTGTGCTCAATTACTACACCATATGCCCAAGTAATAAGGATATGATCATGTATCAGTCTCCCATGAACATTAATTATATTATACTATTATGATTATTTTATTTAGCTAATGCAGACATATTCGAACAGAGGGTAACCGTATGATATCCTCATGATATTCCCACTATAATACAAGTAACATAATTGCTAGTAGATATTCACAGAACATTCTTAATAAACTGAGGTAACATCTCTCTAATGAAATATTTCAGGGATGAGAGAAAATATGAATATAAAGAGAAATATCCATGTCAACTTACAACAAAATACAACAGCTACCTTCTTCAAATGTGTCAAAATCTAGTCTGATGGTTTATTGGCTGCAATTATTCCAGATTGGTAAACTAGATCCTACACGTTCATTAGTTGGAGGATCTATGAGCTTTTAGTGTGACTTGGCGGTGTGAGCATTGGTCCTTCAATAACTCAGATTTGATTAGTTCGTAAGACACAAGGCTTTGAATAACTATGAATTGTGAGACCTATCTAAATAATAGTTCAATATCTTAACTCAAGAACCATCCACCTTTCTTGTTCCTGGAACAAACTTCTCTTGGCAACATCGACCATTCCAACTCAGCACTTATATTGGGCCACTGGTGTTTTAATTGTTCATGCCTGCTCCTGCTCTGGCTCACCTCCAACACCAAAATATGTGCCTACGCCACCTCCAATGGCTTGGCCCAAAACCTTATCATCAATTACATGCAAGTTCATAGACTATGTGCCCATTGTGGCAGCAAATATAAATGTAAAGACAGGAATCGCTGGCTGTATATTCTGCTGATCCAAAACTCCTTAAAATTAGTATTTTCTTTGACTATATGAATCGCCTAAATACCTGCATACTCCAGCACCTATTTATGTACAGCTTACTACTAAACATTTAATGTCCAAAAACACATCTTCTAATATAATTTCATCTCTACCATAATAACGGTATACCATAAAATCTGTAGAACTGAAAATATACCCATAATATCATCAAGGAGAGTATGTTAAATTAACAGGTGGAGATGATACTTTATAACTCCTAGACCCCCACAATAATTGAAATGTAACTGTAATTGAAATATACGTTATAGTTCGTTATTATAAAATTTGCGTAACTTGTAAACTTTATAGTTTCTATCCTATTATATTATATTATATTAGTCATGATGTGGTATATATTAGTTAATTTGCAGTGACTTAATTCACTCTAATACCCATGTTTAAAAATACAATGACTTATTTATTCTCATCTATCTGTAAACACATGCAATAAAGTTTATATATTTGTGCTATGAGAGTTACCATACATAGGTTATTATAAGTCGTTAAGTGCATTGCCTAAATTAAGCCTATATATTTTCATATGTTTATATTTTCAGGGAAGATATATATCTTATATAATGCTAATAGATAATATATATCTCACTCCAGGGTTTATATGCAAGTTTTTGTATTTTATATGTAAACCAGTATAAGTAAATAACTCTCTACTAGATATGTAGACCAGTCCAATATGATTATCCAAGCTAAAAGCATACAACTATTGCATATAAACATACAAATTGTTGAATACTTATGTTCAATTTTCAATAATATTATATGTAATTTTTAAGGCATCACCTACCTATTTTCCAGGGTTAAAATAATTTGTCAAGCTCCCAACTGTCTTCCTCTCCTTTGAATTGCCTCTTATCTGCATGATACACTTTCTTCTTTTCCACCTCTCCTACTCTCCCCTTTTTTTCTGCCTCCCTCTTCTATATTCTTCCTTTTCTCTTTATTTTTCTCCCTTTAAAAAGGTAAAGCACTTTTTATTTTTGTTTTATTCTAAATAATAACTTTTTATTATTTTATTTCATGATTTTGCTTTAAATTTGTTTTAAATTTTTTTTCCCTTCTCTTTTCATAAATGTGGCGCTTTTCAAAGCTGCCCACTTTTTGTGTTTTATTATTTTCATTTCATTTATTTTTCTAATAATATATTCCTCTTAATATACATAATTACTATTTTATTCTTTTTAAAATAACTTAATAATAATACCTTAATAATTATGATGACTTTTTTAGAGTAAATTCAATAATATAATCAATTAATAACTTAAATTTATTTTAATTATGCAAATTACACATTATGAGTTTCATAAAACCATTAAATATGTTATTAAATCATGAGTAAATGACTATCTAATACAAACGATATCAAAATCTATTATACTAACCATTTTATTATGCATCTAACATGTACTCACTACTGTAGTGTGTGTAGGGTTCCATCCGATTTATTTATCATCCTTTGACATCTCCATCTACATCACCTTCTCTGATGATGCTTTCTCTCTATCATGCTTTGAGGGATGAGTTCTTTTGTGTCATCCTCACAACAAACAGGTAGTTAGACCATAACAACATGATATACGTTCATCATAAAATATAGTTGAAATAACAAATTAGCATGATCATAAAGTAAACATATACTTACAGCTAACTCATAACAAAGAAATCATGTCACCTAGGTAATATCCTATTGTCCCATAACAACATATATCACAAAGCTTAGTTAAAATAACCCAAATCAAATTTTTTAACTATAAATATCTATAGATAATTAAATAATTAACTTAGCGAAAAGTCAGGATGTAATATCGAGTACCCACAACGTAGTTATTCTGATGCTCATTTTTCAATTTATATTTTCAAAATTAATATATTTCACATTGAGTTGGTACATCATTGATTACTTTTTATCAAATGGGAATTGTTGATAAGTATACCATAGTTTGCAAATATTTAAAGTGTGGATGGATGAAGGTAAAAAGTTTCATCCTTCTTTTCTAGGTGATTCAAGGTACATGCTTCAATTAAGTATTATTTTTATTTGGTAGTCGCATGCATGCACTCATATACATACATATAATTAGAGGCATCATGTAGACATCTAATTTTGGTGCAAGGTTTGTTATGGTAATGTTTTTAGTGTCATTTTGTGCATATGGTTCATTGGTTCAGTTTAGATATTTATTGGCACTTTTACCAGGTGTTTTTCTTGTCTCTTTATACTTTGTGAGACCCCATCTTATCACATTTCTTGTAATTTCTCTCTCTTCTATTTTTTAGGCCTTTTGGGCCCCCTACTCTCACCTTCTCTCTCATCTATCTATTTTTTGTTATTTTTACATTAAAGGTGTATTGGTTGGTTTATTAAATCTTCCTTGGGTGAATTTGATGAGCCACCAAATCTTTCCTTGTTGTTTTTGTGGACCCTTGGCCCCCTCCCCTTTTCTATTACTTTCAGAGGCCTATTTTTTGGATTCATTCCCCTCCCTTGGGTTGGCTTGCATGTCAATAGGTCCCTAATTTATATTTGAGAAGGTTATATATACAAGGCCCCTTAGAGGTATTTTAATTAGAAGCACTCAAAAGGAAATTCAAGAAAAATAGGTCTAACCACACTCTAAAGGCTTTATTTATATTCATTGGGACTCCATAAAGATGATTAGCTACATCTTGTATTAATAGAAGGATATGAAAATTATTTATCTAGTTGCATCTCCACCTAGGAAGTGAAGATGAAAGCTCTTAATTAAAATATCCATTCACATTGCACTAGAACTGTATTAGGTCTGATTCTAAGCATCTAGGATATGTTGTTACAACTCCTTGATGGTTTCTTTACCTAGTTAACCTTTTTATTTCTCCTCTTGCAAGCAGTTGTGGAAAACTAAGTTAATAATACAAAAGAAAATAAATTATACAATTATTGTAGTGATTTATTAAAAGTGAAGAAACAAGACTATTCAACATAGCTATATGCGCTTGTCATAAAAAAAATCAAAATGAGAAATTGAATGTAGTATGAGGTCAACACCCATAAACTCATTTAGTGAGCACAAAAGGGATTATTTGGCAAGCCGTTAAATCCACCCTTTACACATTTAGTGGTATAAATAGGTGTTGAATCTGTCCTTCTATAATCTGACTTCTATATTTCACATAGAGTTGCATTGCCACTTGCCCAACATAGATCCAATTTTAGAATCCCAATATTATGCACAAGTATGTTAGATTTCAATCTATTGCAAATTATTTACATAGTTTATCTTATCTTTGCCTTGTTATCATTTTGTTTATTCCAATTAATGGGCATAAGGTAGATTAGTTATTGTTTTAGTCTACCATATTATTGATTTCCCTTGTGTACTCATTTCAGCATATTATGTGGAGGTTATTTAGCTTTAATTCACTTTTAGTTAAAAAAGAATCCAAAAGATCTTTTACAATAGGGATATGAGTGGTTTTGGGACCTTTAAATAAGTCCAAATAGAGTGGACATTTTTAAATTATGTGTTATAGTGTAAAATATTGGCAATAAATTAATCATATCGAAGCACAATTGTTAGAGTTGACAAGGTAAAAATACCTTGTAAAATATCTCATTTCAAAAAAATTGTTATATACTCACCTTATTTATTTTTCCATATTCAACTCCAATAGAAACTCAAATCTTGAACCCAACCTATGTTTGTGTTGTTACACCAAAATAACCAATTTCAAACTACACATCAATACTGATGTAAGTTCTTTATTACATCAAATAATTTCAATTCACTGTAATTTGATATTTTTTTTACTCTTACGCATGTTCTCCATTATAACATAGATAAACTATTTTTATTATATTTTCCCTAAATATCTCCTTGAATTCGTATAAAACCAAAGTAAAATAATCAAAGGATTATTACTCATGATATCTCTTTTTTCCTTCCTACACACCTTGCACTCTTTATGTTGATATTGTTTTTCCTACACACCTTGCACTCTTTATGTTGATATTGTTTAGGGCTAATAGTCAATGCAGAGTCACCATATTTACATATTAAGAAAATCTCATCCCCATTTAATCAAGATTCCATTTAATGTGCTTAATAATCATGATGGCTTATAGTTTTTCCTCTTTATAAAGACTTGATTCTAAAAAGCTAATGCAAACAAGTAAACTACATTATTTTGTGTTTAGACACACTGTAGATACAACTAAGGGCCCAATTGAAGTTTTTTTATAGTGTCTTAGAACAATATTGATTTGTCATTAATCCAAACATTAATGAGACAAATTCCTCCATATCATTGTGCATATTTGTCATAGGAGGCACGTGTCTCCATTGGATGCACATTTTCATGTTTTTTTGGGTTTATTGGATATGAGCTTTCAACCACCCTCTTTTCCCCTTCCACATCACATAAGCACAAGTAGTAGGAAGATAAGTGTGAAAAATACTCAACATATCTATTAATAGAAGATAGATTAATGATTTTGTGAATTTAGTATATATTAATGTGCATTGTTTCAATGTGTCACCCTTTTTTATGTGGTGTCTTACATAGTGCTTTGGTTTTTCAAATTCGATCAATCAATGGTATGATTAGCCTCAAATCAATCAATGTTAACACTAATGATGAATAGTTGTGTCCAATAATGATGAATTGAGATGAATGTTGTCTGACTAGACCCAAATAGACATGGTTATATGGGTTTTAATGTCACGATGCATTTTGTTTAATAATCCATGTACATAATCAAAATAAACATTGAAATGGATGTGAATATATATATGGATGGTGAGTTTTGTGTGCATTGCCATAAATCATCCTTCATATCCTTAAAATGATCCTCATCATGGTCTTGGTTTCCAAATTTTTGACCAATAATAATTTATGAACATAAAATAATGATAAAAGTGAGTCAACCAATCATTATAAGCTATTATTTGTGACAATTTATTGTTATTAGTGCAAGAAATTATTTCATAAGTACATTATTAATGTAATATTTAGTTTATTTTGGGCTAGTTGCATCCAATTTCTCATATAGATTTCTATTGTATATGACCTTATTAAGAAATATAATAATATATAATTTAGATTAATATATAAAAAAATGCTAAAAAAAAAACCATGTTATTTTTTTATATTAAAAATAAATTGTATTATTTAATAAATTCACAGTGTGTTATTTAATAAATTCATAGTGGCTATTGAAAAATACCAACCCCAAGCATCTTCCACAAGGTTATTTCCTAGGAGGTCATCTTTACCACTATTAGTCTACATAGATGTACCATTTTCATATACCTTTGATTTTCTAGTGACTATATGTTGTGTTTTATACATTATATGTATTTTTTATGTGATAGACTTGTGCACTCACTCAATATAATCTCTTTCCTTATGTGTTTAAACCTTGGTTCCTTAGTTATTAATTCTTATGGTAATACTCATTCTTGCTCTTGTTCTTTTGGAAAATCTTTGTCTGTAAAAGAGGGCTATGAGGTCCCTCTCCCTCTCATTCATATCAAAAAAAAAAAATTATAGATAATTTCTTATAATTTTCTGAAGGGCTCGGAAAATAGGTTGTAATCTTGTGCTAAAAATTATTTTTTAGTGGGAAAGAGGTTAGAGGATGAGAAACATAAATCAATTAATCACATTAATCATTCCTTCCCCTACGAACAAATTCTTAGAATATTTGTGTACTAAGTAGGTCTCCTTGCCTCGTGATTATTACAAAAAATGCATTATAAGGAAAAATATCATTCGGATAACGACAATTCATGGAGGCCATATTGAGATGAATTAAAACATACACGAGTGTAATCCCACAAAATTTGGCAAAGTTTATAGTATTTTATTTGATACATTTACAATATGTTATTTAATAAATTTATAATGTGTTATTTAATAAATTTGCAATATGTTTTTTGTAACAAATAAATTAATTATATAACTATGTTTACACGAAGATTGAATAGATAAACTTAGAGAATGATGACAACTGATTATTATAAATCTATGTGAGCTAGTATTTGAGTAGTAAACAATCAAGATATATAAAATGTAAACAACATCCTCTTATAAATGTCACCAAGGCCCCAATTCATTCCTGTAAATACTAAAATCTAATTATATATGATATATTAATCTTGTACACTTGAAAAATATCACTCATGGCTCAACCATTAAATTCACAACTTTCTTACTACCAAAAGGCTTGTGTTCACCGTTTCACTGTATCTAAATACTTACCTTATAATTCAACTTTGATATTCTGATGACCCAAATCCCTTGTAGCCCATAGTGTACATAAACCTAATTTATATCCTACTTTGACTGTTATATATCTTCAACAATTTTCTATCCTCCCAAACACTAGTGTCGATGATAATATCTCAAATTTAATACTAATGCCCAAGCCTTCCAAACAATCAAATCTACATATATTTCGATATGTATAGATCAACCTATGATACTCTTTTAACCTTCTCAGAATATCATTTCAAAAGATGTGATATTTCCATTCAAATTTGCCATATCTATTACATGTTTAATAAAATGATATAATGATAAGATGAAAGACAAGAATTAAATGTGTATATATTATTTGCCACATGGTTTCCATGTATATTGCCATGTAAATGCAAAGTTGTCTGGCTACACAAGTATTTCAATAATTGTCCCCTTTGCTTAACAACTTTTACCAAATCAACACTATAATAAAATATAAATATCTATATTATAATATAATATAAATATTAAATACATTTATTATAATAATAATAATATTAAATTAATATTGTATAATATAATATATTATATAATAATATATATATATACACAAAATGAATGTTTAAAACAACTAAATTAAATTATCTTGAAAATGTGAAATTTAAAGAAATCTATTGATCGAAATCCATAACCACACTTGACTTGATCATGCACAACATTAAACTTTCGGATAATGCTAGGTGTAATCTTCAGTGTCATATTGCTAAATGGAAAGCAAGATGTTGTAAATGGGACAAGGCATACAATAATATTTAAAATTATTTGTTTTTTTAAGATTTGGTAAAAATCAATTTGTATGTAAAATGCAACATTTAACCTTATGTTACTTGAGTTAAGCAATCCCTTCTCTTTCTTTTATTACTTAAAAACTTTATTTATATATTTATTATTATTATGTTGAATATATATTATATATTTAGTATAATATGATTATATTATATGTATGTAATAATTAAGAATTATATAAATATTAAATATTATAATTATAATATAATTGGTATTGTTAGTGTTATATATTTATATAGAGTATCATGCATTAATTAATTCAAATGGAAATATTTTGAAATATTTAATTCTATAAGTATTTGTATATGATATTTTGAATTGATTGATTATATTATATAAGAGTCATTTTTTATTGAAGAAGTCTTTTCCATTTTTAGTATAAGTAGTTTTATAATTGTCTAATTAGATTTAATATAATTAAAACAATAATAAATTTCATTTAATATTAGGCTCATGTAATTGACACGTGATGCATTCTCAATATTTTTTAAGGGGTTCTTGGATACTTTACCCATATTTACATTGAGATGATACATGTTTCAATCATATATTAGATAAATGAAATAGTTCAGTGGAAGCTACAGATTGCACTTATACATATGACATGTCATTAAACTTTGCAGGTATTTGTCCAGGGTTCTAGTTCATCATTGAAATATCCTATCATTGCCCCTAACCATCACCACCTAGTGCATCTTAAAATCTTTCACCACTTACATGTTATGTATGACATTGCCCTTCTCCATTATTTCGTTATTACTTAAGCTCACCACGAAAATTATTGCCTCCATCCTATACATCTCATTGTTACATCGTATGAAGAAACATGCAACCTCATTTTCTACCATCCCCTCCACCAAAAATATAAGATTATTGTTTTTTAATCCTTTTTGCACAAAAAATATGAGACAAGATCAACACTCGCATGAAATTTCGAATAACATACGACTTAAATTTATACTTTTTCATTTTACAAAACCCTATTTTACTCAAAACACAAAATCATCTCCTTGTCGAAATAACTTGTACCTTTAAGACAAATTCTAATTACATCGAAAGCACTTTCGTTGAGAATAACACATTACTACATATTTATACTCTTGTACTTTACAAAACACTCACTTATAACAAAAAAACCACTTCCGTATCGAAGTAACTTATACCTTTAAGATAAATTCTAATTACGCCAGAGACATTTTTATTGAAAAGCCCATAGCATAGATTCATCTCTGATATATGGCATATTCTTTTTTAAGCGTTGAAAGGCCTAACGGCAAGGTCTCAGTAATGGTGCACGTTCCAATTGTAGAACAAGGTTTTTATGCAAGTGTGTTTTATTAATAGAACATATTGATGTGTATAAATATTAAAGTGCACCAGATGTTAAACATGTATCTAATACTTGTTCAATATTTACTCTATAAACTTAAAAGTAACCAATCACGTTTTGATAAATAAGACTCAAGTATTGATACTCTAATGCTAACTATTGATACTCTAAAAGTTAAGTTTTGATCATAAATTTGAAACATGTATTTTATGATTTTTTGTCGATTATATCATAAAATATGTAATTAAGTAAACCTTGAAATTTTAATTATAAATAATTAAAATGACATATTAAATGAGTAAAAATTTCGAAATTTGATATGATGTTATGACACCTTAATTTGATGTCCAAAATTAAAGTACAGGGCCACTGATACGTTTCCCCTGGTCAGCCGACATCATTTTCAACCCAGAGCATGAAGATGATGTTGACGAGTCTCTCTGGCTGACCTTTCTGACCATTCCCAGCGGCCGCGGGTTATGGCTATGCAGATGCTGACAGGTCAAGGACGACATGGGCTGCTTACGTCTTGTACAAACGTAGCGAGGAAAACCATACGCCATGGTTACCGCTGACAATCAGCCTCCTCAGGAGACGGAAGCCATACCCAGGATTGAACAATTTCATAGGTAGCTGAAGGAGAAGGGTCAGAAGAGCTTTGCTTTGACAAAGGTAGCTGCTTCTTTGGCCAAAAGGTGCAGAGACATTGGAATCCAAACGGCGTTCCGAATTCTGGTGTGCGTGAAGCAGCATCTAGGTTACACAGCGCTCCCAAATTATTTTTTCGACCGCATTATTAAATTTAAACCCTAAAAATAAATACTTCGTTTTACTCTTTCTTCGGTCAATTATGTATAAGAAGCTGAATGAAAAGCAAATTTGTGAAGCTTTTAATCTTCCTACATGTTTGAGAAAATTCAGTTAAAGATCATAGAAAATAAACATGAAACTTTTAATCCTTCTAAATGTTTGAGAAAATTCAGTTAAAGATCATTAAAAATGAACGGAAACCTCTTAAAATCCTTGCAATGGAAATAGTGAACATTGAACTCCGATCAGTGGAAGAATGATGGGAAAGCGAAATAACAATTAAAGTTTTAATTCTTCTAAATGTTTGTGAAAATTTAGTTAAAGATCACTGAAAATTAATACTTAAAGGGATTAAATTTAAATTGAGTAGAAAGTGTGAAAACCCTTGGAATTGTTGTGCGCAGAGTGGAATTTGCATAAATGAAATCAGTGGCATTCAACTCTTCACAGTGACATTGAACTCCAACTAGTCGAAGAATGATGGAAAAGCTAAATAACAATTAAAGATTGCACTATTTTCAATATATATTAATATTCTGTTAATTAATATTTAACAAATTGTATATAAGTTATGGTATTTCTACATTTCATGAGTTAAAATATAATAGTTTTTGGGTAATAATTGTGTAAGAGTTTTTTAATCGACGTTTCGGTTCACACTCCATGAATCATCATTATGAAGAGAGAAAATAAGATGAAGGTTCATCTCATTTTCTCTCTTCATGATGATGGTTCATGGAGTGTGAACCAAAACGTCTATTGAAAAACTCTTACACATTTTTTACCCAAAAACTATTACAAATTAAACTATATATATAATTTATTCATATAATATAATATTATATGTATATTAATTAATCTAATATTATATTTAATATTTCAACATAAGATATAGACAATTAATATAATAGTATAGTCTAGTATATTCATCAACTCAAATTCTAATTTTCAGTGTGATCATGAGTACACTTTCAACAAAGTGGTCATGTAGACCCTTTAAAGTAAGGGTCACACTTCTCCATGTGGACTAAATAGAACATAATGGGGTACATCAGATGTAGATCGCTCGATAGATACTACGAACTAAGGGCCACCCATATGTCCCACTTCGAGAAGGTGCCTTCACACTATTCTGGCTCCTAGCTCTGGTATATTAAAAGTGATTACCCAACATTTTAACTCATTAACCCAAGTTCCATTCCCATTGAGCTCACTAAGACACTTTTAATAAAGTGGCCATACGAACACCTTGAGGTAGGGGTCACACTGCTCCTTGTGAACCAAACGGAACATAGTGGGGCACTTTGGATGTGGATCGCTTGGTGGACACCACAGACCCAGGCCCACCCACATGTCCCACTTCAATAAGGTGCCTCCACACTACTCTGATTCCTAGCTCCAGTATATGAAAAGTGATAACCCAACATTTTAACTCATCAACCCTAGTTCCATTCCCATTGAGATCACAAGGGCGCTTTCAACAAAGTGGCCATGTGGACACCTTTACGTAGGGGTTGCACATTTCCATGTGAACCAAATGGAACACAATGGGGTGTTTCATATGCGGATCACTTGGGGGACACTATGAACCCAAGCCCACCCACATGTCCCACTTCGAGAAGATGCTTCTACACTACTCCAGTTCTTAGCTCTAGTGTATTAAAAGTGATTAGCCAACATTTAAATCTCAAGGTATCGATGTATTGGTGAGGTATAAGTAGTTTTTACCCATTAACCCAAGTTTCATTTCCATTGAGCTCATGAGGACACTTTCAACAAAGTGGCCATGTGGACACCTTGAGGTAGGGGTGACACTTTTTCATATAGACCAAACAAAACACAATGAGATACTTCCGATGCAGATCGCTCAATGGACACTACGAACCCTGGCCCACCCACATGTCCCACTTCAAGAAGGTGCCTCCACATTACTCTAGTTTCTAGCTCTGGTATATTAAAATCAATTACCTAGTATTTAAAGCTGAAGGTATTAGTGTCTTAGTGAGGTACAAGTAGTTTGTACTCATCAACCCAAGTTCCATTCCCATTGAGCTCATGATGACACTTTCAACAAAGTGGCCATGTGGACACCTTGAGGTAGGGGTCACACTTCTCCATATGGATCAAATGGAACACAGTGAGGCACATCATATACAAATTGATCAACAGACACTACAGACCCAGGCCCACCCACATGTCCCACTTCAAGAAGGTGCCTCCACACTACTCCAGTTCCTAGCTCAGATATATTAAAATTGATTACCCAACATTGTAAATCTTAAGGTCTTGGTGTATTGGTGAGGTACAAGTAGTTTGAACTCATCAACCCAAGTTCTATTCACATTGAGCTCATAAGGAAACTTTCAACAAAGTGGCCATGTGGACACCTTGAGGTAGGGGTCGCACTTCTCCATGTGGACCAAATAGAACACAATGGGACACTTCAAATGCAAATCACCCAATGGACATTATAGACTCAGGTCCACCCACATGACCCGCTTTGAGAAGGTGCCTCCATAGTATTATGATTCCTAGCTCCAGTATATTAAAAATAATTACCCAACATTTTTTAGACCAAATAGAATGTAGCGAGATGCTTTGAATGTAGATCACTCGATGGACGCTATGGATCCAAGCCCACCCACATGTTTCACTTTGACAAAATGCCTCCACATTACTCTAGTTCCTAGCTAGCGGTATACTAAAAGTGGCTACCCAACTTTAAGCTCAAAATCTTAGTGTATTGGTGAGGTACAAGTAGTTTGTACTCATCAACCCAAGTTCCACTCTTATTGAGTTCATGAGGACATTTTCAATAAAGTGGCCATGTGGACACCTTGAGGTAAGGGTCACACTTCTCCATGTGGACCAAATGGAACACAATGAGGCACTTCAGATGCAGATCATTCAGTAGAGACTATAGACCTAGGCCCACCCACATGTCCCACTTCGATAAGGTGCCTCCACACTACTCCAAGTCCTAGCTCTGTGATATTAAAAGTGATTACCCAACATTTTAGCTGATGAGATATAGAGGAGTTGGTGAAGTGGGTTAGTTGTGCCCAACCCCACCCATGTTTGAATCTCTTTGGGCATCTAGTGGGTCAGTTGTGGCCATTTATGTTGACTTGGAAATTTTAGTATCGGTGGTGGCCATTTGAGTTGATTTAGTTCTTCAAATATGGGACCTCGATTATGTCCCAGACCCAATTTGTAGCTTTGGGCTCTAAAAAAGTTACATTACAAATAAAAAATAGTATAGACTAGTATATATCATATTAAAATATAGTAGTTATTTATAATAATATTATAATTTAATATAATTAATTATAATAAATAATAATAATACATAATATAAATTGTATTATATAAACTATTTATTTTTTTAGTTTATTATAGAACTGGTTGGCCTCTAATCTCAAAAACATCATGTGGATACTAGGTGTGGATTTTAACATGATTGAGCTTAGACAAGATAAACAAGGTAGTGACACCCTCTCACAGAAAGGCAATGAGCTTTTTTTGGGTATAAGGTGAAGCGAATACACAAACTGGAGGATACTCTCGACAAGTCTAAGTCTTGAAAAATATGTATTTGGTTCACTTGGTGCAACAATCAAGATAAGAGCAAAAACATGTATTCCAGATTGGATAGGTTTTACCTGCATAAGGACTCTTTTAACATTCAACAGGGCCCTGGAAGGAATTTAATTAATGTCCTTCCCTTTGCTATCTCTGACCATCACTCCTTTGAAATCATTGTTTCCTATAAGCCTAAGGGTGACAATAAGAATGAACTATGGAAAGGATTATATAAGCTCAATGTGTCTCACCTGCAAGATAGGGAGTGTAAAGAGGGTGCCCAAACATCTTGAAACATTGCTAAAATGATGAACCACTCTTCTTCCATTATTGATGTTTGGATCGATTGTATGGATTTGATTTTTTTTTTTTGAGATCCTATGTCAAGTCAAGGCTAAAAGGAGGAATTTTTTTTAGAGATGCCCAGGAACAACTAATTTTTGTGGAGAATTCTCTCTAAAATGACCCTACCAATGAGGTTCTTCTGAATAGCTCAGTCTCCCTCAAGCACAATATCAGAATGACACAACAATATATTGTTAAAGGGGCTCAAATTAAATCTATAGCTACATAGCTTAAGCTAGGGGATAAGGGAACTAAATTCTTCTTCAATCTGCTTAAAGCCAAACACATAAGATAAAATATTCAACACTTAACATTGGGGGTGTTTCTACTAAAAATATTAATGAAATTAAGGATGCAATATTTGCATTTTATTCTCAACTGTTTTCTTCAGATGATTTTAATCAACAAAGATGAATAAAAAGATTTTTTCCAAGAGCATTCCAAGAAAATTCTCCTACCTCGATAGTGACTTCTATTATTGATGAAGCCTTGAGTGGAATTGAATCCATTAAGAATGATAAGGCCCCTTGATCTGCACTATGGGCCCTAGAACCATGTGTGCGGGGGATAACCAAAATTTGGTTGTGCAGAGTGAATGGGCAAAGCTAATTAAGAAAGAAACAACTAAACACATTCAATGGAGCAAAAGTCTTATTTACAAGAAATGCAACTTCTATTCATTAACAGAGAAAAGGGAAAATTGGTACAATGTGATACTGTGCATGTTTTAGAAAGTATATAGGTAGAGCATGCTATCTATGTTATGATTGTGTGGAATATCAACCATTGGCTGGATGTGTATGTTACATACTTATACAGTTAGAATATAAGAGAAGTTACAACCACTATTAGTTACCAAGAAGATGGTTATATCAGTTCATCTTCAAGGCTGGATACAATTAGTGAACCCATTGGAGCACATGGATGAGACAAGTTGACACGTGGATCTGTTGTGGAGTTCAAGAGTCAACACAGTATGTATAACTATGAGCTGTGGTGCAGTACTATGAGGCACATGGGGATACGAGCTATGAAGAGCATAAAAGTCATTGAGCTAGCACAAAACTTATGTGGTACATGAACCCATGAGATGCATGATTCTGTAACCTATGGTGTGAAACTGCAAGGTACACTGAACTACATGGATGAAGGGCACAAAAGTCAGTGAGCTTAGCATAGGACTTATGTAGCATACAGGATTGTGAATTGTGAAATGTGTAGGAGTCGGTGCATAGAAATTTGTGGTATGGTGTAACACTTATGCATATGAATTTAAGAAAAATTTGAGCAAGGAGTGTGCAAGATTGGGTGAAAGGTGTGCACACCATACACACTAGAGTGAATGAGGAGTAAGATCAATTATGCAGGATTTGTGCACATGGATCATTTGACCTTTCTTGAAGAGTAATGGTATCCATTGTGTCAGTGTGGAGTTGTATAAACTACATCTGAAGTTGTTGTGAAGTGAACCACTTAACTTGATCAACATATTGCCCAACTTTGACCACTCAAAAAAGTGTGTGTGTGTCATGGTGGATGCGTGTGTCTATCACTTTGATGATCTAGTCCTTCTCTGCAGGATGCAAGTGCTTAGGATCCAAATCAGAAAGATGTTGTGTCACTGTTAGCTCAAGAAGTGACAGAGTGTAAAGCTTGAGAAGTTCCACATTGAAGACTGGGTACATGTCCAAGTACTGAAGTAGATCGAGAGTAAAGGTGTTCTCACTAGATGGATGGAAAATGGTGTAAGGACCATATATTAGAGGTTTGATCTTCTAGTATGGACTTTTGAAGTGCTCTTTTTGAAGTTACAACTATACTTTATTGCCAACTCAAAATGCGTGAGGTGTGTGATGTGCATCATGGTACTCATTGTACTTAGCTTGAGTGTGAGAGAGAATTTGTTGAAATTGCTAGGGAATAGATTGGATGTGGCATAGAAAATTATTTGCTTTGTCTGCTTCCTACACTTGTACATGTGACTTATGGCCTGATGGTGCATGGTAGGAGATGTTGAGAGGTGTGGAAGGTAGAAATCCAAGACATGTCTAGAATGGACTATGTCCTGTAGAGTTATGAAGAGCCCTATTATAGGCATGTTAAATGTATAAAATATTATCATTCCAGTTGCAATCATGTGCGTAGTTGTACATTCACATAAGATGAATAAGTGTGTGATTGACCAGCTTGGTTTGCCTATCTAGCTGAGGATGAAAAGCCATCAACCAATCCAGACTACATACCCATAAATTCCCATAATGCTTGCCAAAAATGACTCACAAAGTTCAGATCATGGTCAAAGATGATGGATGTGGGTAACCCAAAATGAACCCGAACATGGTTGAAGAATGCATGTGTAGTGCTAGCTGCATCAATGTCTTTTTTAAATGCGACCATGATGGCCATCTTGGAAAATTGATCCACTACAATGAACACAACGTTATGTTGTCATCTTGTTTCAGGTAATCCAATCGTGAAATCCATGCTGATAGATTCCCATGGTCTAGATATAATTGTTATAAATGTGTAAAGTCCTAGCTTCTTATTCATGGGCTTGGTGATGCAATAAGGAATTCAAGACTTGATTTGGTGTTCCACATCTTTGTACATGTGTGGCCAGTAGAATTGTGATTACAATGCAGATAGAGGCTTTGTCATGCCAAAGTGTCCCAAGGTCTTGGCATAGTGCACCTCCCAAATGAGTCATTGGTGAGGTGCACCAGAGGGAACATAGAGATGTATGAGCTTGTAAATAAGTTGGTTAGATAAATAAAACTCCTAAACTTATATACCTTACATGAGGTTGGTGTAAATTACTACAAAGTCTTGATCAACTGAGTAAAGAGGAACCCAGTTGATAAAATTATGGTTGCGTGTGTCCAGTACTATGATGAGCATGTGAACCAATGGTAGACTAAGGTAATTTGTAGCTTTTTTGTCCTTCCCTTTCTTATGCTTGATGATAATATGGAACTATTGCAAGTAAGTCATCCATTTCATATGGTGAACACTTTCTAGTTTGTTCTAAAACTATAGGAACAAAAGTGGTTTATGGTCTAAATGAATAAATGTCTCCTTCTCGAGAATGTAGTGCTACCATTGCTTAATTACTTACACAATAGTATACAGTTCCTTTTAAAATGTGGAGTACCTTTGCACTATGTCATTGAACATCTCAAAGTGGTATGTGACTAGATGTCCATATTGCATGAGCACTACACTGAGTGCATATTTAGATGCACCAATGTGTATTTTGAAGGTTTATGCAATGTCAAGCATTGCAAGAACAAGTGTTACATAGAGGTATTGTTTGACTGCATCAAAAATGCATTGTTGCATTGTGTCTAGTCAAACTTGGATTTAGCACAATGAGTTGGCTGAGAGCCCAAGAGATGTTAAAGAAACCAAGGACAAACCTGTAATAAAATTTAGAAAGTCAAAAAATCTCCTTAATTATGTGACATTGAGTAGAGTAGGCCAATCTTGGATCACTTTAATCTTCTCTAAATCTAGTTTGATGCTGGTGCAATCAATGATGTATCCCATGTATTGGATCTACATTATGCCAAATGTACACTTCTCTATGTTGGCTTGAAATTTATGTTGGTGCAAAGTGTCTACGACACATGAGATGTGTTCCATATGCCCCTCCCAAGTCTTGATGAAGATGATAATGTCATCCATGTAAACAATGATGAAAGAGTTAAGGAATGGCCTGACTAGATCATCCATCAAATGCATAAAAGTGGTTGGCACATTGGTGATGCTAAAAGGCATGACCAAACATTCATATAATCCTTACTAAGTCTTGAATATTGTCTTCCAGATGTCTTCAGGATGGACTGGAACTTGATGGTAACCTAACTTTGGAGATGGTCCAGAAGGTCATCAATACGTGGTAGTGGATACTGATTCTTCATCATGATTTTATTGAGTACGTGATAGTCTATGCAGAGTTGATAGGACCCATCCTTCTTAGGTGCAAGTACTATAAGACTCTTGCAAGATGAAGAGCTAGGCTTGATCTTGCCCTGATCAAGATACTCTTGAATTTGGTGTTAGACTTCATCATTTTCCCAAACTGATTTGTGATAAAAGGGGCAATTCAAAAGAGGGGATCTAGAAACCAAATTGATGTAGTATTTTACTACATAGTGTGTTGGAAGGCCTTCAAGTTTTTTGAAGACTTCACTACTCTACTCCAATAAATTATTGAGATGTTACTGCTATGATGATGTCTGAGTGTTATGTTTTGTCAGGGTGTGCTTCAGTTTCGACTGCATAGGTGTATCAGGGTAGACCATGAGTAACATTAAACTTTTTTGCATGTGAGACAAGCTTGCAACATTGCATGGTAGAGACCAAGGTGGCTTTGGTCATGGGCACTAACACAAAAAGGTTTTAGAAGTGATCTTGCATGTGAATAGTCCAACATTTTGTCTTGGCTTGATATGTAACTTTCATGGTCATACAAGTATGGTTTCCCTAGTAGGATGTTGCAAACCTTTAGAGGTGAGATGTCACAAGTGATGTTGTCCTCCATAGGCTTGAATTTTTGCTAAAAGTGCATTACCACTAGACATATATATCTTTCCCCTACTAAATCCACTCCTAAAGAGTATGGCTTTGGATGTGTAGTTGTGGTAAGACTAAGGCATTGAGCTTTAGATTGCATTATGTTTTTCTTCTAACTCGCCACTATGGATGATGACATGGAGAGACTGACCGTTCACCTAGAATTTGGTGTGGAAGAGACGTTTACGCTCTTCAGAGATGTCGATTATAGTGGTGTTCGTACTTAGACAAGAGGCATTTGGATCAATGTCATCCATCAATGCAAGTCTTGATGTTGATTATGTGAGTAGGGACTGTTACGCATAACATTCAAAATCATCATGAGTGGATGAGCGATGGCGATGGCACCACTTATCATTAGGATTCTTCTTCTTAGCTTTTTTTGAATTAGAAAGCATTGGAACATTTAGGGATTGAGTAGTCTTTTGGTGTTGCTCTCCTTTGCGAGAAGCATGTTGTTACTTTTGTGCAGAAGGCTGGGCCTTGCGTGGTACATTGGATCAAGAGGTGACATGTTGCTTGATCTTTGCATTGGCTTCAATCTTTGCAATGGTGTGATATGCTTGCCCCAAAGTGTCAAAATTTAATATCTCCATCTTCACACAAATATAAGGTAAGAGTCCATTGATTTACTTCAACACCTTATGTTATTCGCTCAAGTTCTTGTGTAGGTGTGTAGAGTAGTCATGAAAAATGTTGGTGTAATCTTCTATGGACTGATATTTGCATTGGCACAGTTGTTGGAACTTTATGTATTCATCTTCAAATTAAAAAAAAGGGTAGTATTACTCATTTAATGCATTGAAATAAGTATTCCAGGATTCAATTGGAACATACTCTTACATGCACTTCATGATGAAGGTCTCCCACCAGTGAATGACCGATATCAACATCTTCAATACTGCGAAGGTGATCTTCTCAACATTAGTGAAAAAATTAATTGAGAAGTATGCATCAAATTGTTGAATCTAGGCATCCAATGCTTTGGCATCGACCTTCCTTCATACAAAGGGATGTCAAGATTGACTTGAACTTTAAAGGGGCTTTGCTACTATAACCATTGTTGAGCAAACTATGGAGGTGTGGTAGAACCATCAAATTGAGTTACGCCATCAATTCAGGAAGTGGCCAAAAGGTTAGGTGCATTGTGCTTCCAATGCATCAATGATGAGATTTTATACCTTAGGGGTTACCTCAGGTTGATTTTAGGCATCAACCATCTTACTTTTAGTATGACATTCTTATGGATATTCTGAAATAGAACCGATTGATAAACCATCCTTCTCGAGTTGTGATCACGTGTTTATAGGCATAAAAAGGAATGTAGTTTTTTAGATATGATACCAATGATCCACACCACAAGACCCAAGACCATGCATATGAAGGATAATTGATTTTTGGTTATGTAGATTGATTGGGAAAAACTAATTTAGAAAGAAATAACTAAACATATTCAATGGAGTGGATGTTTTATTTGCAATAAATGCAACTTCTATTCATTAATAGAGAATAGGGAAAATTGGTACAACATGTTACGTTGGTTCATATTCCAGGTTGGATGATGATTAGTGAGCCCCTTAAAGCATGTGTGAGCACCAAGTCAAGTCGATACATGTGGATGTGTTTTGGAGTCTAAGAGTTGACGAGGCACGTGGAATTATGAGCTATGATGTGAGACTATGAGGCATGTGGGGCTGTGAGCTACAAAGAGTGCATAAGTCAGTGAGTTGACACATGACTTGTGTAGTGTGTAATGTTCCTTTTTAGGGTTGAATATGCAAGAATAGAAATATCCATAAACCCCAAATAGTTCTAAACTAAAAATCCACAAACAATATGCCAAAAAATCTAAATTTGTAGCCCTAGAAACAAATCATCCCACTTGGCCTTGGTGTTAGGGTTTAGGGACTAAAATCAATACTTTTTCACTCAAAAATACTCAAAAAATTCACAAATAAAATTCAAAAAATTGTAAGTATTCTTCCATATTTGAATGTGCCAAAGTACTTATTTTTTAACTTGAAAATAATTAATTTTTAGTATATTTTCTGTAAATTTGAAAAATTGCGCAACTCCTTCAAAACTAAATGTATTGAGCCAAATAAATACTCAAAATGATCATAAAAATATGACATATTAGATTACATAAATTTTAGATTTTTTTTAGCAAGATAAACCCTCAAAAGATGTAGAAGTCACCCAAGAAGGGTGATGTCACCCTTTGGGGTGTGATGTCACACCCTAGAGAGGTTCACCGTACTTGGAGATGATATGAAATTGCCTCAAAACTGATTAAAACACTTCAAATATGATCTTTGCTTAATCTTGCCTAGAAATGATGACCTAAAATGCAAAAAACTGGAAAATACTTGACCAAATCAACAACCAACAAATAAAAGAATGTCTTCATTGTGATTTTAGAATGAAATCACCCTTCAAACAGTAGTAGCATTCATTGGGCATCCATCTCAATCATTCGTCAAGCATGAAAATTCAAGATATAATTTCAACATATATAAAATAGAATCCCTCATGTCCATATATAGTCTGCAAAGTGGGGTGAACCACTTTTGGAGGTAAAATGTCTTTTTAAAATCACATAACCACTTTTCAAAATATATTTTCTTCTTTTATTTTCCCTCCAAGCCAACATCTACTCTTTTTCTCAGTTATAATATTAAATTAATTTCCAAAATAGAATTAGTAATTAAAATTACTCTAAGGTAATAATTTAATGATTAATTAATTAATTTACCTAATTTACAAGAGTGATTAAATCACTTTTTGGCAAATAATTAATTAAAATACATTCTCTAATTATTATTCAAACTCTCAAGTGCAATAGTGGTTAAAACCAATTTTATAAAATACTTTAGTGGTAAGAACCACTTTTTAATAATATTTTATTAACTAACTAAAATTGCCTTATATGGTCAAATAATCAAAATCACTAATGGGGCAATCGTAATTAATTAATAAAATAAAATCCTCCAAAATCATCCCTTAGTTTATGGGGAAAAGTAGACTAAAGGTCTTCAATACCTTATTTATTAGTCAATCAGAAATGGGGACATTACAGTCCTCCTTCCAAAATTGCTTGCCCTCAGGCAAAAAATGCTTGCCCTCAAGCAATTCCAAACAAGGTTGATCCTTCTCTTCCACATAAATCGTTTGGCTTCCTTGATAGTGCATCCACTACCACATTGTTTTTACCTTTCACATATTCAGTGTCAAAATCATAAGCTTGTATTTTGCTTACCCATTTTTGTTTCCGGCCATTCAATTCCTTTTGACTGAGAAAGAACCTCAAACTTGTTCTGATCAAATTTCACCACAAATTTGCCACAAACCAAATATTGCCTAAATTTACTCAAAGCATGCATGATTGCCAATATCTCTTTGTCATAAATTGAATACCCTTTTTCAGAATCTTTAAGTTTTTTACTCTTAAAATCAATAGGGTGTTTATTTTGCATCAGGACAACCCCTATTCCTTCACTTGAAGCATCACATTCCACCACAAAAGGAATAAAAAAATATGGAATAACCATTACATGACAAGAACACATTACGTCCTAGAGTTTTTCAAATGCTATTTGGGTTGTTTTGGACCACTTGAAGGCCCCTTTCTTAGTCAAATCAGTCAAAGAGGCAACAAGTTGTGAGAAACATTTCACAATTTTTTTGTAGTAGCTACAAAGACCACAAAAACCTCTCAATTATGTGAGTGTAGTGAGAGTAGGCCAATCAATGATTGCTTCAATTTTATTTTTATCAACTTGCACACCTTAAGCATTTATGACATGCCCGAAATATAAAATTTATGTCAAACCAAACTCACACTTGGATTTTTTTTCAAATAAAGAATTTTACCCCAAAGTGTCCAAAATCAAATCCAAGTGTTTCAAGTGTTCCTCCAGATTTTTGTTAGACACAAGAATGTCATCAAAGAAAACTAGCACAAACTTTCTTAGATATTTGCTAAACATGTTGTTTATACATGATTGAAAAGTAGTTGGAGCATTAGTTAATCCAAAGGGCATAATCAAAAACTCAAAATGCCCAAAATGACATCTAAAAGTAGTCTTATGAACATCCTCTTCTTTTACCTTGATTCAGTGGTAACCGGATCTCACATCAATCTTGGAAAAGTAAGTGAAACCATGTAACTCATCAATCCTAGGTATTGGATACCTATTCTTTATGGTCTTCTTATTCAACAACCTGTAATTGATGCTCATCCTCATAGTGCCATCCTTTTTCTTTACTAGAACAACTGAAGAAGCAAATGAGTTTGAGCTAGGCCTTATGTGTTCTATGTCAAGTAACTCTTTGATGGTATTTTCAATTTTCTCTTTGAGTGATCTTGGATGATGGTATGGAGTGACAATAACTGGTTTCGCACCCACTTCTAGCTTAATGTTATGCTCAAAACCTCTATCTAGTGGCAACCCATAAGGCAAATCATTAAAACATGAACATGCATGTCTAAAATAGATTATAACTCACCATGAGGGGGTTGTTGTTCTATTATTATTTTTTACTGTGATAAGGTAGTTTATTGCCCATGCATTCTAACCTTTCCAAAATCTCTTTCCATCCTCTTCATGGACACTTCTTGTGGAGCACCATTAGCTAGACCCTTGAGGACCACTCCCTTGCCTTATTTGAAGAATTTTAGCTCCATAGTCTTATAATTTTGAGTGAATTCACCTAATCAATTCAACCATTGAACACCCAACACAACATCAATCTCGCCAATGCCAACAACATAAAAATCATCTATTACATTGTGATTCCTGAGAGTGAGATGAAGTTGTTGAATCTTTTTGGAACATAGAATGGTGAAACCATCTGCCATAGTCACATGAAGCCCTTGCAATCTATGGTTTCCAATGCCATCATTTTTACCAAGTCTTCATCAATGAAGTTATGAGTGGTTTCACTATCAACCATGGTAGTCACTCTTTGTCCTCTCAATGTGCCATTTACTTGGAATGCATGATACTTAGGAGCTTCGAAAAGAGAAGCAAGTATGCTTCCCACTTATTTGTTGTCATCCTCATGCACATGCTCATCATCAATAATTTCATTTTTTTCAACATTAGAATCAGTAATATCAAATCTAAATCATCATCAATTACCTCAATGTAATGGACATTTCCTTTGCCCATTCAATGGTGGCCTATAGTCCATAGTTCTTTGCATGTGAAACACAAACCTTTTCTCCTCAATTCATCTCCTACATCTTTATCAATGATGTTATATGGTAACGCTCTATGTGGTGGTATATATGGTGAAGATGGCTTCCTTTATTGCTCATTTAGTGTTGCCCTTGGATGTCCACCAAAATCAGACCTTTGTTGCCCTAAATTTCATGTTTTTGATAGTAAGTTAATGGTTACCCCTTGCTATCCTCTTGGCCACATATTACTCTTGTAAGCTAAGCACTATAGATCCAATGCTTTATTAATGGAATCTTGCAAGGAAAGTGGATTAAAAGATTGTACCAAACCTATCAAATGCTCAATCAAATCCTCAATAAATAAAACAACCAACCTTATTTCACTTACATCTAGTACCATGACTAAAATATTCTAAAAATATGCAATATACCTCTCTACATCATGGCTTTTTTTGAGTTATGATAACTCACGAAAGTGGATCTCCGAACCTTTCCTATCAAATATTTCCATTACCCTCTTGTTGAATTCCTCCAAGGTATTAATAGATTTGTGGCCTTGTGTGATCAAGCCATGAAACCACCACTCATGAGCAATACCCTCCAAGTGTAGTGTAACAAACTTGAGAGCCTCATATTCAAACATGGGGTTGAGTGATAGATAGGTCTCCAACTTTTGCAACCATGATCTCACTGGAAGTTTATCAGTACCATCAAAAATAGGAAGAGAAATCTTACCCAACCTTTGTTTCAAGTCTCTATGGGGTTGCATGCTTGGTACTCTTGGTTTTGATTTGTCCTTCATCTCATAATAATCATGAAATGACAAGAGTGTTTGTGTGTCAAAACTTAGAGCTGCATACTCTTGTTGATGCGTATCAAGAGGGTCACACATCGGTGGCTCATCCTCAATAACTAGTTCTTTCTACAAAAATGCACCCTTGAAGAATTTTTGAGGGGGGTTGGTAGAAACCCTCTCACTACTATTTGAGTTTCCTTCTCCCTTGGGGTGATGGATCTTACTTAGATCTAATGTATTCTTCAACATGGCTGCAAATGTCATACTCAATGTATGGAGATCACTTTAGCTCTCCTTGATCAAACCCTGCAAAAATTTTACTTATTCTGAAGTAAACCCTTGATCACCCATGGCTTTTCCTCTTCTCTGATAACACAAAATATTTTTATCTTCTTGCATTTAAATATACACACATAATATCTCACAGGTATTGAGACAAATAAATACTTAAAATGATCATAACAATATGATAAATCAAATTACACAAATTTCATATTTTTTTGAGCAAGACAAACCCTCAAAAAATGTATAAGTCACCAAATAAGGGTGATATCACCCTTTGGGGGTGTGATGTCACACCCTAGGGAGGTTTGCCACACTTGGAGATGATCTCAAAGTGCCTTAAAATTGATCAAAACACTTCAAATCTGACGTTTTCTAAATCTTACCCAACAATGATGACCTAAAATGCAAAAAACTAGAAAATACTTGACTGAATCTGTAACCAAAAAACAATAGAATGTATTCAATGTGATTTCAGAATGAAATCACCCTTTGAACAATAGTAGCATTCATTGGGCATCCATCCCAATCGTTCTTCAAGCATGAAGATTCAATATATAATTTCAACATATCCAAAATAGAAGCCCTCATGTCCATATATAGTCTTCAAAGTGGGGTGAACCACTTTTGGAGGCAAAATATATTTTTAAAATCACTTAATCACTTTTCAAAATACATTTTCTTCTTTTATTTTCCCTCCAAGCTGAGATTTATTCTTTTTCCCACTTATAATATTAAATTAATTATCAAAATAGAATTAATATTTAAAATTACTCTAAGGAAATAATTTAATAAATAATTAATTAATTTACCCAATTTACACAAGTGATGGAATCACTTTTGGGGAAACAATTAATTAAAATACATTCTCCAATTATTATTCAAACTCTCAAGTGCAATAGTAGTTAAAACCACTTTTAGTAGTAAAAACCACTTTTATAAAATGCTTTAGTAGTAAAAAATACTTTCTAATAATATTTTATTAACTAACTAAAATTGCCTTATATGGTCAAATGATCAAAATCACTATTGGGGCAATCCTAATTAATTAATAAAATAAAATCCTCAAAAATCATCCCTTAGTCTTTGGGTAAAAGTAGACTAAATATCTTCAATACATGTTTATTGGTGAATCAAAAATGGGGACATTACATAGTGTGTGGTCCAGTGAGGCACATGAGTTTGCAAGTTGTGGCACAAAACTATGAGGTGCACTGAATTGTAAGAACAAAGGGCACATAAGTCAGTGAGCTTAGCGTAAGACTTATGTAGTGCATAAGATTGTGTGTTGTGAAATGCATAGGAGTTAGTGCATAAAAGTCTATGATATGGTGCAGGACTTGTGCATATGAATTTAAATGAACTTAGGGCAAGGAGTGCACAAGATTTGATGAGAAGTGCATGCCCTGTGTAGTAAAGCGAATGAGGAGTAAGCTCAGCTATGATGGAGCTGCACATGGATCACCCTGGCTTGGATGGATTCCCTTTGGAATCCTATAACTATAATAAATACTAGATTGCTAAGGACTATTTGAATGTATATGGGAAGGCCATAGAAGTTAGATTCCTTGGTTCGAACATAAAAAGAGGTGTGGCTAAGCTTTTGCCTAAATATGGGGATAACTATCAGGTCAACAATTAAATATTGATAACCCTTTTGAATGTCTCTTACAAAATTTTAGCTAAGATGCTTACTAGGATAGTATCTTCTTCACTCCTTCATATTATTTCAAACACTCCAACTAGGTTTTTTGGAAGGCAAATATATACTAGATAACCTTTTATATAGTTGGGAAGGCATGTAATAGACCCAAAACTCCAAACAAAATATGGGAATGATACTTTTGGAATTTGAGAAGGCTTATGATAGAATTGAGTGGCCATTCATTGACATTATTCTACATGCTTTAGGGTTTCAAGATAAGTTCTGTAAAATGATCAATGTTTTATTCAAAGATGTATATCTAGTAATTGAAGTGAATGGCACCCTTACGTAGCCTATTAGGTTGGACCGATCTATTAGGAAAGGATACACTTTAGCCCCTTCCTTGTTTATGATTGCAGTTGATGCTCTTCATTATCTTTTAAGGGATTTTTCCTTAGGTCCACTCATCAAAGGCCTATCTTTGCCTAATAGGTAAGCGCTATTGGATGTTTTGTTTGAAAATGACATCACTCTCTTCCCAGTGCTGGACAAAGAAAACTTGCAACATGTTGCATCCAAATAGGGAGTGTATTGCTTGGTTTCAGGTTCCTGAATTGCATATCATAAATCTTATATTATTGGGTGGCATGAAACCCCTCCTGATTGGATTCTTGAGTGTGACTAGATTTGGAAAGGCCCCAAGCACTTGGTTAGATATATGGGTATCCCCTTCTCTCTTACTCCATCCTTTAAAGATGTAGAGGGATGTATCTATGAAATTATTTCATCTCATGTGCGACATCAAAATGATAGTCTTACGGATTAAGATATGAAAATTCTTGTTAAATGGAACTTGTTTACTCCTCCCCCGTTAATGGGTCAATATTTTTTACATCCAAGACTAGGAGGAAGGAGAATATGGAGTAGGTCCCTCCCTCTCTTTGTTATTTTAAGTTGAATTTTGATGGTGATTCTCATGTCAATCTAAGAGTGTTAGGTGT
Organism: Torreya grandis; assembly: GCA_037957365.1. Lineage (NCBI taxonomy): Eukaryota > Viridiplantae > Streptophyta > Pinopsida > Cupressales > Taxaceae > Torreya > Torreya grandis. The sequence goes on from JARHVA010000427.1 coordinate 1,983,424, forward strand.
GAGGTGTATTCTCAATAACTATTGTGGGTCCTTGATTAGAGTTGCCTCGCATAAGTTGATGGATGGTACCAATAATGAGGTTGAGGCCTAGGAATTGGTATTAGGGGTGGAGTTGGATTTGTAATGTGGGTTCAATAGGCCTATGGTGGAAGGTAATTTGATGGTCAGGATTTAGGCCCATCACAATTAGGGGGATAAGTTGTGACAATCAACAACATTTTAGAGTGGGTGTGGCCTTGGTTAGACTCTCTTGTTGACTGAGAGGTATGACATTATTATCGTGAGGCCAATACAGACTTTGATTTCCTAGCCAACCAAGGCATCACCCAAGACAATGATTTTAGGGTGGACAATGTGGTTGAAGCTTGGCTAGATTTCATTTTGGCTCCCCTCGTGGTTCTTGAGCATTAATTTTTTGAGTGTCACCTCAAGTGACTTGTGGATCATAGTTTTGGTTAGAAGTGACCTTTTTGGTATACCCACACTTGGTGATTATGGCATTTATGTGAAGTGTTTGATGGATTGGGGAGGCATTTATACCTTGCATGTTGTGAAGGCTTTTTATTTGCATGGTTGGTGATGGTGATGTCACACAACATCTTCTAGCTTGGCTATTTTACAACTGCAGGTTGCTTTGTTGGAAGGAATGGAGGCTTTGGTGGTTGAGGTAGCCACAGTGCCCATGGTCTTCGTGTAGGGTAAAAAATTGGATATGGTGTTCTCATGTGAGGTGTCAACTGTTTAGTTGAAGAAATATTTTTGGTTGCCTTCTGGACAAGTGTTACAATCCATATAGATGATAATGGTTGACTCCTACCTCAGTTCCTACTACTGGATAAAGGTTAACTTAGACGTTGCTTTTATGTTTGAAATCAACTTGTTAGTATTGGTAGGGATAAAAAATAAGTGGTCAACATGGTGGAGTTATTTATGGCACTAGAATTTATGGTGGTGTTGCTAGAAGTAGTGGAGGTGGTGGACATCTGACCTCAAGCTTGCTTACCCTTTTCTGCTTGAGACATGGAACATTTTGTCCCTCACTATGTTTTTTGGGAGTTGGAAGGTAAATTATTGGAATTGTAAAGTTATGTGGAGACTTTGGATTCAATTTTATCAAACCCCCTTCTTAATTTGGTCATCCCATACCTCCACCACCATTAGCTTTGGTAAAGGATCCCATCCCTGCTCTTGAAGCTCTATTATAAGAAAGACATTCTAAGGCTTGGTTGTCAATGGTTAAATTTATTTCAAGGGTGGCGAGTCGTACTGTCATCTTTGATCCTATTTGGATGCAAAAAACTATGCTTCAGGTGGCTTCTAGTCTCCTGTAGGAACAATTGGATGGGATCAATGGGCCCCCTCCTTGGGAAGGGTTATGACATGTGGTAATATGGTGGCTAGCTCGATGGGGGTGTCTCAGTGAGGCATGGGTGGTTTAGGTATGGTGCATGACATGGTTGGTACCGATGGTGTGATGGGTGGCAAGGAGGATTTGAGTCTCAAAAGTGAAGTGTTGGTGGAAATTGTCTCATATTTGGATTAGCGATATGTTGGTTTTTGTTGCATTCTTGTAGGTATTTTGGCTGTTGTTTTGGATTTTATTTTATTTTCTTGGGTTCTCTTGAATGTTGGTTTTTTATGCTAGGATGTGCTCCCATGGCATATTTTGTTCTAATTTTGTTTGGTGGGGTTTGGTATGTTTTATTGGTTTTGGACCTGTTATTTTACTATTTTTCTAAAAACCATTATTTTATGTTGGTCCCGTTGTAACCACTTTTCAATTTTAATAAAACTGGGTAAGGGACCCATCAACCCTAGTTATCAATTTAAAAATGTATACTAATAATTTATATAATAATACTAATAATTTATATATATATATATATATATATATATTTATAATTAATAACTAATAGTATATATAATTAATAGATATAATATAATATTAATTAATATTCTATGAAAGTAGGAAAGTAAAAATAAACTATGAATGTGATGGCTCCTAAGGCAATGCGCTAGGGTTTTGAGTCTAGTGATTGTTCATTTAGAGAAGGTAGTGGATGAGTCAGTTAGGTCAGTGGTAGGGCAGGCAAAATATTTGGTAGGTGGATAATTATTTCTTAGGTTTGAACAGGGTGGAAAGGCACCAACAAAGTTGTAGAGGAAAAATCATTTGTGGACACGAGTGGTAGTTATGCAATGCCTTCCACCACTTTTGGGTCCACAATGGGTTTGAAAGGGTCAAGAAAGGCAATAGAGGGTGGGGGTAAGTCCTTCACTAAAGTAGCTTCCAAGATGGAGAGATGAGGAAGTGCAGACGTGAAGCTGTTGAGAGCTGCAATGACCAATCTTTTAGTCTCGTTTGGGTATGAGGCATAAGAAGAGGTGCAAAAAAGTGAGGAATATTTAGTGGCCAAGGGTTTGATCTGTAGGTTTGACTAGTTCTGTTTAACTCTATTGATGTTGCATAAATAGTTTTGGATTCATGGTGACCATTTATGATGGATAGCTTGGAGATCTACCCCTACGCTAGGGTTTTTTCATTGTTGTGTTTGATCATCTAGAAGATAGAAACAAGGTGTTCTAAGATAAGACTTGTTGTTGGACCAACATCTTCTCTTCATGAAGTCGTGGTTCTTTGATTTCAATCCTTTATTGGAAATCCTCACCACCAGGCTTAATTGGGTGTGGTTGTTGCATCTTCCTCTTCAGTTTTGGGTTGCCTCATATCTTTCGACCATTGGTAGTTCCTTGGATGACTGATGGTGGTGGACACCTCTACCTCAAACTTTCATCATACTACCTTTTCATGTATCTTGGTCTGCATGGATATCTCTCAGGACCTTCTAGATACTATCAAGTTAAAATTTAAGGATTGATGTTGGATTTAAATGTTTGATTTTGAGGGACTCCATTTCTTATTCTGAAGGTGTTTTAAAAATGGTCATGTGGCTGAAATTTTTTGCATCTCCAAGATAAAAATGGAATCCTATTGGTGGAACATCCCCTTTCCATCCATCTCACAACCAATACTTTGGATTCTCCCATGAGAGGGATGGCAGATTTTACACTCGAGGTTGCAGCATGAGGTTGTGACTCAGGTCACAATTGTGGTACCTTTTTTTTTTGTTGAAGAGAAGCGTGTGTAGAAGGGTGGGGATTCAAGTATAAAATTAGTTTTAATAAATCGTGAAATTGTTTCTGATATCCCCTCGAATGCATGGGGAGGGTCAACTCAGGAAACTCATAGATTGGAGAGGATTGGACAGTTATGAGGAAGAAAAAAGGTGAGACACCCCTAAAGCATCCTCCAGGACTCTCCGCTCTCATAGTGGGCTGGTGAGGGAGGAACATAAGGGTTTGTTGGGTGTTATGGCAGGTCCATGGTAGGAGGAGTGAACTGATAGATCTGTATTTCCATGGGTTGTTTGGTTGTCTTTTGGGATGAAAAACTATCTTGGTAAATTTAGGGTCTGTAAGAGTTGTGTGAACTTGTTTCATGGTGGCAATCCTTAGTGGTTTTGGTTTTTTGTAATCTCTTTTTTTATTAATTTAAAGGGTGAGGGATTACCTAGCAAAAAAATTATAATATTAATTAATATATAATAATATAAATACTTATATATTATCTTCCAGTGCTAGTAAGCCTTATCCAATAAGAATACAAATCCCTCGAGCCACGATAGCCCCTAAAAGATATTCAAAATGGATTTATGATTCTTCACATCATTGGCAGAAAAGAGTTGCGACCAAAAACAATAACCTGCTCACATTCTTTGAAACACATAGCCACTCTGTATAAGGAAACATTGGAATAATTGAGTAGGACCATGTTATTTTCAATACATTAACATCTTTCAAACTCTTTGTAGGACCATGTTATTTTCAATACATTAACATCTTCTTTGCAGTTAATCCTCAATCAATTTTATCTTATCTCTTGTTTATTTTGGAGGTCAAAAATGGTATCAAAATTTTGTTGACGAAGAAGCCATAATATTCACTCCAACACTAATTTCTGAATGGTCATTGCCTGAAAATTTATCAACAATATCTTGAGCCATAATGTTGTTGTAGAGAGGTGGTTTATTGATCGACGCTTGATGGATTTTTAAATATCATTTGAAAAAGCATGTTTCTCATGGATTCACAACTGTCAATGCACTTAGAGTGATGTTCATTAATGTTGTTATTATGCTAGAACAATAAAAGAAGGAACGATAGTAAGATGTCATGATTTTTGACATCATATTGCATTAGAAAAGTGAAGATCCAGAGACAAATCAAAAACACATATTTGTTATAGGCATAGAAATAAAATGCCTCGGGTGTAATTAAATGTGTTCTAAAGAAAAGTAAGTAGGTCATGTTTTCCAAAGTATGTATTTTCATGATCATGTAGTATGGAGCATAAATATTGTAAACCATAATAAAGGCATAGGGTTTGCATAATTAGTAATTGTTAATATATGTTAGAAAAAACATTCTAAAAAGTTATAAATCAATAAATGGCCATCATCTAGGGAAAGGTAATGTAGAAAATAGACGGATTTCATTATAACTTATAAATAATTGATCATAATTGCACAAGTATTTTTCCTTGAGAGAAGGATAATTATAAAAGCAATATTACATAATGTATATCATAGAGCAAATATTTTGGAAGTAGTTAATAGAAACAAGTAACTTAAGGCATATCATTATAAAATTTAAACATAAAAAGTTAGGAATCTTATGGAATGAAGAGAGGTGGAAGACCCTTTTTTTCCAACAAACATAGAGGGGTAAAATCATGGAACTAAAATGCAATAAGAAGTTTAATCAAGGTTAATAACACCATTTTTTGTATCAGCGCAAATAGTAGTGAATAAAATTCCAAAATATTAAGAAATAATTTGATAAATTTTACAAAAAAATTGTTAAAAGTCCTTTGGCCCTTTTCAAATTAAATGCAAATGTATTGATAATGTATCCATTAGAGACAAAAGCAATGAGGAGACTTGTCAATTTGTATATGAAATGCAGAAGAGTAAAGATCATGCGTCAATGAAAAAAGGTGCATAAGACAAGCAATATATACAATCATTGGAAATGTAAGAAGTAGTTGAGCAAAGCAATGAGGAGACTTGTCAATTTGTATATGAAATGTAGAAGAGAAAAGATCATGCATCAATGAGAAAAGGTGCATAGGACAAACAATACATACAACTCTTAAAAAGGTAAGAAGTAGTTGAGACAAATTGTCTAAATAAAAATTAAGATCTAAAAGATTGAAAAAGGACACAAGAGAATACTATCCCATGTTACTTTCAATTCAAAGTATAGATGTAGAAATAATTTCATAATGGCATTCAACTGAAACAAAAATTGTTTACCAATTACTTCAAACATGGCATTTGGGAGAGACTCACAATAATTAAAAGCATAAAATCCTCTATTATGCAATAGTTTCATATGCTTTGAGTTGTTCTTATTTATTACAATGTTATGCCCAAATCTATGCATTGGTTTATTTGGAAAACTTTTCTTTTTCTCGTATGAATCATGATCTAGTTCGAAACTTCCCTTTTTTATTTCATTGCTGCGCTTTAAACTTTTTAATTTTTCTATAATATTTTAAAGAGCGATTTTTTCAATATCGTTATTGCCATTGTCAAGGTTCTCTTCATTCTGAACATTATTCTAGGTACTACAATTTAATCTATGTAATATAAATCTTTTGTATGAATTTAATAATAATTGCAAAAAAGTGCCATAGATTTCAAATCTCCAACAATTATACAAATTCCACACTATATTATTTAGAATCAAAAAACTTTTATGCATCTACTTTGTTACATCTTTGAACATCATATAACCCATGACAACCACAACTACATGTACACTTCTACATATTACAAAGTTGTAATGTAAAATCAATATTTAATTATCACCTCCTTAAATTTAAAAAAACACTATTTGCACCATCATGTACCAAAAGAAATTATATAACTCTTATAGTAGTTGATAAAACTTAAGGCCCAAATATAGCTTACAAAGTGATTTTAATTGGACTTAACATAGTGAATCCAATTGGGTACACTTAAAAGGAAATATGAATCTTGTCTTGTACGGAATTAATTTGGTTTTAAAACAATCTGAAAACAAAGTTTCATTGTTTTTGTACGAAAGAATTTATAGATCATAAGAAATGAGATTTGTATTTTGGAATGTCAATGAGTAATATAAGGTTTCAAAATAATATTTTGGGTTATAGATTTTTCATTGTTAGTGAGATTTTAAATATTTTTCTAATAAAGATTGAAAAGTTAGGAATAATGTATGGAGACAGAATCTATGAGAGAGGAATGATGGCTGCGAGCGACGGGCTGAGGAGTGGCAGCCTGGCTGACACCCCTAGGATCGGCCTTTGCCTGGGGGGAATGTGCAGGAGGGAGAGGCGGTCTATGTCAGTGAGAGCTCTAAGCTCAAGAAGGTTAATGGTTGCCTGCCGCGGAGTCACGAACAACCTGTGCTGGTTATTTCCCCAGAGGCAGTAAAAGAAGAGGTGGAATACTTGGCTTCCCATGCTTTGATCTGCAAATTCTTGGGCATCCAAATTTCTCTATCGGCTTCCGAAGCTTGGATTCGCCGGTCATGGCAGATTGAAGGGGACTTTGATATTATGCTGGCTGGGAACAACTATTTTATGATGAATTTTTCCTCTGTTTCTGATCGAAATCAGATTTTTGAGGGAGGCCCTTATTTCTATGATCGCATTGGTCTTTTTCTCAAACCCTGGCATGCAGGGTTTAACTCTGCTGAAGATCATCTAGCCTGCATCCCTGTCTGGGTTCGTTTGACAAGACTCCCCTTGGAATTCTGGCGAGAGGATATCTTGCGCCAGATAGTTGCCATGCTTGGAACACCAACTGCTATAGCGCACCAAACACTGGACAAAAAGGTTATTTCTTATGCCCATATCTATGTTGATATTAATTTGAATAATCCTTTGCCAGATTCTTTGGAAATTTGTCTAGGTACCTCCTCCTGGATCCAACAAATAGACTACGAGTCTATTCCCTTTCGGTGCCGTATCTGCCATGTGTATGGTCACTTGCATCATCAATGACCTCAAGCCTCCAGAGGTAATGGTTCACCTGAGGAGTCCTCTGGGCCCCAGGTGGCCAATGGAGGCAAAAGAAATGGTCAGTTGGGCTACAATGAAACGACTCAGACCCATCCTGACAGCGCTGCAAAAGGGAAAACTCAGCTAAACTCCATAAGTGTAGAGCAAGGTACAGTGAGCTATAGGGGTCCTGACAAGGACGGATTCACCCCAGTCTGACGCCGTGCTAAGGGCCGTGCTCAAAAATGTCTAAATTTTGATAAGCAGGTTGAGTTGGGCTTCAATCAGTTTAAAGCTTTGGATAACATGGCCATTGAAGATGGCATTCTGGAAGCGCTTCAAGAAGAGGATACTGAAGCTGCAGCACAGCTATCCTTCTGCAATGGGTCACAAGACATGGTGTTGCAGCCGACCCTGGAGATCTCCCTTGGGCTACAGGACGGTGTCCTTACAGGTTCGCCAACTCCGTGTGACAAGGATGTTCGCTGGGCAGACCTGGTTAAAGATATGGAAGCCTCCAGGAAAGAAAAAGGATCCTCACCAGCTCTTGGCCTAATGCAAAGACCCTTCAATAAAGTTTTCATCACCACTCCCTCAAGAGTTGGTCGTAAGAAAGATCAGGACAAAATCAAGCTCACAGGAAATTTATTGGTAGAGTCAGGGGTTATAAAGACCCTGGATGAGCATTTCCCCCACTCTACTCAATGATTGTTCTATCATGGAATGTAAGGGGATTGAATAGCATCCCCAGATAAAAAGCTATGCATAAATTGGTAATTGATCATTCTCCAGATATCCTATGTATCCAGGAGACCAAACTTTCTATGGACTCATGGTTTTCTTGTAGGCTTAATATATGGTCCTCTAGTCAAAGCCAGTGTGTGGGAGCCTTGGGGAGCTCGGGGGATCTAGCCATGTGCTGGAATCCCAAGAAAATAATGCCACTTCACTGGTTGTCCGGTAGCTCGGCCCTTTCAATGATTGCTTCCTCTATGGAATCCGGTGAGCGAATTTTTGTTACCAATGTTTATGCTCCTATGGACCTCCCTGAACAGCTCAAACTCTGGGATCATATCCGATATGTAAGAAGCTGCCATCCCTTTTTGCCTTGGATTATGACTGGAGATTTCAATGCAGTTCTTAGCCTAGAAGAGAAGAGGGACAGGCTGGCCCGATTGGGGCCTTCTACGGAGATCCTTCGGCATAATATTGACCTCCTGCGCCTCTCGAATGTCAAGCCTCTCAACAAGATTTTCACTTGGAGTAACAAAAGGATAGGTAATGCTGGTATCTCTGAGCACCTTGATAGATTCCTTATTTCTTGTTTTTGGCAATCTAGCTCCACCTCCCTTGCTTCAGAAATTCTTGATTGGAGAGGCTCTGACCACTAGCCGATTAAGCTTTCTACCAGCCATATTGTCGGTCCAAAGAAGCCTCCTTTTAAGTTTCAGCTTATGTGGCTTCGCGAGGCCTCCCTCCATGATCTAATGGCTTAGTGGTGGAGACAGGGAGGGCCCAACTATGGAACCGCTATGTTCTCCTTCGCTAAAAAACTTCAGTATGTTAAGAGGAAGCTGAAATATTGGAATACAAATAGTTTTGGTAATCTCCACACTATGAGGAAGAAGGCTCAAGACCAGCTTGATGTGGTGACCAAACAGATTAGGGACCTCAGTTTTTCTGAAGAGCTGCGCAGGGCTGAATCTCAAGCATCCAATGTCTTAGCTGAGTGGGAACGGTGCGAAGAAATCTTCTGGAAATAGAAGGCACGCATAGACTGGCTTCAAGAGGAGGACAAGAACACTGCTTTCTTCCACAGGGCAGTTCAAGCAAGGCGCAATAGGAACTTTATTTCCTCCCTAGTCTCCCCGGATGGGTCACGATTGATTTCATCTCAAGCTATATCCAGAAAAGCTATCCGATTTTATTCTACTCTTTTTTCAGATGGCCTGCCTCCATCTGAACTGGCAAAAAATACAGTGTTATCATGCATTCCCCCTGTGGTGACTTCGGGAATGAATGATTCTCTTTTGCCACCTATTGGTATTGCTGAAGTGGAAGGAGTGATGTTTAGTATGAATAGAGGTAAAGCTCCGGGACCTGATGGTTTCCCAGTCAAATTCTTTCAGGACTTCTGAGATATTATCAACCAGGATCTATTGGACGTGGTGCAGGAATCCTTCTCCAACAAATAAATGCTCAAGGCTTTGAATGCAACCTTCCTTGTCTTGATTTTGAAGAAAGATCAGGCAAACCAGCTGGATTTTTTTAGGCCCATTGCGCTTTGCAATGTGGTCTATAAAATCATCACCAAGCTCATTGCGGAGCGACTTAAAGTCTGTCTCCCCATGATTATATCGGAGGAGCAAGGGGGTTTTGTTGCTGGCAAACATTTTCTAGATGAGGTGGCTATTGCTTCGAAAGCTATTCACTCTATGATTACCTCTCAGGAACGAGCCATGTTTATTAAGCTTGATTTAGCGAAGGCCTACGACAGAGCCAACTAGAGTTTCTTGCAAAAAGTTCTGCTGGCCTTTGGTTTCAATCAGGTCTGGGTCCGTTGGGTGCTAAGCTGTGTTACTATGCCCTCCTACTCAGTCCTTATTAATGGACAACCCACTGAGTTTTTTGGTGCTTTTAGAGGCCTCTGCCAAGGGGATCCGCTCTCGCCTTATTTGTTTATCATTCTGGTTGAGGGGCTTGGGCGGCTTATCAAGTTCTGATTGTCTCAAAATATTGTGCATGTATGGCAGTGGGGGAATGGATTAACCACATCCCACCTCCAGTTCGTTGATGATACTATCCTGGCAAGGAGAGCGTGGATTAAGGAAGTGAAAGCTTTTCGAGGCACCCTTGATGTTTATCTGGCAGCATCTGGGCAAAAAATTAATGACCACAAATCCTCTATTTTCTTCTTTAACACCCCTGTGCCTATACAGCGGAGGATCGCTACTATCCTGAGATTTCAAATTCAAGCTCTCCCGTTGACTTATTTAGGGATTCCTATTGTGGTGGGAAGGCAACCAAGACTATTTTGGTAGAATGTGCTTGACAAACTTAGGCAAAAAGTCAATCATTGGACAAATAGATGGCTCTCTACGGCTAGGAGGGTCACACTCCTGCAATCGGTGATCCAAGCTCTTCCTATCTATCATTGTATGATTCAGGCTACCCCTATGTACTTTCTCAAGGAGTTTGATGCTCTCTCTCACCAATTCCTTTGGAGTGGCAACTTGCAGAATACCAAATGGAGTCTTATTAACTGGGATAATGTCTGTCGGCCAAAAAAGGAAGGAGGCCTTGGGTTGCGCTCTGCTATCCTGGCTAGCCAAGATCTTACTGCTAAACTCTATTGGCGCTGGTGCTCCAATCAATCCCATCTTTGGGCCCGCATTCTGTCTTTCAAGTATTTTCCTAGTGTGGAACCTTCTAACATCTCTAGGATGCCTCTTGAGGGAGGGGGGTCCATGGTGTGGCACACCCTCAAGCTGGGAGCTCAATCAGTGAAATGCAGCCTTTTTTGGATTTGCAACAGCAACACGGAGGCCCTCTTCTGGGGCGACTCCTGGGATGAATCGCCCCCGCTCTTGTCCTCTCATCCGCATTTGCAACCTCTGTGTGACGCCCTTCAAGCTGCTGGATGGAATACTGTGGCCCACTATAAGGAAGGTTTTAATCTGGGCATGACTACCGGATATAGGTGGAAGAATTCCTCTGATTGGTCGCCGGGTGGCTCTTTGAAGGAGCGACTGGAGCTATCTCAGATCCTAGCTTCTAGACGATGTAGCTCCTTACAAGGATAGGATGTTCTAGCGTGGGGAGGCAACTCTACTGGGCAGTATTCGGTTTCTGCTAGATATCTTGCCCTGACAAAGCAAATGTTTGGAGAAGCAAACTTCTTGTGGTGGAAGAAAATCTGGAACCGGTTTACATGGCCCAAATGTAATTTTTTCCTTTGGACTTTAGTGTACAACAGTGTCTTACTTGGGACAACCTATGTAAGCGTGGATTCCAGGGGCCATCCAGAAGTGTGTTATGCTGCAGTGGGGAGGAGACTGGATCGCACCTCTTTTTTCAGTGTCCCTTTGCTAAGCAAATCTGGCACCTCTGGTGGAGTGCGTGGCGCTGTCCTTGCTGGCACGCGTCTTCGCTTTTTGACTTTTGGAGCAGGTTGGGCCATCCTCCATCTAAAGCTTCGCTGTTACAGATTGCTTGGTCGGCTGGTCCCTCATTCATTTTGTGGAACATTTGGCTCGAAAGGAATAGGCAAATTTTTTGGGAGACTCAGGTGGAGCTCAGCGCCCTCTGGGAAAAAATCCTCAACTCGCTGCAAGAAACCCTCCTGGCGAAGGGTAACAGGGCCGAAGCCCTGGGACCAGAAGATGCTGGTATTTACTCCCACATTTCTTGTGCACCTTTTGCTGCCCCCTGCATCACGCCTCCCACACGCCCTGTGAAAAGAACTAGGCAGCAGCTGCGACCTGTTAGTAGGATGGGACGTTAGACTCCCCCTGTGCCTGGAACAATCAAAATCAACACTGATGGCTCTACGAGGGGAAACCCAGGGGATGCTGGTATCGGAGGTGTGGGGCGTGACAGCTCAGGGGATATTCAGTTTCTTTTTTTTGTCTATAAGGGCCGGTATACCAATAACCTCATGGAAGCTATGGCTATCTTGCAGGCGGTGCAACAATGTTGCCAACATGGCTGGTCTAGAATTATCTGTGAGTCGGATTCCCAGGTTGTTAATTTGTTAAATAATCAAAAATTTGTTAATGTGGACTGGCATTTCGCTGTAGTTGCCCAACAGACTCTTCAGCTATGTACTTCTTTGGATTATGTGGTTTTCAAACATATTCCCTGGGAATGGAATGGGGTAGCTGATTGTCTTGCCAAATGGGCCTCTGAGTAGGGGCCCCTTTGGAGTATTTCGGAGCATACGCTGTTGCCTTTGGAATTCTCTCAGAAGCTGGCTCAACTTGTTGACTAGGATAAAGCTTTGTAAATTCGTTTGTTTCGGTTTCTTTCTGAATAAAATTTTTACCCCTTTTAGTTTTTTTAAAAAAAGTTAGGAATAATGTGAAGACTTTTTTTAGAGTAATTTTATTTTATTTATTTTTATGTAAATTCAAGATTTATTCAAGATTAAATCTCTAAAAAGGTATATAAAATTGATTATGATCGTTAATTATATTTTCGGAATCGTTAATAATTATTGGATATTTTCTACATAATTAGTAATATATAATATATATGTAGTATTATATGGAGATTTAAGTCTTTGTTATATTTTAAACCGATTCAAATTTCCGTCAAAAACCATCATCTATATTAAAAAATAGAAAACAATTTTCAATTTTTTTTAAAAAATTATAATAATAACAATAAATTAGAGGAAAAATAAATTTTTTATATAACAAATAAGTTCAAAGCCTCGAAAACTCTTATATCCTAAATTTAATAAAAAAATTAATTCGAAAAATGTGAAATTGAAACTCATGTTACCCTTGGGCCAATTGGCATTCCATTGCATGCATATGTCATACCTACATTCAATAGTTAATAGAAACAAAACCTAAATGTGGAAAAAGGAAAGTTTCTATAGACACTAATGTGTGCATAAATGCCTAAAGATGCAATGGCCATAACAAGTTATAATATAATAATAGAAACTTCGAAATCTGCAAATGTAATAGAATTTTGCCTGTAATTTTCTGCACCGTCTCTCCAAACAACACCTGGTAAATTCTTATGTTAACAGAGCATACCAAAAACTAACTTGTTCTATTGTTATATATTATAATTATTTATATTAGTTATTGTTATTATATATTAATATAATTGTAATATTAAATATAAATTATTATTATTAATAATAATATATTATATTATATTGTATATTATATATATAATATTTATAATTATATATTAATATTATAAAATATATAAATATTTATTTATTTTTTTATAGATTCTAATTTCCTTTTTAATTATTTGAGTTTAATAGATGGAAAATGCAGAGATTTGATAATATTATTTGTTTAAAGAATCAATTAATATCATTTTTTTACAAGAGGATATTTGTTGCAAACTTTACTATTATGTGGTTTGTTACAGAAAGTGAAATGAGTCTTTAATATGATAATTGTAGTTTGTATAGAGGAAATTATAATATCTAGGGTGGTGCCTAATTAGGTATATATCAGATTGTCATAGTACTTGAAGAAAGTATGGAGCAATTAGTGGGAATTCAAATTAAAATTTATAGCACTTATAATCATGATTGTGTTTTTGTCTCTCTTTCATTCACCAAATAAAAGGAAATGAGCACTATTATTACCAATATAATTGTAGTTGTTAGTATCACTAATGAAGAGAATAAAAAAAGCTTGAAATTTGTATCCATAACTATTTGTATATAGAATCTTATCTCGGTCAATTAAATTATATAGAAAACAACTTTCATTTAAGAAATTTTTTCATTTTTTATTTAATTAGTTTTAAAATAATCGAATTTAAGTTTATATAATTAATAAAGATAGATATGCCAATAAACTTTATGCGTGTATTTGCAGATGGTTCTTCAATTATTAATATTATACATATTTTATCTTATATAATATATAAATATTATTATAAAATAATAACTAGTATTTTATAAATATTAATATAAAATATATACTATATTATATTATTATACTATATATAATTAATATATAAGTTACTCTTATCATATATAATATATTATATTACAATACAACATTATAAATAGTTAAATATTATATATATGGTTAACTAATATTATTTATTAGGTAATTATATATATCTTATAAATAATTTATTATTATTATTATTATTATTATTATTATTATTATTATTATTATTATTATTAGATATTTTATTTATATTAATATAATAATAATAAGATTTCAATGTATTAATAGTTATGAAGTTTAAATTACATTTGTTAATTATATGTATTTTTTTAGAGGTCATTATAATTTATGGGTTATGAATAAATATTATTAGTGTTGGGAAACTTAACTACATGGTTTGGGTAAAAACAACGATCGCAAAGCCATCAATGGAATAAAATCTTTGTTAAGTACATACGTGTTAACGTAACTATAAGGCATGTATGTGTTATTGAATCGTCATCACCAAGATGGCATTGAACCTTTCACCACTTGCATGATCTATATGGCCTTGCCCTTCCCCACCACTTCACCATCGCTCAAGCTCATCATGAAACGAAACGTCTCCTCCACATCATTCAAAATCTTTGTTAAGTACATATGTGTTAACGTAACTATAAGGCATGTATGTGTTATTGAATCATCATCACCAAGATGGCATTGAACCTTTCACCACTTGCATGATCTATATGGCCTTGCCCTTCCGCACCACTTCACCATCGCTCAAGCTCATCATGAAACAAAACGTCTCCTCCACACACACCTTGATGGAAACTTATAAAAAAATTCACATTATTTTCCATCATCACCTCCACTAGAAATATAAGGTTATTGTTACTTAACCTTTCATGCAAAAAATGTGAGACAGTGTCAACAATCACGAGTTTCGAGTTAGTTACAACTGTCGATTTACATTCACACTTTACAAAACACCACTTTATAAAAATATAAAATTACCTCCCTTTTTCCATAACTTTCAACTTTGCACCACTTACGCATTGCTCAAGCTCATTGTGAAACACGACATATTCTCCTCGCACCACTGAATGTCACATTGTATGAAGTGACAAACCACCTTCTTTTTCATCATCACCTCTACAAAAAATATTAGATTATTGTTGTTTAACATTTCATCCAATAAGAAAATGAGACGAGCTCAGTGATCATGGGTTTCACGTGTGGTACTATTATTAATTTACACTCTTTTTCTTTACATAACCTTATTTTATCCAAAACAAAAAATTACATCCTTTTTAACATAAATTACACCTTTCAAATAACTTCTAATATTTAATATTTTTATGTGCTAACAATTTTTATCGATATTAATATTAATAATGTTAATTATTTTAAATAAAATAATATGTCAAAACTTTTCACCAATCACACTATAAATAAATGATTTCTTTTTAAAAAAACAAAATAAAATATAACCATAATAACAAAATATCAAATATCAAGATCTGTTTTTGTTTCGAGGTCAATATTTATCTTTTATCTTTTATTATCCACACCTTTGATAATAGAAACTACTCAAATTTGATGCTGAATCTTTTCCACCCAATTGGTCTGCTGCAATCGTCAACACCAAAATCTCAAAATTACATTTTCTGGCACATTTTCAGAGCAGCCCAACAAAGCTTTAAACTTGTACAATGGCATCAGAATCAGAAGACGATCCACTTGTTCTTAAACAGGTTTATGTTTTCTGCGAGGAAAGGTTCAAACAGTTGTGCATTAAAACAAATGCCAGAAACGAAAACGAAAAGGATCAGTCGATCGCAGGGCAACAATGGCATTTCTAGAAATCCCAAGGATCTGGTTTCATGGAACTCCATGATTACGCAGTATGCAAAAACTAAGAGAATCGAGGACGCACGCCAACTGTTTGACAAAATGCCTGAACGAAATGTGGTGTCTTGGACTGCCATGATTGCTGGTTATTCCCAGGATGGTCAATTGGAGGATGCACGCCAACTGTTTGACGAAATGCCCAAACGAGACACGGTGGCTTGGAATGCGATGGTTGCGGGGTATGCACAGAATGGAAGAATGGAGGATGCGCGGGAACTGTTTGACAAAATGCCTCGACGAAATGTGGCGTCGTGGAATGCGATGGTGGCAGGGTACGTGCAGAATGGGAGAATTGAGGATGCACGCGAAGTGTTTGATGTAATACCTGAACGAAATGTGGTTTCTTGGACTGCGATGATTGCTGGGTATGTGCAGGAGAGAAGAATGGAAGATGCTCAGCAGCTGTTCGATAAGATGCCAGTGAGAAATGCTGTTTCATGGACTGCGATGGTTAATGGGTATGCTTGGGACGGAAGAACAGATGATGCGAGGAAACTATTCAACAGAATGCCAAGGAGGGATGTGATTTCCTGGAATACAATGATTGCAGCATACGCCAAGAAGGGCGATATGGAGGAAGCGCATGGCCTGTTTGATAAAATGCCTGAACGAAATTTGGTGTCATGGAATTCCATGATTTCAGGATACAGCCAGTGTGGGAGACTAGAGGATGCACGGAAAATATTCGACAGAATGCCAGAACGGAATATGGTGTCATGGACTTCAATGATTGCAGGATATGCACAGGATGGGAACGGTGAGGATGCCTTGAACGTCTTTTATAAAATGCAGCATGCTGGTGTGAAGCCTGACCAGATGACTTTTGCCAGTGTTTTTAATGCATGTGCCTGCATAGCAGCATTGCAACAAGGCAGACAGGTGCATCAGTTCGTTATCAAAACTGGATTTGAATCGGATGTCTATGTTGACAATACCCTTATTACCATGTATTCAAAATGTGGGAGGCTAGACGATGCTAGGCACGCATTCGAAAATATGCACAAGCAGGATGCTGTTTCATGGAATGCAATGATCACAGGCTATGCCCAACATGGTTTTGGAAAGGTGGCAGTTCAACTCTTTGAGCAAATGCAACAAGAGGGCATGAAGGCCGACCACATAACCTTTGTTAGTGTTTTGTCCGCTTGTAGCCATGCTGGGTTAATTGATGAAGGATGGCACTACTTTGATTTGATGAATAGAGATTTTCGAATCACAGCCAAAGCAGAACATTATGCTTGCATGGTGGGCCTTCTTGGCCGCTCTGGGTTGCTGGATAAGGCAAAGGATTTGATTGATAGAATGCCAATAGAACCTACTTCTGCAGTATGGGGTTCCTTGCTGAGTGCCTGCAGGACTCACATGAACTTGGAGTTGGGTAAATATGCCGCAGAGCATCTTTTTGAACTAGAACCAAAAATGGCTGCACCATATGTTCTATTGGCAAATATGTATGCTGTAGCTCAGAGATGGGAGGATGTAGCAAAAATCCGAACAATGATGAAGGACAGGGGAGTGAAAAAGAAACCAGGCCTTAGCTGGATTGCGATAAAAAACAAGGTCCATATATTTGTGGCAGAAGACAGATCCCATCCCCAAACAGAGGAGATATACACAATGTTGTATAATCTTTCTAGAAAAATGGAAGAGGCAGGGTATGTGCCTGACACAAACTTTGTGCATCACGACATGGATGAGGAGGTAAAAGAACACAGTCTCTCCTACCATAGTGAGAAACTTGCTATATGTTTTGGGCTTATTAGCACTCTCCCAGGGACACCTATCCATGTCATGAAGAACCTTCGTGTCTGTGGGGATTGCCATACTGCCATTAAGTTCATTTCCAAGATTGTTGGTCGAGAACTTGTTGTGAGGGATGCCAATCGTTTCCATCATTTTAATGGTGGTCTGTGCTCTTGTGGGGATTATTGGTAATGTATGTCAAACAACCAAAAATACCCAATTTTTTCTTTGAAAAAATTATGTTCTACTCATTTTCAAGGTAAAAAGGAAGAATCCGCCGTGTAAAAACATCTGAAAGACGTTGCATGTTTATGAAGTTATGATGTGTGCTTTAAGTTGGTGTAAAAGCTTTATTGAATCCACTCATGAATTTATTCATTTATGTAACTGTGACTTGTTTTTCAAGTTTTTATTTATAATTTACTAGGGTAGCAGGTAGCAGGCAGCAGATACAGTCATTAGCATGTGGGTGTTTTGGTCTATCAGACCTTTTGGCAGTTAGATGCTAAGTTCGATAAGCTGCCCTAGAATGGTAATAATTTGGAAATGGGCTGAAGCACGCATCAGATAAGAATGGTTTGGAATGCGATGGAAATTTGGAATGAGACAACTTATCTACTGCTTTATGAGTATTTGCTCAAAATTAATGACGGCAGATCTCATATCCAGAACCTGTTTCAAATCAGCCTTGTAACCTGCTGCAACATGATTTTCAATTGTCTACACAGAAAAACAGTAGCAACAACAATTTTCTTCATCCTTGAGTCTCTACCTGTCAATTGAGTGCCAAAAAGGCCTTTGAACATTCTGACATGCTAGTTATGAAGTGCACGGCATTGTTTCTTTTATCAACATTGTCAGAAATGCAGAATTATATTCCGAACATATGCTCACAACATCCAAAATCGTGTCAAGTATGGTCTTCCAAAGCTCACACCCTAAATTCTAATTAAGTTTACAGACATTTCCAAAGGAAAGTCGGTCTTCATCTAAAGATAAGCTTGGTCCTCTTTAAGATGCCAAAGATCTTTAATTTATGTATATACAAACAACACACTTCATTAATTGCAGGACCCTTTTGAGGAATTAATATTGAGGTGTGTGAGAGGGGAATGTAGCATTAATCGATCATTGTTTAACATTTAACCATCATTCTTGAAAACTACGCCACGTCAGTTTCCCTCCTTCAGTGGTGGCAATTTGAGTCAGGTACACAGCAATGAGCAGTTCAAAGATGGATGCCTTGCCTTTTCAGATGGATTTTGTATCCAATTGACAATTTACTAATTTATTGCAAAAATTTTCTTGTACATTTTCTTTAAACATGATTCATCAAACAATTTAACCTATTCCCCATTATTCAGAGATCATTATCCTTACTTACACCCTCTTCCCCGACAAAAGATATTGATTTCCAAGTTGCCTCTTTAATTGGCTTATTCCTTTTAGCTTTAAAATAGGCTCCTAAATTTCACTATTTTGAAGTATTCAAGTCAGCTCATTTAGAAGCATTCATGGTAATGTAAATTATTGCCCCTGAATCATTACCTTGTTCAAAACTATTATATCATCCAGAAAAACAGCCAAAAATTTGAGGCTTACAAATGCTGGCCCTGAATATTTTGAAAGTAGCAAAAGCAGTTTTCAGTTCAAAGAGCTTGGGAGATATTTACACTTTTATACTGCTGAAAGTTATTTACAAACATTCCCGTCTTTAATTCTAATTAGAAAGCATCCACAACCAAAATTTTAGCATAATACCTTAGCACTCATACTTTCTGGTAAACATTAATTCTAAGAAAATGATGCTAATCTTTGACAATTATCTTTTCTAGACCTTGGTGATTCACACTGAGATATGCACCGAACCTTTTATTAAAGTACAAGATCTCAATCGTGTCTGAGTAACAAATAAACCCATTTAGCAAAAGTTTATCTTTTTTGTATTTCAGTCTCCTTACTTCACATAATTCAATCTCAATGACATCAATATGCACCGAACCTTTTATTAAAGTACAAGATCTCAATCGTGTCTGAGTAACAAATAAACCCATTTAGCATAAGTTTATCTTTTTTGTATTTCAGTCTCTTCCTACTTCACATAATTCAATCTCAATGACATCAATAGGCCATTTAAAAGGCTGTTTTCACTTGCATTATTAGCTTCTTGTTTCATCAAAAATTCATTCGATAAATCAATAAGGGTATATCCATTAATCTTTCAGAAGAAGCTGTTTTTTCACTTGTTCGTGGTCTACATATACCATTGAGTTGTTCAATATTTGTTCAGTCTCTTAAACTGTATAAATAAAGACTTGCCAAATTGATGGGAGTCCTTTCCATCTCATTTATGGTGCTCCAAGGAGTTGACAGGGCTTCAACTATAAAGTAGACCACACCAAGGAAGCTATTAGTGACATAGCAACATGCACCAAGAATAGGTGAGGATTGTAGGACATAAAATGATTTACTTTCTCAATGTAATGTGAAGATTAATTAATTGAACAGTTGAGCGGGTAAACAGTTAGATAGGACATAAAAAGGAAAGGACAATATTTTTTAATGCCCACAATGCCATGGGACTTGTTTAAGGTCTGCAAAGTAGATTACAGCATAGGAGACCACCTCGTATTCCCACTATGCAGGAAGCACCTAACTGTGCTTTGAATATAAACTATACATACCGTACCCACAGCAAGATTTGAACTTGTGACCTCCCTTTCACAACATATTATTCAATGTCTTTAGAAGTCACATATTTGGTATTGAACAGAGGGGGCATTATACTCCGTGTACTTGCATACTTTTATCCATCAAGATCAGTAATAAAAATTACAACAATCTATTCCTTATTGTTGGCATTCCATTATTTAATCTACATTGTTGATGGGGTTTACGAAATCTGAGTCTCTAGAACTATGTTTGGCAAGCCAAGAACTAATGGATGAGAAGGAAGATGACTTTGGAAAGATATTGTCTAAAAAACTTTAACGGGGTTGAAGTGATCCCAGTCTCTAAAACTATGTTTGGCAAGAACTAATGGATGAGGAGGAAGGTGACATTGGAATGGTATTGTGTGTAAAAGAACTTCAAATTAAAACATATAAAGCCATTCAAATTGTTGGGGATAAAAGGAAAGCTTTTGCATCTTGTTGCAGAATTCGAACCACTGTCAAGAAAGGAAGGGGTCTTTGTGGAAGAAGAGGCCAGAATTGATACAATTCACAAATGATGAAAATGTAAACAAAATCTGGGTGCAATTCACAGATGCAAGATCACAGACTTGATGAATGATTCTAGATTTAAACACAGGTTGTGGGCAAGGATTCACTCCAGGAAGTACTCTCTTGTGCATAAATTATTTTACGGTAATAACCTGCATGGAGTTTCTCTGTATATTGAAACATCTGCAGTTCAAATATGTTTAAAATGGTTAGCAATGATGTGGAGTAAATGGTTCCAATTGTAGATGATTGCAGCATGAAGCCTCGGAATAATCTTTTTGTTCCTTCAATAAGGAAGAATTGCGTGCTTGTTGTATTAAGGTGGGTACATATGTGAGATTGCTTTGGCTTGGAATTTTAGAAGAGCATTCCAATCTGCAGATTTGCAGAGATCCCAGTCAATGGCTACAGGAGTTCCAAGGAAACTTAGAGATTTTTCTAAGTGTGACACAATCTGCCATATAATATACTAGAAACGTATCAAATGTATCCATTACAGGAACATAATACATGTCATTATG
The DNA here is from genome assembly GCA_037957365.1 of Torreya grandis. NCBI lineage: Eukaryota > Viridiplantae > Streptophyta > Pinopsida > Cupressales > Taxaceae > Torreya > Torreya grandis. Next base: position 2,004,569 of record JARHVA010000427.1, read on the forward strand.
CTTATCCATTTGCACCAAGGAACATATTTTGAAGCATACAGTTCAATGTTACATCACCATTCCTGATATGAACCATAGGGTCATCATTATAATTATTTTGAATTGTCTAGGGAGCGAGAATTTTCTAATGTACATATTTCCAGAAGGGACCATTTCCACGATTTTATTGCGGCATCATACAATTAGCGATCACCATCTTCAGCACTGATTTTAACTATGTTTGAAGGCCTGCCTTCTCAATTTGTAGCAGTGTGACACCAATTATAAATTAACTCAGGAGTAACAAGTTTATTTAAGCAGATTGGCATTTGACTGCATTAATGATAAATAAAGAGAAATTTCTTCGGCCACAGACTCAGAATTGCATGTTGTTTGATTGCAATTACTTGATCACTATGGCACCGATTATGATTTCAGAGACTCTTCCAAAAGCATATATTTTTCATACTATCAATGACACAAGTTGACATAGCATGCGCTTTACTGGATATGTGAAGAGAGAGCATCTCAACAAAAGGACAAATCCTCATCTTTGAAAGCTGGTCAAATTTGTGGAATATTTCTCCTGGCTGTGCCATAAACTTTGCATAATTCTCTTCCAGTGCCTGGGGGTCACCCATCTACCTATCTCACACTTGAGAATCTGGGAACTAGTCCTTAGCTAAGGTATGAGTATCTTCTCCTCCTATTTGATTTTATAAGTTATATGTATACCCCACCTTGTATGAAGTCATTTTTGGAACATCAAGATCCATCATAAAAGCTAGTGTCAACTATTCCTTATCATTTTGTTCCATCATTCAAGTTAGCATCAGCCAGATCCCATTATGCCAATAGAAAGCAAGGTAGAAGGCTAGGGCAAACCTGCAGCAAGGGAAGGATGCAATATGATGTCGAAACACACATTCACTCATACATTGTATGCAACATTCCCAAGCCACCTGACTGCAGGCAAGCTTATATTTTTCTTTAGCATGCCCACTGGAGTACAAGAATATGTATTTTCTTACCAGCTTTCTTAAAAAACTGATTGTGTGAATGTTGTGATGGGCAGGTTCTTAAAACTGCTAGTACGACTACAATAACTGCAGTGGAAGTTGATTAAGTCCTCATATTTCTAGGAAATTCCTACCATTTCTTATACTTTACATAATCTAAAATGTTTTTATTTTCAACAACAGGATACTAAATAATGGCAGCAATTCCCCTCTAATGTTTATTATTACTTTTTTTTGTACAATTTTGAACTTTTTAAACCAAAAATATAATTAAAAAAACATTTTTACCTGCGGGTACCTGCTCGATACCCCCGGGACTGGCCAGCAGAGCTTGGTACATCAGGTTTCATCGTGGGATGAACAACCAAGCTATACCCAGTTCTGCCGGGCAGTACCCAAAGGAGGACCAGACTGGTACCGGTACCCAAAATGTACCATGCCAGGACCAGCCCACCCGTGTTCAGGTACCCAGTAAGGTAGTGTTGAATAAAATGAGTTAATTCTGCATAGGATTTGGACATTTATTCATACATGTCCAAAAGACCTCCTATCTAATACTCTTTCAAGGCATATTCCTATGCTAGATAATGAATTTCATCTTCTCCACCATGCACCTTTCTATTTACCATTTATAATATTCTGGCTTTTGACGATCAGGATTGTGTCCTTTGAGACCACAGACTACTGCAAAATAATAAATACCTTTCATTTTCTAATGTATTTAATATCACAATTATCCTTGTTTGCACTGTACTGGTTGTTTACTCGATTGGGTTTTACCTGATATGAGAAACCAAACAATCAGAATTCAAGAATTTGAAACAAAATTGCCCCCCTTGTAGTCATGTTGTTTCGACTATTATTGTCAACATCTATTGCAGGAATTGAAGAGTGGATGCGCATATAGAGAGAACAGGACAACATATAATGCAACCATATGATCTGGAGTTCAAGATAAAAAATTAGACTTCATAAGAATCGAAAATCCCGTTAATGTAGAACTATCGCACAAATTCTATCATATCACGCATCAATTTCCTTAGCTATATGATTTACATATTTGTTTGTCGCCAGTAAGAAAATATGAGGATATGCTTATAGTTATAAGACAACTGTGTTTTATCTTCATCAGAAAATGAACCAAACTTTACTCTGATTTAATGTTTACCCCAATATTTTTTAAAGACACATTTTTCAACACTTTATAAAACTGAGACCAACTATGAGCTCACACTCTACAGGCACAATGATAATGCTCTCAATCTTTATTCACGCTTCAAAAATATAGACAAACAACATTACACACTTTACTACACACCATTATAAAGTAAAAGATGTTAATCATGCTGCGCCACCTGATAAACCACACAATTATTAAGCATCTTAACTACTGAAACACAACTCTGTCTGCTATGTTATCCTTCTTTCTACATATTTTCGTGCATATTTGTGCATTAACTACATTGTTTCACTGGCGGCAGCTGCTCCTCTCTCTTTCTGCTTCACACTGCTTGGACCCAGTGCATCTGTTGTCCCAGAAACAGCCAAAGTAGGGTACCCTCCATTGGCATCGTCTTCTGTATTGTTAATAGGAACCCCAAACACCCCATTTGGTGTATCAGATCCTGCATCCACTGCTGCTATTGTTACTGCACCTTGACCAGAAGTCTCATTCAAAGAGATTTTTTCTTTTAAATCTGCATCTAGGATCTCATCTTTGTTTTTTTGCTCTGTGGTTTCCATTGATTCAACCTCAGATACTTCGTCTTTGTAGCCAGTCTCAGAAGTTACCTCCTCCTCTTCCTCCCATGGTGAAGATACAACCATTGATAGATCAGTTTCCAATGTGTCGAACAGTTGGTTTAGGCCAGGTTGCCACAAAATTTCTCCACTTTTACCTTTTAATATGAACTTGTACTCGATATGTTTTCCAACAGGAACATTCTGCAGGAACACATTATAAGATTCTAATCAGATAGATTTGCATGGTCAGACTGAAATTCATCATGATAAATGCAACTAAATCCTAGTGGAAGACAATAAATTTTAAGCTACGGTGGCAAATATGGTATGTGTGATACCACAAAGTGAGAAAATAATAAACAAGTGCACATGCAACTTTGTATATTTTTCAGATACTGTTAGTGATGTCTACGAAGTAGTGCCCAGAACAAAATAACTGCAGCCACTGTCACATACGTCCTTCAATTTACATGAAAATGACAAGAAATCCTATGCCTTATACCCTTCTTGCAGGCAATGTTCCTCTGCAAAAGTATGATAATGATGTCCACCAATATGACAAAACATGAACGAAGTTAATACAGAAACGAAAAACAGAAAGCAGCAATATAATTGAAACAATGCCAAAAATGGTCATATTAAGTTGTAATCAAATTACAAGGATCAACAGCCTCGTAGTCCTTCTGAAAACCTGAAGAATAGAACGAGGGAACATCCAAAACGTAAACAGGAAATTATGATTAACCCTGGAAAATATAGATTTTTGAATCAAATGATCCAGAAACAGACAAGGTTGTTCCTCTAGATCAATAACATGAAAGATTGGAGCACAAGGTGTTTGACGATCCCTTCACAGAAATTTGGTGTCAGGCATTTAGTCAGACGAGAAAACTGATATCATTATGTTGCAAGAGGTGGAAATGGCAGGATTTCACCTAGAAAGAAAGAAACTATATTAATGTCCACAGATGACCAAAAGTAAGCCAATGGGACTGAAGGATACAACCATCAGCAATAGAAAGTTCTAGGAAGCGAAAATCCTAGAAGAGTTCTGAATTCCATGAGTTGGAGAATATTTGTAACACACCATCCACGAGGGAAAAATTGGGGAAGGTTTGGGAATCAGTAAATTGATAAAATATTGCATGGAAGGACCAGAGGACAGATGTGCACAGGCAAGTTTGACATACAGATAGGACCAAGGCCTTTCGTCTATTTACATACTGACCACAGTTTGGGATAGGATGAAATTTTAGATGGACGATGGAAAAGCTCACCTAGTTTGAAACGGGTCGCTGGGGTGATTTCAATGTAGTCGAAAATTGGAAGAATGGAAGCTGACATCAGGTGTTATAGAAGTTCCTAGAACGAAATAAAAAGACATTGATTTTGATAAAGTACAACAAAGTCATGACACGTTCTGTGGGATAGTATTAATACACCTGGTTTAAAAGTAGAAATGAACAGAATTAGAAGATTAGGAGGTTGGATAGGTTCTCCATTAGCAGAGATTCAAGAACGTATGCCCCAAAAAGGTAGAGGAGTTGAGGTACTCCTGGCCACTTTGGTCTGATTGCCTTCCCATTCAAACAGAAATGCAGATTAAGGATCGCAATACCAAGCAACAGTGGCTGACCTACAAATTGAATGGGCCCCATCTTGAAAGCCTGAAATGCAATGACACTTTACAGAAATATAGAACTCGCAGCAGTGCCCCCATGGGGATAGAGATCGGGTATTTTAGTTGAAAGGTTCAATTAACAGGGTAGAGAGAGAGAGACAGGGAGTTGAAAAGTCGGCTAGAACAAAGGCTGAAAAGATGAGGAAATTCAGGCCTCTTTTGACATCAGTCAAGAAACAGCTAAAGTAGTAATTAAGTCTGCCATAGAGAAGGAATCGAAATAAATGGATCAAAATGGAAAATGTTTTAAAATTCCTTCAGACCAAACAAAACAGGAATAAATACTTTTTTCATGTAACATATCAGTTTGGCAAAATCCGAGAAGGATGTCGTAAGTACTGACAGTATCTTTTCAAAGTTAAGGCCATCATGGATGAAAAGGAAGCACATAAAGAATATTGCAGATATTTTATTCCAAAGAAGCTCTCTTAGTGGGCGATGCAGCAAGGAAATCTTTGCAAATCTTCTTCAGTTTGCAGATCTGGAATCAGTCTGTTTATGTGGCCAATGGTAATAACCCATGATGCATGGTCTGCATCACACATGCAAGGATGTTGGGGGCTAGTCGAGTATTTTAACACATTTTGATGATCGTTACAGAGACTCAATGTCTATCCAATAAAAACATGGATCATAACATTCTCGACAGTCATCATTGAAGACTTGTCAAGTTATCAGTAGTGTGGATAGGAAATTCTTACCATTCTGAGCTGAAACTAAATGAATTCCAGATTACTAATAATAAACCTCAGTGATAAGCACAACTCAATACAGAAACAAGTTTTATGCTCAGGAACAACATGGCCTTGCACAAGCATCTGAGGGGGTAACTAGTACTTAGGATATTTTTGGTGACGATATTATCCTGCTGGACTGCGGCAATTGATGGAACAGCAGTTACTTTCTGCAAAGACCAGGAGACAGGGAAGCTGATTTTGATCTGTTCAATTTTCATGAATTTCCTGTCTGGTTGTATCTGTTGGGAATTGCATCTTAAATCTAGACATGGTCTATGCCGATGACTATGCCTCTGGATATGATTCTTTATTTCTATGATATTTTGGATTATGAAAACTCCTTTATTTGCCATTCATAGGCTATGGCTTTGGCTGGCCAGTTTTTGGCAGGATTTTACTGGGCCGTTTTGAAGGTCTGAAACTATTATAATTTCATTCAGTGGCCCAGTCCTGTATAATAAAAATATGTACTTTTTATTTACCAAACAGAAATAAGGTTTTGGATGATTTTTTAATAAGATAGCAGGAAAATGGGCCATGGGGTCCACTTTGCAACTCAGATCAAAACTATTTCATTAAACCATTGTCTAAAGCGGCATCCAAATTTGGGTTCTGTAAAGTATGCTCACTCAAATTATTCTATTTCCCTTTATCTCAATGTAATCATTAGTGTATAGACCTATTGGTGGTGTGTCTAAACTACTTGAGGTTTGATTTTTGGCTAAGGTTGCATCACTGCGGGGGTACATGGTTGGACAGGGTACAGGTGTGCATCACCCAGTGCAAATCCCCAAGACTTGGGTGCACAAGGCATATGGTGTGTTTCTAGTATACACAAAATTTATATATGTATATTAACCATGGACTAAAAAAGATTTCAATTAACTGTACATATACTGGTACAGGTGCACAATGGGTACAGGTCTATACTAGGTGCATCTGTTCTGGGGCCTCATGCATGCGCCCATATATTTATGGGTTTAACTCACAAACGCATTATAACTTATTTACTGTAATTCTATAGGATTAGCATTTCTATTTATCTTTCCTCACCTAAATCCAATAAAGGCTATTTCAATTCTTGCCAGGAAATAATTGCTCCAAATATGAGTACTTGTATAACTTGCTTTTGTATTGAGATTTTGCAAAATTAATTTTGAAGGCTTTCATTTAATCTGATAGTATTAATGCAAATTTCAATTTAAAAGAATGATTCAGGATTGATCTATGCCCATGTGTTTTTCCTTTAGACTTTTACCAATAGCCACACCACACGCACACATACACATTAACTTGTACTCTTACCACTTGTGTTGTCCATATATCTCCCTCTGACCACTCAAGAGGAAGAGCCGCTTTTGGGTCCCATGTTCCGAACTGCGGGTCCTCTCCAACTACAGCAAATTGCTGGCCAAATTTGCATTTCTTTTGTAAAACGAACTTCACATTAACCAGAAGTGGCCCTGCAATAAAACAATTTCAAAATTTCTGGTGGACTTTTAAGGCCTACACTAATCATGAAGAGAAATCTATGTACAGGTGCATGCAATGGAAAAGGCCATATCAGAAATTCAGCTTAAAATATTGTATTAATGCTATTAACCCCCAAAAAACTTACACTAATCATAAAGAGAAATTTATGGTATAAGTGCATGCAATAGAAAAGGCTATATCGGAAATGCAGCTTAAAATATTGTATTTATGCTATTAACCCCCAAAAAACTTACACTAATCATAAAGAGAAATATATGGTATAAGTGCATGCAATAGAAAAGGCTATATCAGAAATGCAGAGCTTAAAATACAAGTGCATGCAATGGAAAAGGCCATATCAGAAATGCAGCTTAAAATATTGTATTCATGCTATTAACCCCCAAAAAACTTACACTAATCATAAGGAGAAATCTATGGTATAAGTGCATGCAATAGAAAAGGCTATATCAGAAATGCAGAGCTTAAGATATTATATTCATGCTATTAACACTGAAAAAACTTACTGCTGAACACTGCATAAGTCACTGCCAAAAGGTAAAGCAGAACATTATTTTTGTTTATGCCACTTATAAATTACCATCTTGTCTGTTATTTATCAAAGGAGAACAATAACATTTGTTCCTCTCACATTGCCACGTATGTTAGGACAAATCAATGTTAACAAACTTTATGATACAATCAGTCACGAGTATCTTAAATACTTCTTGGATCACCATTCTAACGAAGGCAGGCATGTCCTTTGATGTCAGTATAATTTATCTATGTTGTTGCACTACTAATCTTTAGCAGAAATAGAAGCCAGAAACTGGTGCCACTGTCATACCAATCAAAATGCATGTTGGATCATGGATTGTGATCCGCATTTTGTAAAAAATATAATAAATAGATAAGGTTTACAGAATCAGAGTGTAAGTTAAGAACTTTGACAATATCTCTTATATCGTTGTAGAATTTAACAATCATTTATAGCGGTAAGTTGGTAACAAGCTTTTCTGCCTTGTACATTGATCTTTGCCAAAGATACCACAGCAGATTCATACAAACTACACCTTCAGGATTCTGATAAACAGATAAGCAAAGGCTTCATATTTGTGTTCCTCATAATTCCTTACAATAAATTGAATTCATAGTGTGTTTCAAGATACTAATTGCAAAAATCATCATATGCTGAAACACTGATTGGCATCAGTCACCTTCTTTTATCTTGAAAAATTCCATCCCCCTGTCAGAAAACTGTATTTCTGAGTCATGATAGTGGGATATAGTGTCAAGAATCTACACAAGACTGACAAAATACAGCATATAATTTTATGATTTTTGTAAAATTTCCAAAGATAAAGATCATTATGTTTGTAAAATTTATGATGGTATTGGCTTAAATTACAGATGTAACAAAAAACAGATAGTTGCATTTGAGAAAACCAAAGTTAATGAGATAAGCTTGGCTTGTAATTTCAGAATTTCAGAAAAAAACGATTTAATGAGATGTGCTTAGCTTGGAAATATTGATCTTCCAAATTTGCAGTCTTCTTGCTAGGTTGCATTGAGAAAACCAAAGCTAATGAGATAAGCTTGGCTTGTAATTTCAGAATTTCACCAAAAACCGATTTAATGAGATGAGATTAACTTGGAAATATTGATATTCCAAATGTGCAGTCTTCTTGGTAGTATAACAATTATGACACAATTCTTTTATGTTCTGATAGTTGCATTGAGAAAACCAAAGTTAATGAGATAAGCTTGGCTTGTAATTTTAGAATTTCAGAAAAAAACAATTTAATGAGATGAGCTTAGCTTGGAAATATTGATATTCCAAATTTGCAGTCTTCTTGCTAGGTTGCATTGAGAAAACCAAAGTTAATGAGATAAGCTTGGCTTGTAATTTCAGAATTTCACCAAAAACCGATTTAATGAGATGAGCTTAGCTTGGAAATATTGATATTCCAAATGTGCAGTCTTCTTGGTAGTATAACAATTATGACACAATTCTTTTACATTCTGATTCTGAACAATCCTGCTATTAAAATTTGATATCGTATGAACAAAGAAAGGAATATAGAGCATGCACCATGCACGAGCCAAATCTTGTGCTGCCTTTGTAGTTATTGGCCCATCAAAGCCTTGACCCTTGCAGAATACATGGGAAAATATTAGTTTCCCTGACCCAAAGACATCGAGTTAGTAACTATGTTAGTTTTTCCTGTGTTTCCCTAATATTTTGAGAGATAATTCCAAAGACTGGGTTGTTCCACTCTTTTGGTTTGTGTTTGATGAGTTTAAGGGGTCTGAAAAATATGTACATCTTGTAACCTTTATTCTTTTCAATTTTCTCCTCCTTTCCACCATTTTTGCGTTAAATGATGTATTTTGGGCTGTTGTTGCCAGATGTTTTCAATGATATTTTATTTCTCTGGGAACGAATCATTTTTTCTAACTGGATTCGCCAACAACCCAAGATAATTAGATCATGAATGTGTGCTGCTATCTTCCAGTGATCCATTCTTTGGAGATTATAAATTTGTCCAACTTCTCTACAATGTCAACATTCGCTTTCCTCCTGTTATACCAGGTATATCATTCTTGAGAAAATCCATGTCTATCATAATATTATACTCTATTGTTCTGTTAAAGAGATCCGCTCTGTTGGTTGATTTTCTGTTTTATCTCCTCCTGACTTAATCATATCCCTACCATCAATAGTTTACCTTTTTGCATTAACAACCAGCCTCTTATTTATTTCAAAGCTTTGGCCTTTAATGGTCTTAAAGGATCTGTGTTGTTTGAGACTCCAGTAAATTCTTATGCCAAATTCATATGAGAAAAATACTCCCACTATTCATTTTTGTTCCTCCCATTTTGCTTTGTGCTGTTTTAAATGTGTTTCCTGATCTCCTACATCTCCATCATGTTGAATTCAGTTTCCTAGGGAGTGAATCAACGTTTCTTTCATCTATCTTCTTCTCTAGATAGTGGTTTAGTGCACAATTCTATCCCTCTTACTCTCGAGAGACTAGCTTCATGGCTGGTTTCTGTTTTTATAATATACTAGAGATTGTTGCGGCATCCAATCTCCTCTAATGGCTTCAAATGTTTGCCTAATTAAAAGAAACTTATTTTTATCTGACAAGGCTGCTATAGTCGAAAACCCTATACATGCTGAATTTTTTTTCCATTTTTCCCGAGCTCTAATAAAGACATGGTGTTACACTCTCTATCGCTTCTTAATTTGCTTTTTGGAGTTGTTTATGCCATCCTTGTGATTTTCCACTGATTCAATGGCTGAGCCATTGATATTTTCTACCATTGTGTCTCCTCTATATTTCTTCTGATTCTGATATAATTTCCGGCCTTAATATATAGAGACTTTCCTGTCGCCTAACTAATGGGGGCCCTGTCTTTTCTTCTGCATGATTTACTTCCTCTATGTTTTCTTGTTCTCCTAGATTTCTGTTCTTGCTCTAGAAAGGGTCAAATTTTGGCTAGATGTCTGTGTTTGTGACAATTTCTACATCTGAAAGGCATACTTTCATAATCCAGTGACTGATCCCATGTCATCCTTGAGAATCTAGAAAAACTGTCCAGCAAAGGCTTTTCCAAATCCATTTTGACACAGATTCATGCATAGTTCAGCACCATTTGCTGAAAAGGAAGCTGTGATGCAACTATGTCCTTTCGAGTTGCATCACCTATCCTTTTTCATGTTTTTCAGTTTTAAAATGGAAATTTGCATACACAGCACTGGAAAAAATCTGGAATTAGAGTCTATATAATGCTTGCATGCTGCCAAAGGCATTCTTGAGATGTTGAAGCCCAACACCTCATTTTTCTTCCCATATACATAGAGAACATTTCATGGATTCATTCTACCTATTCAAGGCAATTTTACCTACGTTAAAAAGGGCTAACTCAAGATGTTAAGTGAGTATCCCAACTGGTATCTTGGAATACTTTATTTCATTATACGAGATTGATCCTTGTCTTCTCCCCAAAGACCCAATAACAGTGGGATTCTTATAAATACTACATAAATGAAAAAATGGAAGAAATTGAGACAAAAGAAAACCATTTATACATATTTAATGCACATAACACCACAATAGCATGCAATAAATGATCCCTGATTAGCCTATCAACCATACCCCACTAGGGAAATGCTTTATCCAAAATATAAAGAAATAGGACTTAAAAAGATTCAGAGGAAAACACCAATTGAGGACAAATTGGAAACAGGAAATTTAAAATCTTAAAGAGGCTGATCCTAGAGTGACTCCTTCCGATATTGTCATCATGTTATGAAACCTTCATTTCAATGTGTAAAAATGATGATCTGAAATGGATCCTGAAATTTTCCATAATTCAGTTGATTGAGCTGTTAAGTGAATCCCAGCTACTATCTTGGAATATTTTATTTCATTATCAGATATTGATCCTTGTCTTCTCCCCAAAGACCCAAAAATAATGGGATACTTATAAATACTCCAAAAATGAAACAATGAAAGAAGTTGAGACAAAAGAAAACCATTTATGCATCTTTAAAGCATGTAACACCACAATAGCAAGCAATAACTGATCCCCAACTAGCCTATCAATCATAGCCTGCTAAGAAAATGCTTTATCCAGAATATAAAGAAACAGGACTTACAAAGCTTAAGAGGAGAACACCAATGTAGGAAAATTTGGAAACAAGAAATATAAATCCTTAAGAGGTTGAACCTAGAGTGATTCCTTCTGATATTGTCATCATGTTCTGAAACTTTCATTTAAATTGTAAAAGTGATCTGAAACAGATCTTGAAAATCTCCATAGTTCAATTGATTGAGTTGATCAATTGTACAGCTTAGTTTATAAGACTAACGAACAACTTAACTTATACAAGTAAACCCGCACTATTACCTCGAGTGCCTTGGTTTCATCTCCACCTTCGCACAACCCCACACTTCGAGTACCTCCATGCAGCTCCAAGGATGATGTGCATTCCAAGTAATCATTTGTTCCATGCCGCAAAACTATGAAGACCATGTTGCACACCTCACCAAATAGAAGGATTGAAGGTTTAGCCACTGTGGAGTTGAAGGGCACCACCCACTTTCATAGGGAAATTTTTTGAAGATTAAGCTCAACACCATCCAGCACAACTCTATGCTCCACACAACACAGGCTCCGCACACTCTGCATGGTCTATGCAACACCACACCATGCATGCAACCTCTACACAACATTGACCATCGATGCAACCCCTTTAGACATACCACAAAACTTAGTTCCTACGCAAAACACCTAGATTGCACATCGGCCACATGAACACTTTGAGCCATGTTGTGTCATGCCAGGTGGTACTTCCAGGGCTCATGTTATCCCAAAGCATCTGTCAACATACCACGCCCCTGTCAATCAAGCCACATAAGCTTTGGAAGATGAAGAATCACACATGGAAGCCCAAATGGTTCAACTTCCATAACAGTTCTTTAGCCTTCACAACATTGTAATCTCTATATATAGTAATATACATATATGTAGGCATTAGATAGCCAGCAAATAGCAAAAGGTAGACAACCATACATCTTTCTCAAGAGGATGCCGTGTACAAAACACACAGATTAACATAATTTTCTATTCTAGTTCTATAACTTACTCTATTCTCCATCTTATTCAATAGTGCTTCAACATACACATATAACACATCTAGATCCTCATTTAGAGTGTTTCCCCCCAAACATCTTGGGATTCAAATCATTGGTATCAAAGTGGCTCATCTTGCATGTCCCATCAAAGGAGGTCGAAGTATCTGAAGCTTGGCATCAAACCACGAGATCCCTTAGACTACTTGTTCGGTCATTTCCAAGAAGTTTAGATGGAGAGAGAAAACACAACACAAGACGAAGTCCACGCAATGATAAAGAATGAGATTACAAAGGCTCCTCAAGCACGAAAGACATTTATGTTCAACTAGTTTGTTGAAGTCCTCGAACGAGTGGGTCGATTGGCTACAAAATCAAGGAAAGCTTTTGGTGGTCGAGTCCCCCTCTAGGTTTCAAGTAAATCTAGATGTTCTTGTGTTTGAAGACCAAAAAAACGCAGATGCAATTGATAATTGGTTAGATCAATTAGAGTAATATTTTTCTATGACTGATTTTTTTGATGAAGAGAAGATCAAGATGCACTTCTGAAAGTTTCTTCACGCATCAAGTGGTGGTGGCAAGCCCATACTTTGTGAGAGAAAGCCTAGATAAAAGATTAGTCTAAGCCAACCTAGGAAATCGTGGAAGCCTTCAAGGATTGAATATTATCCTGAAGATGTCTATAATGATCACCACATTCAATAGCAACAACTGCGACAAGGACATGACCAATTAGTTCAAGCCTACACCGATGTCTTCCATTACAAGTATGCAAAACTAGGCTCCTTCAAGCCAGAGCAATAGTCCTCAAGTACCACAACAACCTATGACCATTCGTCTAGTCTAAACTAAAGTTGGCTAAGGCCAGGACAATGGGAGAAGTTTATCACTATGCGGCAACCATTGAGAAAGAGTCTAAGATGAAGGGAAAGCAAGACACATCCTTCGTGCCAAAGAAAGCACCTTCTTTAGACAAGTTCAAACCGTCTAAGACAAGTAAATGGTGCGACAAAGACAAAACCAACAACCACTCCAACTCAAAGTGCCATGCACAAAAAAGCTAGCTTGCATGCAAGAGCAGAGGGTCAAGAATTTCAATCATTTCCAAAAGTTGAGGACACAAACCCAGAAGCTACATGCCTTAACGCAACCACAACACCAACAATGCTAGACACTGAAGCAAAACACCTATTCCATTCACATATGTGGGTGCAAGGGCCAACACTAGATTTGTTTATCAATGGCCGCACAACTCCAAGGATCATGCGCGCTTTGCGCAAACCCTGGATCCATATGGCACAACTCTGAATACCATTTTGTGCACCTCCCCAATAGGCGCAAAGTGTGTAAGTGTCAAAGACTTAGTCATTGCATGAATGTAGAGCCCCCTTTCGCGGGGTAACACCCATGCCAAATTTTTGATGATCAAGTTCAACATCATTTGGCGCAATCTGTGTTTTGCACAGCAGAACATCCACATTCTACGTAGCCTACACAACATTGTGCCCACTCCATGCCATGCATGCTACCTCTACACAACATCAGTCATCAACGTAAAACCTTTAGACATATTGCACAGGTCAATCCCTGCAAAAAAACCCTAGATTTTATGCCACAACAAGTGGCACTTCCAAGGCTCGTGTTATGCTAGAGCATTTGTCATCATGTCACACACCTATTAGTCTAGCCACATAAACATTGAAGCCCAAATAGTTCAACTTCCACAATGGTTATTTAATCTTCGGCATTAAAATCTATATATAAATATTTATAGCATTAGATAGCAATGAGATCGTAGAAGGTAGACAACCATACATCTTTCTCAGAAGTATGCCATGTACAAAATACATAGATTAATACAATTTTTTGTCCCAGTTCTATTACTTTCTCTATTATCAATCTTATTCAATATTGCTTCCGCATACACATATGACACATCTAGATCCTCATTTAGAGTGTTAACCTGGACCTCCAAGGATTCGGATCATTAACACATGCTTTTAAAATCATTAAAACTGAAGTGGGAAAGGCAAAAATGCAGAGTCAGAAGCAAAATGAGTGAAACAAGTACACTGGGGCTCCAAGATGATTCAAACATCCTGGGGCGATGCCATTTGAAGAATTTTTCCTAGGTGAAGGTTCCGACTGCAAAGGAAAAATGGGACAAAACAGCAGAATTGAGCGTCATAAGGGAAGCTGAAACAGTACTTCTTCCATCTCTTCGTGTGGGAGGCATTTTGAAATGTCTGTAAAACTTATTTGCTCGTCCCTTAGCATAAATATACCGCATAGGGGTCAAGCAAAGGCATTGCAGAAGATTCAAACCCAGCCAACAGATCTAAGGAGTTCTTGAGGTAGGAGATGATTGCAACAGCTAAGAGCAGCAATCAAACATGTTGAATAAGCAAGCGATCCACAATAGGGAAATCTAGGAGAGAAATGTAGAGGTGCTAGCAAAAACTGGAAATGCATTTGAAGGCTCAAATCGAGCAATTGGATTGTTAAAACTTGCAAGATGATAGTGGAGATTAGGAAGCATAGCTTCACTCTTCTGGAATTTTCCCACATTGGGTTTCTCCAAGGCAAATCCTCGTGTTAATCTCTCTTTACATGTGTGTTTGATTCATTTGCTCCCTTACTTTCACTTCCTGCAACTATTACACGATCTCAAGCACCTAGAAAAGCATCTAATTGATATGTTTAGCTGATTACGATCATAAAACTTGTTCATATCAGTTAATAGAAGTTGAATTCAATTCCACGTAAGTTACAGAATCTGCATACTCTTTTTTGCACTATTTGTTGGCGGTAGCATAAAAATATGAAATCTGATATGTAGGCAATGTAGGCATGTCTCAGATCATGTACACAACTGCATAAAGGATATATGATGTAGATGGCAACCATAAATCTGTAGGAACATCATTTTGCAACCTTATATTGCTGTTTCAGTAGCATAGAACTTAGGAACAACACATTAGCAATGTTAATTCCACATTGGTGAATCTTTCATTGGAATATCCAAGTCGATTAAGGATCATAAAAACTAATAAAAAAGATGTATTTTTATATATTTGGCCATAATTTGGGAAATGATTTCCTCGTGTTGCCACTACTTTGACCCAAAAAAACTGACATCCAAAATACCAGGCATAATAGACAAATAAATCTTAAGCTATTCTGTGTTACACATCTAGAAACAATGTATATATTCATAGGTCGAACACTTACTGATACCATACATGATTTATAGCTCATTTTTGCATCGATTCAAAAACATTGAGAAACTAAACCCAAAACCGGGCACACAAAAAAACTTAAGTCTTACCAAAGTATAATTAACTTTATATCAGAGTTCATTAGCAAAAGCCATCTCCATTTAATCACCATTCTGGATGATCTCAGCTACAAGTTCATGGAAAAGGCTAAATGGTCACTTCCTACCATGCTAGCAATATGATGCTAAGACATCTAATTACAGTAAGAATAGATGTGATATTCATGTAATATATGGAAAACCAATAGAAATATGTTTAAAAGAACAAATCTTACTGTTTATGAGAACTCTTTAAATCATCTGGTATTAGTATCAAATAATTTCAGCGAGCATATATGCGATATCCATGTAATATATGGAAAGCTAATAGAACCATGTTTAGCAAAACAAACCTTGCTCTCCATGAGAATTCTCAGAATCATCCGGTATAGTTTGTATAAGGACATCATCAGAGCTCGTCTCCTCCTGCAAATCAGTAAAGAATCTCATCAGAAACAGTCAGCACTAACATAGCTCAAAAACCTATAACCTCGTTTACATATAATAATGATTCCTGAAGAGATCTGAGTTAGTTGAAAAAAGAGACGATTCATCTGAGTAGCAAAGCATTGACCACTAAATCTGTGTATGGCTTACAATGGAATTTTCTTGTGAAAGTAGAAAAGTAGGAGATGATTTACAAATAAACACACCAAATGCAGATACCTGAATATTTATACCTGCATGCTTATCACTTATGCTAAGGGAACACATAAAATGATGTTTCCCCTTGTCAATATAAGGAAATTCTCCTTATTTATCATTTTTATCAAGATTCAAAACAGGAAGAGTCACTAACGTCCTTAGCTGGTATTCAGTATAGACATGCATAATAAAGGATGCAATAAACTATTCAAATTGAAGTTACTAGTTCTTAGCTTATTTTTAGCAGTTCGTTATTAATATTTAAATTTTGGAAAACCATAATATTGTTCACGAGGAAAAAATGGAAAAATAGTTGCTAACATTTTTAAATACTTTGTAGCAGTAGTGTAAAGAAAAAGCCAAACATTGCTTTGGTAGGATATTTTGTAGGTAAAATTCCCTCAAAACTAGGAAGCCCATGTTTGGCATGTGACTGGTATTCCAAGCCTCACTACATGGTTCTTCTTGTTTCAGTTTTGCGACCTAGTGATGTTCAATTGTGGCCCATGGATTTGAAGAATCTTGGTTGAGATTAGCAGCTAATGGGAAGATTTTTCTTTAGCCAAGGTTGCAGATATTGAATGGCAGATGTGGCTCAATTTCCCACACCATCTTTCGATACCATGGTTCATTCCACTGATACGTTTATCTGCCATGAACTTCATAGACCATTTTCTGCCAACCTAACAAGCAAGCCTGTGTGTTTGTTAACCTCATAATGTCTCTAAAGGAATCCACGAAGGTTCGGTTTGGAAACCTCATTTCACACAACCTGGGCATTATATCAATCTCCCAAATCATTGCTTCAGATGTCAAAGCACGTATCACAAAATTGGGACTCTCCTTTAATGCCCAAGGCCCTTCAAAACCCCAGTGGAAGATACCTCTGCCACTACATGGAGCAAAGAAGTTGGACCATTGTGGCTACAAAATATCTCCAATGACTACTCCTAAGACCTCATCTCCAGTACCCTAATGACCAATCCACCAAAACTTAGCATACTTGATACTAGTAATCAATCTCGAAAAACCAAATCACTCCTGGCTGTTGAGCTTCCCGTGCATAATTTTGGGAGCATTTGGATGCCAAACAGAAAAACAATAAGTCTCCAACAGATTCAAAAGCCCTCCTCGTCTATTATACCAAGCTGAAGGTCAATCTTTACAAGAGAAGCAGCAGCTTAAAAAATGGCAGATTACCCTTGCAGATTTCATTTTAAAAAAATCAATGTTTCCACCTCCAATGCCTTCGAAGTTTTGGCGCAATTTAGACTAGTTATGACCCTAGATTCCATTCCTCATACTTGATGAATTTCTTATCTTTGAATGTGCGGGGGCTCACAAATAGTAAATACAGGGAGGAGGATTTTGCATTCAGTCTTTGATATTGATGTATTGCATCTTCAAAAGTTAAAATTGGAGTGTTTTCTTTGTAGACACTGTTAATTGCATTTTGCCGCAAGTCAAATTCATTCAGCTACCCATGAAATTGTATTTTGCCACAAGTCAAATTCTTTCAGCTACCAGTGAAATTGCATTTTTCCGCGAGTCAAATTCTTTCAGCTTCCTATGAAAAAGACAAAGGATGGGAGATTAGGACTATTTTTATGTTCTCCTCATTTGCTCAGAATGTGGTTAACTGGGACTGATTTCTCAAACCAGTTGGTCTGCATGTTTCTTATTTGAGTGGGAATGTTCTTGGATTTGCCATCAAGCATGCCGCTAGCGTATAATTGCAAGGACCTATTTTTGGAGGTGGATGTTTGATTAACTCTCAAAATATCCTTGGCTTTTTTGGGGAGATTTAATGACGTCAGATCTGTCTGTGACAAAGAATGCTTGCCTCCTCTCAATTGATGTGCAGGGAACAAGAAGACTAGTTTGGGCTCAATGCCAAATTGGACCCTTGCAAGGACCTGTTTTTGGAGCTGGATTTTGAAGTGGATGTACTAAGATATGATGTCAGTTTTACCTTTTAACTGCAGTAGCGCCAGACTTGTTCAAGTTGTCTCTGAGTCTAATCTTTCTAATCGTTAGCATATATTTTTCTATGTTTTATGGTTAGAAGAAGTCTCAAAGTCACAAAATTAACTCAGTGCTTGATGTCTCGCACTTGCAGAGGCCCAACGGCTTATGGTACATTAAGGGAACTTATACTCTAAGTCCACATCTTACAAGGCACATTGGTTGGATTCAATAGTAGAATGGCTCCATTTCTAAAATGATCTCTTTTCCAAGAAGCTATGGTAAACAAATTGCCATTATTTGTTGAAGGGACTACAATGCTATAGCTAAGGAATATGAAGTTGAGTGCTCTAAATTCCGCCTGCATGTTTTTGATATTTGGAGCTTCGGAATTGAGAAGCTAAGCTTTGCCATCATATGCAGACACACAAAACCTATGAAGACAGAAAGGTGAAAATTAGGGTTTTGTCTCCATTAGGTAAAAAATGGTGGTGGTTGTCAAAAGAATTCTTCAAGGCCGTAAAAGCCATGCATAGTATTGAAAAAATTCCCACTTTTAAAACAATCACGAAGAGCCTAACCAACCTTCCTAACATCGTTAAGGAATTTCTAGAGCATTGAAGTTGGTGTTTAAGGTATAAGAGCTCTATGATTAAGGTAAGGTGGCCATGAAAGAAGGCATGGACGTTCCTCATAAGTTTTTTGCCATTCAAAGGATCATTTGTGATCAAGTTATATCAGTAGAGGAGTTGCACAATGTGCAACTTCACATGAAAAATAAAAAATCCCCGACTTGGAAGGTTTTCCCAGTGAATTTGTGATGGGCAACCCCAAAATTTCAGAGTTTGTAATGGTGATGAAGAATCTTGATTGGACATTGCATTACCTCAGGTGTTCCATATGGTTAAGTTGGGTAGAAAAGCCTGGGATTTCATACATTGTTGATTGCTTTTTTACCAATAAAAAACCTCAAGACCATTGTTGCCAAAAGCACAAGGACAGCTTGGGAATCCCTCAAACCCCACTATCACTAGATGGAGTATCAATTTCACACTCTTTTGTGGTTCCTATTGCTCTTTAAAGATGAACTTTTAGCAAAGAAAAATTGGTTTTACACTCATCATCTCTTAAGAAAAGGTATTTGGGCAGCTAGAGATATCTTTTATAATTTTATTTGCAGAAAAAAGTTTGAATCTCGTAGCAAGAGATTAAAACTAGATATAAGCTCTCTGATCAAGACAATTATTTTCATGGTTTGCGAACATATCCTAACACACCCTTCCATAAGTTGGGTGTGAAACTGCCTTATCCTTGATGGCAGAACTGGGGATGAATAATGAAAATTCCTTTGCCCGCTATAAGCCTAGCGATGCTTATTGGTTGTTGAAACATACCCCAACATTGCAGCCAAAAAGTTTGAATCTCGTAGCAAGAGATTAAAACTAGATATAAGCTCTCTGATCAAGACAATTATTTTCATGGTTTGCGAACATATCCTAACACACCCTTCCATAAGTTGGGTGTGAAACTGCCTTATCCTTGATGGCAGAACTGGGGATGAATAATGAAAATTCCTTTGCCCGCTATAAGCCTAGCGATGCTTATTGGTTGTTGAAACATACCCCAACATTGCAGCCAAAAAGTTTGAATCTCGTAGCAAGAGATTAAAACTAGATATAAGCTCTCTGATCAAGACAATTATTTTCATGGTTTGCAAACATATCCGAACACACCCTTCCATAAGTTGGGCGTGAAACTGCCTTATCCTTGATGGCAGAACTGGGGATGAATAATGAAAATTCCTTTGCCCGCTATAAGCCTAGCGATGCTTATTGGTTGTTGAAACATACCCCAACATTGCAGCCAAGCTTAACCACAGATGAAATGTATAGTCTTAGCTTTCAACTTGGCTTACATAATTCAGGGTATTTTGAAAGTGGAGCCTTAAAAGGAATGCTTTACCCTTGCCTTAAGTTTTTCAAAGGCTTTCTTTGCACTCTAGAGCGGAGTATTTGCCAATCCCTCAGCCCAGATGTTTCATTTATGCCAAACCTGAGAGTATCAAACATCACTTTTGCTGGCTTATAGAATGCATGGTATTTAAAAAGCACCTGTGGAGCCTAGAAAAGTATGCATTATACTTCTCCTTGGTTTTCCAAGGAATTCCCCTGGGCTCGAGAATAGAGTATTTAGGAATCCCTACACCAAATGTTTATGCCAAACATGAGATTGTGAAACATCACTTTTGGACCTATACCATGGCCAAATTCTTGTTAACATCTCTTGGCATATAACACTTCTTGGGGACACTTTCTACTGGCTTGTGGATTTTCACTCTATATTGCAAAATACTGAGACTTGAAAATCTTGTAATTTCACTTGCGCTAACAACATCATTATGATTTCCATGTTGAAAACGCCAACTCTATGTGAAACCAAGAAAGTTGCAATGGGGCTCAAAAACCTTATGCAACTAATTGCACAATGGGGCAATGCTCCCTACACTGCAAGTCAAGTCCCATTAGAGGATTCCATAGGGGATCTCCACAACCATAAAGGAGTCCTGCATAGCAACATCAGTTGGTCTCTTGCACTCCTCTATACAAAGAGCCACAAAGAAACTCACCTACCAAATCTACAAAGTTAGCACCACCACTGGGACCATCCCAACCTCGAGCTAGCCTAGAATGCCATGTTCGGTGCCAAACTTAAGAATCTGCCACTACTCTCCTCTAAATGCCTACCACTCGAGCTTATCATATCTGAAGAATCAATCACCACTCTCCTCTAAATGGGCTACTACTTGAGCTTGTCATATTGCCTGGGACACGCAATCAAGGGGATTGTGATGGCTATGATGTGACTGCCCCACACTGAGCCTCAAAATAATGCTTGGGACATTAATGATAGGCATGATAAAGTTCTGCCTCTTGCCACAAGACTTGTGGTGCCAGATGCATAGGGGGTCACATGGCCTCTTCATGTTTTGTGATTAGCTTGACCATCCCATGCACGGAGTTTCTTTGACATCAGCTTGGGTATATTCAGAAGTTACTCCACCTTGCTTTACATCAATTTGAAGTTATTTTGTATCATTTTGCTTTGGCCTACCGCCATGGTATAATGTTGATCTTGATCAGTTAAGTCACTTGCCCATTGAGGACTACCAAGGGAGCTCTACAATACCACCTGCTTGTATTTTATCTAAAGTTATTTTACTTATATTTTTTTGATTAATTAAAAGTTAAGAAAAACGAAGAAAACAATACTTAATGCCACAACTTTAAGACGGTAAAAGATTAGGGAAGCAAGTAAAAGAGATTGGCTTTTGAAATAGAGTAAAAATCAAACAAACTCTGTAACTAAATAGCATACAAGATCACCAACCAACTCGACACACACTCCAAAGTTGCATAACATTGTGATAGTGTAGAGAATTCAGGAAGGGTGTTGCACAGGTTGATGATGTAATTTTGGCAATGTGACTCACGCTTCTCTAGAAAAGGAAGAGGACATACACAACTGAGAGCAAAGGGAAAGATTATGGAGAAGTTGAATTAATTTGTATGAGATTCTTACAAAGCAACTAGCAACAACACTTGGTGGCAAGCCCAAACCAAGTACTGGCCTCAATCATTCCCTCCTATGTTGAAATAGTCCATCCATCATTGGTACAAAAGATTTGTAGCTGAACATGGGAACAACTAAGAAAATTTTATGAGGCAGAATTAAAGAATATTCAAAATGTCAAAGTTACAGTGAAATTTTGAATGAAATTCATTCTAAACTAAGAGAAAGGAGAATTAGTCTGTATGCACAACAAAAAACTCAAATCCTTAATGGTGTAATTAGAGGTGAATCTTATAGATGGACTCAAAATGAGATCCATGAATGATTGCTTCACTACTACAACAAGAAGTGCGCAAGTGTGTACGAGGGGTCCAATCGGACAATTTGGTATCCTTGTTTTATTGATATCTCCAAATCTCGACAGCTAAATCGCATGCCCAGGTTAAGAGTCATCAGTCATGGGATAAATCTAAAGATGCAGAATTACATGCTCTGTTCACCTATGTATGCATTGCCATCATACAATCTTATTATGAGAGCTGATTGTCTAGTGACCTTAGAAGTTTTTAAAATGAGCCTACAATGACAATCTATTAGTTTTGCTATGAATGTTTGACTATACCATGTCAATGGTTCAGCTCCTCTCTTATCACTTCCAAGTCCTCTACAAAAATCCCCTGATCAGCTCTAGAAAAATATGTGTAATTGCAGCTCCTCGATCGCAAGCTAAAAAACTATGTTCTCAGTGAAACCATTTGCTTTTGTCCAAGATACAGAAGTTTCTACTATGCCTCAAGCTCAAATCTTTGCAAGAAGGAACACCATTTTACATACCTCATAATAGTTAAGAGTCACTAATTGTCTTGTGATCTTTCACTCATATATATATAGTACAAACCCTATCTAACATTTATCTATTTGCAAGTATATATCTTGCACAAGTAAGATCCATATCTTTGAAAATTATCTATGATGGGTTTGTAGTTGTCCCATAATTTAATGAGATGTGATTGGAACTACTAGTTCTAGAAATTGTGCTACATTATGGGATTACCAATTGGTTCAAAATATTGCAAAAGGGAACAAAGGATAGGCTAAATAAAAACAACAAACTCTGTTATATAGGACAACACGTCTGCTCACACTTTATACAAAAATATTGGATAGGATGTTCCATACACTATAGCCATACCAATGGGAAGTTTCCCCCAAGTGCGGTTGGCCAGCCAACAGCGATGCTGTAGCCAAATGAATATGTCGGTTATGTTTGACCTTCAGCTTCCAATATGTCCATACTTGAGCTTACCATAAGCCTAATTGATATGCAAGGTAAATAACAGCAAACTCTCATTCAGGCAGCAATAGATTTTCATATGGTAGATCTAACATCAACATTGAGAATTACATTGTGCATGCAAGGAAATCTGACACTTGATCATCAGCCAATAACAAATCAAAAGTTGCTGGATGATGCACTTTTTTCTTCTCTGGTGAGATGGGTGAATGGAGATCAACCGAAACTTCAGAACTACAAACTCCTTCAAACCCACTTCAAACTAGAATCAACCTTTTAACAGAGATATCTAATAGCATCACAACGGCCAGCTGGAACAAAAGAGTACAGAAACTATAACAATACCCTAAAGCCTTAGATTGTAACAGCAGCCTTCATTAAGTATGAGTACTTGAAATCAAAACATGATAATAGTTTATCTTGATGTGGCACAACCACAGTACCCAAAATGAAAAATCCTTTTTTACGGTCATTTATATTAAACTCAATAACACCCTCAATGTAAAATATCTAAATGATTGCTAAGATATTGGAGTTGTCCTCCAAACCTCAAAGGCCAAACGCTTCAAATTGTAATTCCTCCACAATAGCCATTACTCCAAAATAACTAACATTATTCAAAAATAACCACTTTTCACCAAAGGATGATCATTTAAACCAATATTACTACTATTTCACCAGCACAATCATTATTTTTACAATAAATTAGTTTTACAAAATAAACAGTTTTTAAAACTTAACTTTGACAAAACTGCCATTATTTTATCAACACAACCATAATTTTACCAGAATAATCACTGTATTTGACCAAGATAAACACTGTTTCACCAATATAACCTCTTTCACCAGCACAATCATACTTCCGACCAACACTATCACTATTTCACTAAAACAACTACTATTTTTAACCAGAACTACTATTTTTAACCAGAATAATCATCATTTTGACCAAATCTGGTAATTTCAACAAAATAACCTCCATTAAACAGAAAAATCACCATTTTCACCAAAGTTACTGCCATTTCAGAATCAAAATCATCATTAGAGAAATTTTAAACTTCCACAGTCCTTGATTATTGAACAAAAACAATTCATGGGTATGCAGTTTCTTCCAAAAATTGGTTTTCTTTCATAATCATCATTTTCACCAAAATAAGCATCCTTTTCACCAGAGTAATAGTCATTTTGAACAAACGACCTACTATCCCACCGGCATAATCAACCATGATTTTATCAGCATAATCATCATTTTGAAGCAAAATCATCATTTAAACCAAAATTGCCGCTGTTTAACCCAAACAAAATCAGAGGATGGCAGCTAAATTACTGCTAATTTCACCATAATAACAACTGTTTCACCATCTTAACCACTATTTCATCCAAATTGCCACTATTACACCATACTAATAAACACTACTTTGCCAGCATAATCGTTATCATAGCCTAAATTCAAGACTATTTCACCAAAATAACATCTATTTCACCTGGGTAATTATCGTTTTAAGTAAAACTAGCATTATTCATAATCATAATAATTTTAATAAAACAGAATACCACTATCTTGCCAGAATATCACTTTCTTGAGAAAATAACCACTATTTCAACAGCATAATAATCATTCTGACTAAAAATCCCAGTATTTCTACAAAATAACTGTTATTTTACTGGAATAATTATCATTCTCGGACAAAAATTACCACTATTTCACCAAAATTACTGCCATCTAACCAAAATCGCTGCTATTTCACCAAAATTACTGCAATCTAACCAAAATCGCTGCTATTTTACCAAAATAACCAGCACTTCACCTGCATAATCATTATTTTAAATATAATAACAATTATTTTACCAGCATAATCATTTCCTTGAACATAATAACCACTATCTTACCGTCATAAACAAAATCGTTATTTTGAACAAAAATAACCACTATTTCACTACACTAATCAAAATTTTGAACCTAATAACAACTAGTTCACCGGCATAATCATTATTTTGAACAAAATAATAAATTTTTCACCCGCATAATCACTATTAGGAACAAAATAAGCACTATTTGAGGCACTTGCTTCAACCCGCGCTCCCCTGAAGACGGATCCAGTACTTGAATCCGAAACTCAGACAAAAACTTTTTTAAGCAGATGTATCCAGAAGACTATTATACAATATTTTACTGCTACGCTCAAAACTAAAAATAACTACTATTTCACCAGAAGAAGCAAATTTTGAACATAAAACAACTATTTTAACAACCGAATTATCACTTTGAACGAAATAAACACTATTTCACCAGCACGATCACTGTTATGAACAAAATAAGCACTACCTTACCAGCACAATCTTTTGAATAAAATAACCACCATTTAACCAGCACAATCATCATTTAACATTTGAAAGCAAATTACCTTTATCAACCAAAAGTAAAGCAAGTAAAGATCTGGAAAATCAACATACCTTAGTAGAAACAGGAACTGTCCAAGAACGCCTGTTATTATTCACAGCCGCACCGTATGGCAGAGGCCTTGAACGCACCAACAAACCCTCGGCCAGATTCAAAAACGCCTTGCCATCTTTAGCTCTCTTATTCGCCCCAAAATTATCAGAGCTTCTAGCAAGACTGTTCAGCTGCGGAACGCGCACACTACAGGCAACGAGAGACTGCATTTTCCTTCGCCAAATTTAACCACACCTGCAAATTCAGAGGAGGTGATTCAGCTCCAGCAAAGCTCACAACCAAAGCTAAGAAATCCTTCACTATTTATACAGATCGAAAATATAATTAAAGCTTAAAGAAAGTGCTGATCAGAATAAATTCTTTCATCAGTACGAAACCTGGTAAAAATACTTTGAAGAACGATCAAGTCTGTAAACTTATTTTGAAGTTATATTTATCTACATGGATTGTGTATGCAAGTCAATCATCAGAGCGTATATCGTGTTAATTTAGATAAAATATGCGTAGTTGTGTATATGTGGGGAGTATATATTTTGTGTATATATGTCCTTCCGATTGTGTGTATCCATCAAGCAAATAAGATCAGCGCGTCGAATGCATACTTTGTGTATATCTGTCGTTCAAATTGTGTGCATACGTCAGGTGAACTAGATCAGAACGGCGAGTGCGAATATATTGAAGGTTGGCCCGCAAACTTATGAATTTTTATCGTCCCTTGCCGTCGTTTTCCTGATTTGAGACACTTTTAGGTTTTCGAGGAAAGGCTTTATAAAACATAGAGTTCATTGTATTTGTGTGGTGTGTATACGTCCAATCGTCGTCATTGTGATGTGTGTATATTCCAAATGTGGATGCTACTAAATGGAGATGCTGTGAATATACATCTCTGAAATAGTGTGTGCTTGTCACTGAAGTGACTAATCACGTGGTGTGTCGGAGGGTGTAGGTTCATTCCCAATAGTTTGGAATGAATTTAGATATTTTGTTACATACCCTAATTTAATTGTTTCATGGGGGTTTACACTTTTGTAGATGAATGAATGAATGAATGAAAGGATTTTAATAACGTCTACAAGATCACAACAGTGTATGGGACCCATCAGTGGTGCACATCTTCTTCAAAACGAGACCATAGCCACAAAACGATCCCTAAGTTGCTTGAATTTTCTTCTTGAGATCTTCCCTTCTGTTGTGAAGTTTGATCACGAGGTTCATCGTATTACCCAGCGTTGTTGCTTCAAACAAGATGTCCAGGGTGGTGATTTTCAAAGTTTCACCATAACTGTATCGGATGTCTTTGTATGCCTCGCACTCCAAGAGGAAGTGTCGTTCCGTCTCCACCACGCCTTTGTTGCAAAAGAGGCATATTCTTTCCTCCCAATCCTCTTTGGGAGTTAGCCATCTACCCGTTTCACACCTAAGATGATGAGAGCTCATCCTAAGTTGGGCAATCAACATTTTTGCTTTCCACTTAATGTCTGCTCCTATATAGGGTTTTTCTTCAAAATCCCCTGTGGGGTTGAATTCTTTGAGGTAGTATTCCTTTTTACGGCCCATTTGTTTTGTCCACATGATGCCCTTGAATTTTCTTCTCACATATTGAATGGCTTCCATTTTGTGAACATGATGCCCTTGAATTTTCTTCTCACATATTAATGTGTAAG
Organism: Torreya grandis; assembly: GCA_037957365.1. Taxonomy (NCBI): domain Eukaryota; kingdom Viridiplantae; phylum Streptophyta; class Pinopsida; order Cupressales; family Taxaceae; genus Torreya; species Torreya grandis. The sequence goes on from JARHVA010000427.1 coordinate 2,031,749, forward strand.
GATTCCATAATATTGAATGGCTTACATTTTGTGAACATGAACATGCATTGTTTTAAGATTTATTGATGTGATCATGTATATGGTGTTTGTATTTTAATGTTTTTATGATGGTTTAGGGAGCGTGATTTCAAATGTTGATTAAATTTTTTTATTACAGATTATTTTTCTTGAAATCTTATTTACATCATTTATAAATATTTAATCGTGTGAACTAGTTGTAATGCCTCCCCAACGGTCATTAATTTAGGTGTAGGCAGAGTCAATCTTTGCATCGACCATCTTTAATTGTTTGAGGTAGTTGTAACGTCTCCACCATCATTAATTTGGACGTCTTAATGCTTGCATTGATCATCATTTATCGTTGAGGTAGTTATAATGCCTCCACCATCATTAATGTGGGTGTAGGTTGACTTAATCCTTCCATGAACCATCTTTTATTTAGTAGAGAGGACGAAGTAAAAGAACCAATAAACTCCATTCCATGTACATTGTATACATGGATTTTCAATACGTTGTAGACATGGATTTTCAATCTTTTATTTTTTGATTGAAAAAGCTTTTCCCATATATTAAAATAATATTGTGTTACAAAGTTATTTGTATAAAAAATGAATAAAAAGTGTAAACATCTAAAAAAAATCGTTCTTTCGTCGTTACTAATTTTATCATCATTCGACACTAATTACCATCACATTGATACCATGGCTTCTAACCATCCTAACATTACCCTAACATCACCTTTACATCTTCTTCCATCATCTCAACCTTAACCTTAATCACATTATGCTTTTCTACTAATTAATCATCTACTAATCACCTACTTAATTATTATTAAGATCCTCACAATTTTTAAAGGAAAATTTATATTCCTTCCTAACTACCCCTAACTACTTCCACTAAAGTCCTAGCAAATCCCACCACCAATCTCCCATTAATTACACTAACCTCCTTCACAATCTTTTAATCCACCATCTTGAGCTCCTCACCACCTTTTTATGTTTCTCCAATGAATTTAAAAGTGGAGGAAAATGCTAATATCCCAACGACCAAATCCTCTCATCCATTCTCCACCCTTGATCAAGATCTACCGTGGATCAGTCACAACCATTCATTCCTCCACTTGCCTCTTATAAATAGAGCTACACCCCCATATAAATCATCTCGGAAAAACTTTCAGTCTTTTAAACAAACTTTGGATCCAAGAATCCAATCATTTATCTTTGTCTAAGGGTAAAATCAAACAAGTTGAATCGTGATTCATTCACCCATCCCAAGGATTTTTAACAAGGCAACAAATAAAACATTGATCACATAAAAACACATACATCATATAATCCTTGAGTGTTAGTTTTGTGCATTCAACATCTGTCACATGTTCCCTGCATAATCTTTGTTGTTGTTTGACTCGTTTGTGCATCTTTTCTTCAATGCTTAAATGTTTATGGGATCATTATGTGTGTGTGTGTGTGTTTTCGTTCATTACGTATATTTATTAAGAGCTTAGTGATTATCTTTTATTAAATGTTCTTGACCTATCTTTTCATCAATCTTTATCTACTTCTCTTAAATTGTTCATCTAACTATTTTTGATTAGACGTTTTGTAAATATCTTAATTGTCAAGTCATTATTGTTCATCAATCTTTATCTACTTCTCTTAAATTGTTCATCTAACTATTTTTGATTAGACGTTTTGTAAATATCTTAGTTGTCAAGTCATTATTGTTCATCTTGTATCTCATCTTTTTCTCTGATGATCACGAACATTTAATAAAAGACAATCACTAAGCTCTTAACAAATATATGTAATGAACGAACATATATATATATATATATATATATATATATATATATATATATATATATATATATATAATGAACGAATAAACGAATATATATATTTGTTACGTATATTTGTTATATATATATGTTCATTCATTATGTATATTTGTTAAGAGTTTAGTGATTGTCTTTTATTAAATGTTCGTGATCTATCTTTTCATCAATGTTTAACTACTTCTCTTAAATTGTTCATCTAACTATTTTTGATTAGACGTTTTGGAAATATCTTAGTTGTCAAGTCATTATTGTTCATCTTTTTATCTTATTTATGTTTGTGCAATAGCATAAAGCATATATGTTATCTCAATTCATAATACTGGCTATGGTGCATTATGCTACATGCTCATCATACAGTTTGTTTTTAATCTTTTTATCTTTTGAGTCAATCTAACATGCATTTTGGAAAAAAGTCATCAAGATTGCACAATTAATGGTGCATACTATCTAATGCTACATTGAAAACATGATTGTTCATAAAAATTACTCAAATAATGGCAATGCAAATCAATACTTACATTATCCATTTAACCGTCTATCAAACATCTAAATCAGTGTTAGGTGTGGAGCCTAATTGTCTTTCAGGATCAGAGGTTAAAAATTTGATGTTATTTCAGTCGGCTTTTGGATCCCATTCTTTATATCCGCGATGGCGCATTGGGTTGCAAGGGGCAAATAATTTATTAAAATTGCCTTGTAAATTTATAGTTTTGTAGTCAATCTGGGCCATTGATTAAAGGTTTATAGATCTGATTGTAGAGGTTATGTTTACGTGTTTTTTGCCCTAAAATGTATTGTTACATGGCTGAGATCAAAGATGAAACATATTGCACACAGAGAGGAGGCAGAAAGAGGTAGAAAGGTGTAACAGGGTTTGTTACGAGATTTGTTTCTCCCTTGTATTGTTGAAAATAATATACTGGACAAGTTTGGTGGATGTATCCCATCTTAGGTAAACCACATTAAATCTGGTGTCTCTTATTTTATGCATGTTTATGATTATTTTATGTATGTCTGATTGATTCATTTCATAGTTTCTCTTGTGTGCGATTTGAGGATAAATCTATGTTTTATTTTATCCCAACAATTAAATCATTTATCCAAGTCAACCATCTATCTAGTCATCTATCCACTCATTTAACATTTCCCATATCTACTCATCCATCCATCTAACATTTCATTACTATCATTTCACTGACTTTTACCCCATTTTTGCCTATCATCCTCATCTTTCAACATGACTTCATCTAGTTCAATCCAATTCTACTCCCTCATCATTAAATTATTCATCATCCAATCACTCAATCACCCTAACTTACTACTAATCATCTTAATCTTTGAGCTATGCTTGTTCATTAATCAATCACTTCATTCAAATCAACAGTATATATCGTTCCTACATCCAAATCAAGCGAGAGACATCATTCCAACATCCAAGCTCACAACTTTGTCAATCAATCTATCCAAAGTTTACGACCTCACCCTTTCATATATCATTGATTGGGGCATAACCAAGGTCATAACTTTATCCATCCCACTCCCTTGCATATATATCGTTGCCTAGGTCACAATCAATCTATACAATCCAATTATTGATCAAATTATATCTCACCAATCGCAAACATCAAATCAATCACATTAATCAAATCCTTAGCATTGAAATCTTGCAATCTTCATCACATCTATTCCAAACCCTCTTTACTCTATCCATGCATCCCACTCCATTCTTCTCTAGTCCCATCTAACCCGCTAACTCGTTCTCCTTCTTTCAAGTGGTCATTTGTCTCATTCCTCCCCACATGACCCATCAAGGGGGCATCACCCATTCTAATTTTCATTAACTTACCAACTAGCATGTTCCTTCACTAACCCACTAACTCGTTCTCCTTCTTTCAAGTGGTCATTTGTCTCATTACTCCCCACATGACCCATCGAGGGGGCATCACCCATTCTAATTTTTATTAACTTACCAACTAGCACGTTCCTTCACTTATTTGGAATGCCACTGCTTCTTCCAATCACAACGCCCTTTATAAGAGGGGCAAAATTTGGACATCTAAATTTTTTCTCCTCCATCATTACTAATTTTATCATCATTTGACACTAATTACCATCACACTAATACCATGACTTATTATGATCCAAAACTCTGAAGTCATGGTTGACGAACGTTTCAATAGCACAGAAATAACACAATAACAATGGATTCTCTGAGAAGAGACATCGTATTACTTAACAACCGCAATACAAAACATGGGCTTATCTCTGAGAAGAGATGTCCGCTTTCCCCTTTCGGGTTACAATGCATTTATACATATGTTTGAAGACCACCGCGAGAGTTTGCATGGCTCGAGGGAATAACGGTTGACGACTTAATGTCCCAGCATTAAAACAATACAACGCTCGAGGACATACGTCCCAGCATTAAAACAATGCAACGCTTGAGGATATAATCGCTCAAGGACAAAACAAATGAAAACACTACAAAAGTCGAGGAATCAATTGCCACCGAATGGTCACCTCAAATTGTTGCCCGGATCATTCCTCCCTCCTTGAAAAGCAATGGTCCCCAGTGCATCAAGATTCCCCGTCAAGTGGGGTAGCTGTGTCTTGATTTAATTCGCTATGAGCCACTCACCATGGTGGCTACGCTGACCTCTTCTGACCACTTGATACAGCGAAATAGAGCGTCCTCTTGTTGTCTTCATCCAAGTATCCACAATCTGATCCTCTTCTACTAGAGCAAGACTCTGTGGATCAAGCTCATCAATGTCTAGTTGTTCGGCCACAACTAAAGTGTCCAATAGAGGTGGTTGATATGGTTTGAGGAGCTCCACATTGAATATTGGATGCAGACCAAGGTAGGTTGGTAGGTTCAACTCAAAAGAATTTTTTGCAACTTTTCTGGTGATGTTGTATGAACCATATCGCAGAGGCTGAATCTTTTTGTGTGGGCCTGCAAGCCGTTCCTTCTGAAGCCGTAACCAAACCTTGTCACCCACAGCAAAATGGTGTGCAATCCTATGTTTTTCATGGCGTAGCTTACACTTCTAATTCATCTTCTCCAGGATGTCGTGAACTTGTTCCTGGCCGAGCTGTGCAGTGCTCGATTATATCCGTGTTGGATGAACGAAAGTCCCTCGTCCCATGTGCGTGGATGTTTGGAGTGATATATTCAAATCTTGTGAACAATCAATCAGTTTACCACCTCGGTCTGACCATTAGTCTGTGGATGGAAGGCTGTGGACTTCATCGGCTTAGTATCCATCATTTTCCATAGAGCAGACCAGAAGATGCTCAGGAACCTGCTATCTTGATCTGAGACAATGGACTTGGGGAGACCAAAATGGAGCCATACATGACTAAAATATAGTTGAGCAGTTTCCTCAGTAGACATATTTTTCTTAAAAGCAAGCATAATAGCCATTTTTGAAAAACAATCGACTACCACAAGAATACAGTCCTTGCCATGTTTGGAAGTGGGCAAACCTGAGAGAAAATCCATTGAGATGGATTCCCAAGGCCTGGTTGGTTCTGGCAATGGCATGTACAATCCTTGCTTCTTATTTGTTGGCTTGGCGATTGCACACGTGGTGCAAAATTTGAGATATCTTTCCACATCTTTGCTCATATGGGGCCAGTAGAAGTGTTTTTGAAGAACTGCCAATGTTTTTTTGATACCAAAGTGGCCAGCTGTCTTACTGAAGTGTGCTTCCCATATCATCTTTTGTTGCTCTGCAACAAGAACACATATGTACCCCATATGGCAGAGGACATTATTTTGAAAATAGAAGTTAGAAACATGTTCACCTTTTTGGAGCGCTTGATATGTGTCAGCAAAGATAGGATCTGCTTCATACAGAGCACCCCAAGTGGCAGTCTCATGTCTGCACCGGTCAAGCACTATTGTGAGTGTAGTAATTGGTGGGCGGCTTAGGCAATCTACAGTTGTATTTGAGCTCCCCTTTTTGTGTTTGATTATCAGGTGGAATTACTAAAGACACGTGGCCCACTTTCGGTGCCTCTCATTTTGTAGTTTGCTTTGCGTCTGGATGAATTCTAATGGTCTGTGGTCAGTGTGGATGACTGTCTCTTTCCCCAAGATGTAGTGTTTGTAGGCTCGTACAATGGCATAGAGCTCCTTATCATATGTAAGATATTTCCTAACTGTATCAGTGAAAGTTTCACTATGGTATGCAACATGATGGCCATGTTGCATGATGACAGCTCCCATGGCATATTTAGATGCATCTGTCATCAACTCAAATGGTTGATGCAAATCTGGCAAGGCAAGAACAGGGGCTAAGCAGAGTCTATTCTTCAAATTCTCAAATGCTCTTTGCTGTATTTCACACCACTGAAATGTAGCTTTAGCTCCTCCTTTAGTCACTTGGGTTAGTGACCAAGCAACATGTGAAAATCCAAGAACAAACTTGCGATAGAAATTTGCAAGGCCCAAAAAGTTGCAAAGCTCTGTGAGGGTCCTTGGTGTGGGCCATTCTCGAATAACCCAAATCTTTTCTGGATCGACGTGGACCCCTCCCTCATTCACAACGTACCCGAGGTACTGAATTGTTGCCATTCTGAATGTGCATTTGTCAATATTTGCATACAACTTGTGCTCCTGAAGAGTTTGAAACACCTTACAGACATGTTGCAAATGTTCTTCCCATGTTTTGCTATAGATGAGAATGTCATCTAAGTAAACCACCATGAATGAGTTGGTGAAGGGTCATAGGATGTCATCCATCATCCTCATGAAGGTTGCAGGTGCGTTAGTTAGGCCAAAAGGCATAACCAACCATTCAAAGAGCCCCTCCTTAGATTTGAATGCAGTTTTCCAGACATCAATGGGATCGATGGGAATTTGGTGATAACCAAATTTGAGATCGATTTTGGTGAACTTTGCACCATGGAGCTGTTCCAGCAGGTCATCGATTATGGGGAGAGGGTAGTGATTCCTCATAGAGATTTTATTCAGGGCTCGGTAGTCAATGCAAAGCCTCCATGTTCCATCTTTCTTCGGTGCCAAGATGATTGGGCTACCACAACGTGAAGAGCTTGGCCTGATGTGGCCCCTTTTGATCAATTCTTGAATCTATCTTTTTATCTCATCGTTCTCCAAAATTGATCTGCGATACACATGACTGTTAGGCAAAGGTGATTTTGGGATTAACTCAATAGAATGTTTTACCTGGCAATGCAGTGGAACTCCTGTGGGTGACTTGAATAAATCAGCATAATCACCTGTGATTCTTGGGTAGTTAGGACCGCAACATCAACCTCCTTGGATCTCTGTGGTTTGACCATCATGAGAACAAATTGCTTTGTCTTCTCCACCAATCTCTTGCATTGCTTAGCACTGATCAGGGAAACAGATGTGGGAGGTGGTACCTCTGGTACCCTATAGCACCGTGTTCCAAGAGTGAGGGTGATCCTTTGGGTTTGGGATTCATAGATGCCATGTCGTTCATACATGAACGGTTGACCAAGGAGGACATCACAAATGTCTAGATTGACCACATCACACAAGACTTCATCCTGGAATGGTTTTATAGCATATGAAAGAAGACACTGATGGGTGACACGAAGGTCTCTCCCTGGGCTTAACCACCCAATACTATATGGCTTTGGATGAGGCTTCACGGACAGACCTAGACTTTTCACAACTTTAGCCGAGATTAAATTCTTTTGACTCCCGCTATCAAGAATGAAATGCAGAGGCTTACCTTTTACCCATAATTTGGAGTGAAACAATCCATCTTTATCATCTGGTCTTTCCTCACGAGTTTGTGACAAAATGATGATGGTGTCGGGCTCAGCATCTATAATTTCTTCTTCATCCTCTTCGACTGTAGGTTGTGTATGAGGCAGAGTAGTAGACGTTGAGTATTGTGACTCAGAGAGCAGCGAATTGATGGCTCGACATTCTTCTTTGAAGTGAGTTCCAGATTTGTGGTAATCACACCATTTTCTAGCCTTCCCCTTCTGGGATTTCTTATCTTGAAACTCCTTCTGCTTCCAGTTTTGGCCTCGTGTTTGACCTTCCTTGTCACTTTTCCCTTTTGAAGGTTGATTCCTCGTATTCTTCCTGCCATACTTCTGTTCAATCTTCACCGCAAATTTATATGCCTCACCGAGGGTTTCCAAATCGAAGAGTTCCATTTCCCCCCGGATGTACCATTGTAGTCCACCACGATAATTGAGAGTTTTATGTTTCTCACTTTCTTCAATGCCAGTCTTGAAGACAAAGAACGAAAAGCGTCTGTGTAATCTTGCACAGATCGGTCATTGCCTTGGCGGAGTTGTTGCCACTATATGTACAAATCATCATACGCGTCGAGGGGATAGTATTCTTCTTTTACTGCTTCCATAAAATCATCCCAGGTGGGTTCCACCCTAAGGCCAATGATATCTAAACTGAACCTCTTTTTGTACACTTCCCACCAGTTTTTCACGGGCAATGATGATTTCAAAAGAGCAAAAGTGATCTTTTCTCCATCGGTGAACTTATTTACAGAGAAGTAGGACGACAGTTGATCCAACCAATTTTCCACTACATCAGCATTGATTTTTCCTTCAAATGTGGGAATATCAAAATTTACCTGAACCTTGAAGCGTGTTGGGGCACTGAAAGGAAGCTCCCTCGATGAGGAGCCTGGCTGTGTAGCCGCAGAGCCAGAATTTCCCATCGAAAGTTTTTGAAGAATTTGAGCAAATTGTTGGAGAATCTGTGCTTGTTGCCATTGGAGGGCTTCATTCACCATTTCCTTGAAAGGATCAAATGTCTCAGTGTCGTCTGCCATTTGAGGTCATTTAGGGCACATAGGGGAGCGTCTGGAAGCTCTGTCGCTTCCCACCCAAGTTTCCTGTATCCTAACCTTGTCCTCGGGAACATACACTCTCAAGACAAACTGCTCTAATACCACTGATCCAAAACTCAAAAGTTTTGGTTGATGAATGTTTCAATAGCACAGAAATAACACAATAACAATGGATTCTCTGAGAAGAGACGTTGTATTACTTAACCACAATACAAAACATGCGCTTATCTCTGAGAAGAGATGTCTGCTTTCCCCTTTCGGGTTACAATGCATTTATACATATGTTTGAAGACCACCGCAGGAGATTGCATGGCTCGAAGGAATAATGGTTGACGACTTAATGTCCTAGCATTAAAACAATACAACGCTCGAGGACATACGTCCCAACATTAAAACAATGCAACGCTCTAGGATATAATCGCTCGAAGACAAAACAAATGAAAACACTACAAAAGTTGAGGAATCAACTGCCACCGAATGGTCATCTCGAATTGTTGCCTGAATCATATAATCATCCTAACATTCCCCTAATTGTATCATATGATTACGAGGAAGATATTAGTTTCTCTTGTTAGTGGATAAACAAAAACAATTCAATGAAAACTAGCATTCCAAGCCCAAGACCTAGGGTGAGCAATATAACAAACAAGACAAGAAGGCAACAAGAAAATAAAATGACACCTTTAACTTCCTTGAAAATTCAAAATACTTGTTGGCATGAAGTAGTTGTAATGCCTCCCCAACGGTCATTAATTTAGGTGTAGGCAAACTTAATCCTTGTATCAACCATCTTTAATTATGTGAGGTGGTTGTAATGTCTCCACCATTTCCAAATTTGGGTGTATTAATCCTTGCATTGATCATCATTTATTGTGTGAGGTAGTCGTAATGCCTCCACCATCATTAATGTGGGGGTAGATGGACTTAATCCTTCCATGGACCATCTTTTATTTAGGAGCGAGGATGAAGTAAAAGAACCAATAAGCTCTATTCCATGTACATTGTACACATGGATTTTCAATACGTTGTAGACATGGATTTTCAATCTTTTATTTTTTGATTGAAAAAACTTTTCCCATATATTAATATAATATTATGTTACAAAGCTATTTGTACAAAAAATGAGTAGAAAGTGTAGACATCTAAAACTTTTCTCTCATTCGTCATTACCAATTTTACCATCATTTGACACTAATTACCATCGTGTTAATACCATGGCTTCTAACCATCTTAACATCCCCTTTACATCTTCCATCATCTCAACCGTATCCCTGATCACATTATGATTTTATCCTAATCAATCATCTATTCATCACCTACTTAATTACTATTGAGATCCTCACAATTTTTAAGGAAAATTTATATTCCTTCCTAACTACCCCCAACTACTTCCACTAATAGTCCTAGCAAATCCCACTACTAATCCCCACTTAATTACACTAACCTCCTCTACAATCTTTTAATCCACCATCTTGAGCTCCAGACCATGCCTTGAGCTCCTAACCACCTTTTAATATTTCTCCAAAGAATTCAAAAGTGGAGGAAAATGTTAATATCCCAACTACTAGATCCTCTCATCCATTCTCCACCATGGATCAGTCACAACCATTCATTCCTCCATTTGGCTCTTATAAATAGAGCTACACCCCCATATAAATCATCTCGAAAAAACTTTCAATCTTTTAAAAAAACTTTGGATCCAAGAATCTAATCATTTATTGTTGCCTAAGGGTAAAATCAAACAAGGCTAAGTTGAATCGTGATTCATTCACCTATCCCAAGAATTTGTAACAAGACAATAAATAAAACACTGATCACATAAAAACACATACATCATATAATCCTTGAGCATTCATTTTGTGCGTTCAACATGTGTCACAAGTTTCTTGCATAATATTTGTTGTTGTTCGACTTGTTTGTGTATCTTTTCTTCAATGCTTAAATATTTATGGGATCGTCATGTGTGTGTCTGTGTGTGTTCGTTCATTACATATATTTATTAAGAGCTCAGTGATTGTCTTTTATTAAATGTTCATGATCTATCTTTTCATCAATTTTTATCTACTTCTCATTAATTGTTCGTCTAACTATCTTTGATTAGACGATTTGTAAATATCTTAGTTGTCAAGTCATTATTGTCTTGTATCTCATCTTTTTATCTTATTTATGTTTGTTCAATAGCATAAAGCATATATGTTATCTCAGTTCATAATACCAAGGGTATAATATGCTACATGCTCATCGTACATTTTGTTTTTAATCGTTTTGTCTCTTGAGTTAGTCCAACATCCATATTGGTAAGAAGTCATCATGATTAGACAAATATGCTACATTGAAAACATGATTATTCATAAAAATGAATCAAGATAATGGTAGCACAAATCAACACTTACAGAATCCAATTAATCGTCTATCAAACATCTAATCATTATAATACATCTAAACATCTATCCAAATCAAACATCCAAATTCAGTCATCTATCCAAGTCAACCAGTTATCCAGTCATCTATCTACTCATTTAACATTTTCCTTATCTATTGATCCATCCATCTAACATTTCATTACTAGCATTTCACTTTCTTTTACCCCATTTTTGCCTATCATCCTCATCTTTCAATGTGACCTCATCTAGTTCAATCCAACTCTACTCCCTCATCATTAAATTCATCATCAATCAATCACTCAGTCACCCTTACTACCAATCATTTTAATCTTTGAGTTGCACTTCTTCACAAATCAATTAGTTCATCTAAATTAAAAGGGTATATCGTTCCTACATCCAAATCAAGCGAGAGATGACATTCCCACATCCAAGCTCATAACTTTGTTAATCAATCTATCCAAAGTTTATGACCTCCCCCTTTCATATATTATTGACTAGGGCATAACCAAGGTCATAACTTTAACCATCCTACTCCCTTGCATATATATCGTTGCCTAAGGCACAATCAATCCATACAATCCAATTATTGATCAAATTGTAGCTCACCAATTGCAAACATTAAATCGATCACATTAATCATATCCTTAACATTCAAATCTCACAATCTTCATCGTATCCATCCCAAACTCTCTTTAATCTATCCATGCATCCTACCCCATTCTTCTCCTACCTCATCTAACCCGCTAACTCATTCTCCTTTCAATTGGTTGTTTGTCTCATTACTCCCCACATTACTCCTCAAGGGGGCATAACCAATTCTAATTTTCATTAACTTACTAACACGTTCCTTCAATTATTTGGAATGCCATTGCTTCTTCCAATTGCAATGCCCTTTTTAATAGGGGCAAATTTTAGACATCTCAAATTTTCCTCTCTGCCATTACTAATTTTATCATCATTCGACACTAGTTATCATTACAATAATACCATGACTTGTAATCATCCTAACATCACCCTAATTGTATCACATGATTATGAAGAAGATGTTAGTTTCTCTTGTTAGTGGATAAATAAAAACAATTAAATGAAAACTAGCATTCCAAGCCTAAGATCTAAGGTGAACAATATAACAAACAAGACAAAAAGGCAATAAAAAGACAAAATAACACTTTTACCTTCCTTGACAATCTGAAATACTTGTTGGCATGAAAATTAGTTTGTTCTCGGCTTGTGGACAACAGAGTCTTCGTTGACGATAATGCTTTATGGGCAACATCTCCCATTTTTCACATGTGGTTTGGCTTTGGCATGAATTGGTTGTGTGAAACTCTTCTTGAAAATTCTACATAGAAGTGTGCACAAAAACGTTTGCCTAAGAATAGCCATGGCATTGTATTTATAGGTTTTCAACTAACTCTAACTCAAGTGTACTTAGGCTAGGGTTAGTGTTGGGAGTCAAAATATAATTAATAATGGATTTAATTAAGCATTTATGGAGACATGGCTCAACATTTTTTATTTTCATATATTTATATTGATATTTTATAATTTTTGACTTTGAGGATGATGACATTATCATAGCCTCATATTTTATTGAAAAAACTTTTTTTTAAATTACATATTCACTAATTCAACATGGAATGTTCACTTAAGCATTTAATTTGATTTGCTTGGTTGATTAATTATGCTTAGTCTTTTGGTCATTTCAAGAATTACATCAAGTGCCCTGATTAATTGATCAAAAATGTCAATTTGGTTGGTCGCAAGCTAACTAGGGATGAATTCATGAGAGGTTATCATTGAGTACAGGGTATACCCCAAATATGTATGCCTTGACATAATTATGGGCACTTGCATCTAATATGCATACGAATTTGAAATATTTAGGTGATTTCTAGGCTTAATTTGCATGGTTTGGTAAAAATCAGTTTGAAGTCTGTTTAGTCATGGAAGTGGCCAAAAAGTAGTGTCTACATTTTGTCCTTGTTTGAGTAGACATTACAAGACACATGCACAATGTTAGGTTGTGGAGCTAAAAGCTTCACTAATGCAGACATGGAGGAGGTTGCTGAGGTTGCGGAGTTACAGAACTAGTTGCAGGGCAACCGACGTCGGTCTGATCAACCGACGTCGGTCATAGTGCAGTGCAGAAGCAACCGACGTCGGTTATGAGTCGACCGACATCGGTCAGGAAGGAGTCGACGTCGACAACCTATGTGTGCATGTAGGTTTCGAACAGATCTATTTTTGGACTGTCAGTTTGCGTGTTAAAGGCTAATTATAGTCTTGGAGTTGCGTGTCTAATTATTGTAATTAAGAATGTCTAATTATTGTATGCATGAGATCTATATAATAGACTCATGCGCTGTATTGTAAATGTGTGCTAGAAAGCCATTGAGCTTGTAGAGAGAGCTAGAGTAGCTCCTCCTAGTTCCAAAGGGGTGCTGAGTGTGTATGATCAGGGAGAGTTGCAAGTTATGCAAGTTCTGGTAGAAGATCCACCGGGGTACTGGTTGAAGAATCATAAGGACTTCGTGAGGCAAGAACAAGGGTTCTTCAGGGTGTAGATATATCTACATGGTGAGTAAGGTCTGGTGATTTGCAGGTGGCAGCAAAGAGCAGGGAGATCTACTTGGAGTACGGTAGTGTGCTTGGTGTACTGGCAGTGTTGTTACTGACTGGTGGAGGTGAACATCAATTCTATGTTTGAGTTGATTGTTGGGACCGTGATTGAGAGAGGAAAGTGTTGGAGGAGAATTACAGGTGAACCCTAGAAGTGTGGGAGCTCTAGAGGTGGGAAGAAGAAGTGTGGTGACTTCTTTATTGTATTTCCTTCTGTATGAGTATTAATACAATTGTGTATTGTCTCTCATATCCTGTGTTGTTTCATATTTCTAGTTACTTTTCATTCTGGTTAAATTCTGTGTTTAGTTGCTAATACAGAGGTAATCATATATATATATATATATATATATATATATATATATATATATATATATATATATATATATATATATATATATATATATATATATATATATATATATATATATATATATATACTCTTATTGTGGAGAGTAGGATCCTGACACACAATAATGTCTTCTCAAAGAATGAAAAAGTTTTTATGTTGAAATTTTTAATATTTTGAATGACACTTTAAACAAAGTATGGGAAGCCTATGATGCCCCTTCAAGAGAGTGGTTGAAACATAAGATTGATGGACAATCCCTTGAAAATAAGTAAGAAGAAGAATGAAATTAAACCATGGATGAGATTAAACCAATCGAGCTAATGTTTGCATGCCTAGATTTCCAATGATAAGAATAAAATTAATGAGTTGACAATCATAAGTTATTATGAGCCAACAAGTACAAGTTCATGCTCGAGGGCAGTCTTAATTGAGCAATGATTTTGCTCCAACAGGGAAAATTTGGTCGTGATATATTGATTATACCCTAGTAGGGTAGATTGGTAAGCATAACTCAATGATATAACCTGTTACACAAATTAAAGATGAATGGGTGGAAATATAGGTGCAATGGTCTAATGACTTTTTAAAAACTAAAGAAGCTACAAATAACCAGGCATACAAGGATGCACAAAGTGATGAAAGAGATGATTGGAATAAGATAATGATAATGATATTAGTTGAGTTGACCCGCAATATGTCATATATCCAAGCACTGTCTACATAGTCCAAATGAACCCTAGGCTAATTTAATTCTCCCAGAAATAGGAGAAAATAGAATGAAGAATATAATCAAAGAATAAGAATTGATCAATGTGCATGATTCAGTTATACCTGCCAATGTAAAGATGTGTGTCCTTATTAGCATTGATAGAATTAGAATGGTCAATTGGTTTTTATTTGATCAAGGAAAAGAGGATAATTGCCAAAGTGAATGAGGCGAATTATCGCAACACCATTGCTTGTATGATTAGATATCTGTTATTTAATTTTTCATGTGACATTATGCATCATAATTATAAACAAGTCATGGTAATATTAGATGTCATAAGCGTAAGGACTGACTCTTGATCCAATAGACAGTTGAAAACAATGCACCAATGTTGATGAATGAATATGGGTGGACTCAAGTACAATACACAAGAAATCACCTTATGAATGCATATACACTAAGCTAAGGCAACAACAATGAAAGTAAGCAAACAACTAAGCAAATGAACACACACAAAGCTTGAAAATAAAAGCAACGAAAAGTATCTCGTCGTTAATTAAGTCAATACCTATGTGTGAAGACTCAATGGAATGATAAACTGATGGTGCCCCCAAGCAAGGCTATATGTAAGGGAATGACATGCATGGATAAGATATCCTAGTATAAGTTGCATGCTTTGATTTGCCTTAGCAAGGCAAAAACTACAAGCTTTGCCTAAAAGTGTGATTTGGATGGTGCCCCTAAACAAGGATACACGCAAATGGAAGGACACACCCCCAAAGATACTTGGCCTAAAGGTGTGAATGGGAACCAACCATGAATTTACCCTTGTAGAGTGGATTTGAGGACACATCCAAATGGCTTCTAAAAATAATTAGCTCAAAGACTAAGTTGCCCCAAATTGGGCAGATTGAGGATTATTTACTAAGTTTAGGACAAGATAAATGTTTTTTGGATTTGGGGGCTCTATATCCTTCTAAAAGATTGTAAGCCATTTTCAAATGTTTAGGTTCTTTTGGTATCTCGACTCAATGGAGGATTATGAAATACACAATGGGTTAACTCATAAAATGGTAAGAGTGTTGGCTTAGATTGATCGTAAAACATGAGAATGTGGCTTAAGTTGCCCATAAAATAAAGAGAGTGTTGGCTTAGGTTGTTCGTAAAAATGGTGAGAGTGTCGGAATAAGGGTGGTCGCGCTGACCTTAGAAAATACTGAGCGCTACCTATATAGTCCAAATAGACCTCAAGTCATTGCAATTCATCCTACAATAAAGAATCCTAACTAAATAATAACATGTTGGAAATAAGAAAATGGCAAAGGTATGAACAACAGTAAGGCAAGGTAAATGACAAGGCAAGACAAATGACAAGGGAAGGTAAATAGCAAGACAATTAAATGACAAGGCAAAGCAAATGGAAAGGCAAGGTAAATGACAAGGCAAGATAAAGGGTAAGGTAAGGTAAATGGCAAGACAAGATTCTGTTGTTCCTACTAATGTGGAGATGCATGCCCTGATTAACATATGATACAACCAAGATAGTCAATGAACTTGATCTCTAGCCCACACCATTTTTGAATAGTTTCTGTCAAGAATCTGTTGTTGATTTGGACTACACTGCTACTATTTTGATCTTCATTGGTTATTGATTTGGTTTCCCCCAAACCTCTAGACAAGTTATCTTCATAGCCTCGATGAAGGAAAGTGTAACCAGGAATGGTAAATAATAATAGGCATTGGATAAATGGCCTGATTTGGCAATGTAATATAGATCTTAAATGAATAAATAGAACATAATGGAATGTATAGTTGTTGGGAAACAAATGAAGATCAAGATTTTCAGTTACACATAATGTTGTTGATTCTGGATTCGACATAATATTGGTTGTGGTGGGGGCGAAGACTTCTAATGTGCTCTTAATAGGACCACCAAATTTTTATGTTGTTTGGCCCTAATAGATGTGGCAATCTGATTATGCTGTAAATTAGAAGTCGTTTTGATGTGAACTTTAATAATGTCTTTATTAAGCAATGAAGAACTGTTGTTCTCAGCTATTGGCACTTCGAAGAAGTTTTCACCAATAAAGTTGTCTTGATTTTCTCATAGTGCATCTGATAAGGTTTCACTAAGGAATGTTGACTTTTGACTTTGATTGTATTCTAGCGCCTCAAACAAAGTTTTACTAGAAAATGCTAAGTTTGGACTTTGCTTATCCCCTAGCACCTTTGAAAAGGTTTCACTAGGAGATTGTTCTTCTTCGCCCTGAATGTGGTCTTGGTTCCCCTAATATTTTTGCAACTGATATGTTACCATGGATCCAGTTCAACAATGTGTGATTATGTCGGTCCCATCCGATGTTTGTGGGAGATGGAATGTCAATATAATGGCTATGTTGATTGGTG
This sequence comes from Torreya grandis, assembly GCA_037957365.1. NCBI lineage: Eukaryota > Viridiplantae > Streptophyta > Pinopsida > Cupressales > Taxaceae > Torreya > Torreya grandis. Next base: position 2,048,883 of record JARHVA010000427.1, read on the forward strand.
TCAATGAAAATTGGAATGGTAATGGAATGGTAAAATGTAGCACAATCCTCGTAGAGGCTATTAAGAGAACTTGTGTCAATGCTAAAGAAAACGTCCTCAACAACCATTAAAGGATCACAACTGTCTGTTAATTCTGAAGCCAATTTTAACTCAAAGGATTATAAATCTGATGTTGAGACTGATGTTGATGTTGCTTCTGATGCTAAATCTGATATCAATTCAACAATAGAGCCTGACTCTAATTTTGATTCTACTTCTGAGGTATAAGTGGCCACAAAGATATCGTATTGAATGTTTGGCAATGGACAAGTAATGGCTTATGGTTTAACAATGAGTTCTTCAGAAATAAGTTTATTAGAGATGGGTTCCTCGTTAGAAAGAAGCCTTCAAGGGATTTGGACTTTGATTGCTTAGAATATACCCTGAGTTTGCGAGATTGAATGTTGTAGGTAGTCGAACACTTATTTCTAAGAGTCGAAAAAAGAGATCGTCTTTATTTTCAAACATGTATCATTTAAAATTGGTTCTATCTTAATTTGTTTGTGGAAGTGAACAAATATGCACTTATTTAAGAAAGAGATCTTTGGAAATTAGGTGGGGTGTTATTAAAATAAATATCAAATATAAAAAATATAAATGTAACAATTGAATACTTTAAATTTATTTTAACAAATACAATAAATTATAGCCATTCTACATCTTCTAAAATTAATCTCACAATTATAGAACTTATAATTTAAGAGATGATTTTTAAAAATTTATTATGATTATTATTTAATCATTTTCAAAATATTAATATCAAATGTAGGAATTTCAATTTTTTAAGTTTTTAGTACCTTCTACATGTCCATATTATTTTAAATAAGAATTGCATAGCATTTTATAAATATGTTTAAATCTTTTATAAAAAAAAAGTTAGTTGCGTCCATCTTTGTTACCTTTTTTGGAAACATCAAATTTTATGCAATCAAACTTATTCTGAATTAATTATCTTTGGACACGTGGCTTTAATGTAACTTTTTTTTTTTGGTCTTATTGATTAGAAATATTCATTTAAATCCATTTAATGACAAAAAGGGGTTTATTTCATTCTTTTAATAAGATTTCTTTTCAAAAAATAAAAATATAAAAATCATTTAATTTTCTTTCAAAATCCACTTCCCACGTGGAATGATTTTTTTAGTGTTTGTTTTATCATGAAAGTTTAAATGCTTTTTTTTTCCCCTAACTAATTAAAATAAAGTTTTTTTAATTATTTATGTATTTAAATAAATTAGATTTTTTTTTATTTTGGGTTATAAATTTACATTTACAAGTTAAATGATAAATTTTGTAAGTTTATTTTTAAATATTTTTGAATTTTTTAAAGTTTAGATTTTATTTCTATAATATTTAAATTTTTTTATTTTTTTAGTATTTAAAAATATTTCATATCAAATCAATTTAAAAAATGAAAATTGGTGTTAATGATTCTATTATTATATTGTATATGTTAGTTTTTGTACTTCAAAATAATTTTTATGAGAGTATGACAAATATACAATTCTCTTTTAATGTTTTAAATGAAAAATTTACATCTTTTTCATATGACACTAATTTTATTAATACAACTCATTATGCTTTTAAATATTATAAAACTATTTTGAACACTCCTTTTACCAACCCCGATTTAAAAATCATGGACTCTATAAGCTATTTAGGTGGTGGATATAGTTAAACTATATCCACCACCTAAATAGCTTATAGTGTCCTAACTATATCCACCACCTAAATAGCTTATAGTGTCCATGATTTTTAATCCACCACCTAAACAGCGTATAGAGTCCATGATTTTTAAATCGGGGTTGGTACGAGGAGTGTTCAAAATAGTTTTATAATATTTAAAAGCACAATGTTATTTAGGTGGTGGACATGGTAACTATATAATTGATATTTTTGAACATTTTTTGCTTATATCTGATGTAAATTGCAAAGGTTTTAATTTTAATGATTCACTTATTTTTAATGTAAATTTAGACTTGTATTGTCCTCCTCACCAAGAGATTATAATGTAACTTATTTTGATTATAATATACATTTAAAATTAAAAATAAATACTCTGTGAAATCGAAGTAGCTTGAGTCATGGTTGGCATTTATGCATTTATAAAGTATACTATATTAATAATTATCACAGTAGATACTAGAGACCACAATGATATTTTAATTTTAAAATTTAAATAATTACATACTTGGAGGCTAGAGTTGGAGGCTTCCTGGAGTGGAACGCAAAGCTAGAACTAGAACCTTAGATTCATGGAACATAGGTCACGAACACAGGAAGTGGAACGCAGGTCGTGAGCGAAGGAAATAACAACGAATGCACAACTTAGCAAAATGACATCATAAATTTTCCCCCAAATGCATTTTCATCACACAACCCTAAAAAAATGAATTTTGGTGAATTATGATGGATTTTCTAGGGATCGACTTGATTAAATTCATCATGAATTTCAATGAATTTTAATTTTTTTTTGGAAGTTTAATGAATTTCAAACTAAATAATTGGAATTCGTTGAATGCGGTGACTATAACCTTAAGTAAAATACACAAGGAATCACCTTATGAATGTATATACATTAAGCAAGGCAACAACAATGAAAGCAAACAAAGAAATAAACAACTAAGCAAATGAACACACACAGAGGTGGAAAATAAAAGCAGCAAAAAACATCTCATCATTAATTAAGTCAATACCTACGTGTGACGAATCAATGGAATGATAAACAGATGGTGCCCCCAAACAAGGCTATATGCACAGGAATGACATACATAAATAAGATATCATGGTATAAGTTACATGCTTTGATTTGCCCCAGCAAGGTGAAAGCTACAAGCTTTGCCTAAAAGTGTGATTTGGATGGTGCCCCTAAACAAAGATACATGCAAAAGGAAGGACACACCCCCAAATATACTTGGCCTAAAGGTATGAATGGGAACCATCCACGAATTTACCCCTATAGAGTGGATTTGAGGACACATCCCAATGGCTTCTAAAAATAATTGGCTCAAAGACTAAGGTGCCCCAAATTGGGCGGATTGAGGATTGTTGACTAAGTTATTTATACAAAAAATGAGTGGAAAGTGTAGACATCTAAAATTTTCCTCTCTTCCATCATTACTAATTTTACCATCATTTGACACTAATTACCATCTTCCTATAATATTATGTTACAAAGTTATTTTTATGAAAAATAAGTGGAAAGGGTAGACATCTAAAATTTTCCTCTCTTCCGTCATTACTAATGTTACCATCATTTGACACTAATTACTGTCACATTAATACCATGGCTTCTAACCATCCTAACATCCCGTTTATATCTTCTTCCATTATCTCAACCTTATCCCTAATCACATTATGTTTTAATCCTAATTAATCATCTACTCATCACCTACTTAATTACTAATAAGATTGTCACAACTTTTAAGGAAAATTTATATTCCTTCCTAACTACCCCGAACTACTTCCACTAATAGTCTTAGCAAATCCCACCACTAATCCCCTGTTAATTACACTAACCTCCTCTACAATATTTTAATCCACCATCTTGAGCTCCTCACCATGCCTTGAGCTCCTCACCACCTTTTTATATTTCTCCAAAGAATTTAAAAGTGGAGGAAAATGCTAATATCCCAACTATCAAATCCTCTCGTCCATTCTCCACCCTTGATCAAGATCCACCATGGATTAGTCACAACCATTTATTCCTCCATTTGGCTCTTATAGAGAGAGCTACACCCCCATACAAATCATATCGGAAAAACTTTCAATCTTTTAAATAAACTTTGGATCCAAGAATCCAATCATTTATCATTGCCTAAGGGTAAAATCAAACAAGGTTAAGTTGAATCATGATTCATTCACCCATCCCAAGAATTTTTAACAAGACAATAAATAAAACATTGATCACATAAAAACACATTACATCATATAATACTTGAGCGTTCATTTTGTGCATTCAACATGTGTCACATGTTTCCTGCATAATATTTGTTGTTGTTTGACTCATTTGTGTATCTTTTCTTCAATGCCTAAATATTTATGGGATCATCATGTGTGTGTGTGTGTGGTTGTTCATTACGTATATTTATTAACAGCTCAGTGATTATCTTTTATTAAATGTTCGTAATCTATCTTTTCATCAATCTTTATCTACTTCTCATTAATTGCTCATCTAAATATCTTTGAATAGACATTTTGTAAATATCTTAGTTGTCAAGTCATTGTTGTCTTGTATCTCATCTTTTTATCTTATTTATCTTTGTGCAATATCATAAAGCATATATGTTATCTCAGTTCATAATACCAATGGTGCATTATGCTACATGCTCATCGTACATTTTGTTTTTAATATTTTTGTCTTTTGAGTTAGTCCAACATCCATTTTGGCAAAAATTCATCATGATTACACAAATAATGGTGCATACTATCTAATGCTACATTGAAAACATGATTGTTCATAAAAATGACTCAAGATAATGGCAGCACAAATGAATACTTACATTATCCAATTATTCGTCTATTAAACATCTAATCATTATAATACATCTAAATGTCTATCCAAATCAAATAACTAAATTCAATCATCTATCCAAGTCAACCAGCTATCTAGTCATATATCTACTCATTTAACATTTCCCCTATCTACTCATCCATCCAAGATTTCATTACTAGCATTTCACTTTCTTTTACCCCATTTTTGCCTATCATCCTCATCTTTCAACGTGACCTCATCTAGTTCAATCCAACTCTACTCCCTCATCATTAAATTCATCATCAATCAATCACTCAGTCACCCTTACTAACAATCATTTTAATCTTTGAGCTGCACTTCTTCATCAATCAATCAGTTCATCTAAATCAAAAGGGTATATCATTCTTACATCCAAATCAAGCGAGAGATGACATTCCCACATCCAAGCTCATAACTTTGTTAGTCAATCTATCCAAAGTTTATGACCTCCGCCTTTCATATATTGTTGACTAGGGCACAACCAAGGTCATAACTTTATCCATCCTACTCCCTTGCATATATATCGTTGCCTAAGGCACAATCAATCCATACAATCCAATTATTGATCAAATCATAGCTCACCAATTGCAAACATTGAATCGATCACATTAATCATATCCTTAACATTCAAATCTCACAATCTTCATCACATCTATCCCAAACCCTCTTTAATCTATCCATGCATCCTACCCCATTCTTCTCCTACCTCATCTAACCCGCTAACTCATTCTCCTTTCAAGTGGTCGTTTGTCTCATTACTCCCCACATGACTCCTCGAGGGGGCATCACCAATTCTAATTTTCATTAACTTACTAACTAACACGTTCCTTCAATTATTTGGAATGCCACTGCTTCTTCCAATTGCAATGCCCTTTTTAACAGGGGCAAATTTTAGACATCTCAGATTTTCCTCTCCTCCGCCATTACTAATTTTATCATCATTCGACACTAGTTATCATTACAATAATACCATGACTTGTAATCATCCTAACATCACCCTAACTGTATCACATGATTATGAGGAAGATGTTAGTTTCTCTTGTTAGTGGATAAATAAAAACAATTCAATGAAAACTAGCATTCCAAGCCTAAGACCTAAGGTGAACAATATAACAAACAAGACAAAAAGGCAACAAAAAGACAAAATAACACTTTTACCTTCCTTGACAATCTGAAGTACTTGTTGACATGAAAATTAGTTTGTTCTCAGCTTGTGGACAACAGAGTCTTCGTTGACGTTAATGCTTTGTGGGCAACATCTCCCCTTTTTCACATGTGGTTTGGCTTTGGCATGAATTGGTTGTGTGAAACTCCTCTTGAAAATTATACATAGTAAGTGTGCACAAAAACATTTGCTTAAGAATGGCCATGGCATTGTATTTATAGGTTTTCAACTAACTCTAACTCAAGTGTTCTTGGGCTAGGGTTAGTGTTGGGAGTCAAAATATAATTAATAATGGATTTAATTAAGCATTTATGGAGACATGGCTCAACATTTTTTATTTTCATGTATTTATATTGATATTTTACAGTTTTTGACTTTGAGGATGATGACATTATCATGGCCTCATATTTTGTTGAAAAATCCTTTTTAGAAATTACATATTCACTAATTCAACATGGAATTTTCACTTAAGCATTTAATTCGATTTGCTTGGTTGATTAATTATGCTTAGTCTTTTGGTCATTTCAAGAATTACGTTAAGTGCCCTGCTTAATTGATCAAAAATGTCAGTTTGGTTGGTCGCAAGCTGACTGGGGATGAATTCATGAGAGGTTATGATTGAGTACAGTGTATACCCCAAATATGTATGCCTTGACATAATTATGGGCACTTTCATCTAATATGCAGATGAATTTGGAATATTTAAGTGATTTTTAAGTTTAATTTGCATGGTTTGGTAGAAATCAGTTTGAAGTCTGTTTAGTCATATAAGTGGCCAAAAAGTAGTGTCTACATTTTGTCCTTGTTTGAGTAGATGTTGCAAGACACAAGCACAATAATGTCTTCTCAAAGAATGAAAAAAAAATTATGTTGAAATTTTTAATATTTTGAATGACACTTCAAACAAAGTATGGGAAGCCTATGATGCCCCCTCGAGGGAGTGGTTGAAACATAAGATTGATGGACAGTCCCTTGAAAATAAGTAAGAAGAAGAATGAAATTAAACCATGGATGAGATTAATCCAATCAAGCTAATGTTTGCATGCCCTTATTTCCAATTATAAGAATAAAATTAATGTGTTGACAATCATAAGTTGTTATGAGGTAACAAGTACAAGTTCATGCTCGAGGGCAATCTCAGTTGAACAATGATTTTGCTCCAATAGGGCAAATTTGGTTGTGATAAATTGATTATACCCTAGTAGGGTAGATTGGTAAGTGTAACTCAATGATATAACCTGTTACACAAATTAAAGATGAATGGGTGGAAACATAGATGCAATGGTCTAATGACTTTTTAAAAACTAAAGAAGCCACAAATAACCAGGCATATGAGGATGCACAAAGTGATGAAAGAGATGATTGGAAGAAGATAATGATAATGATGTTAGTTGAGTTGACCTACGATACGCCATATATCCAAGCACTGCCTACATAGTCCAAATGAACATCAGGCTAATGTAATTCTCCCAGAAATAAGAGAAAATATAATGAAGAATATAATTGAAGAACAAGAATTGATCAATGTGCACGATTCAGTTGTACCTACCAATGCAAAGACGTGCGTCCTTATTAGCATTGATAGAATTAGAATGGTCAATTGATTTTTATTTGATCAAGGAAAAGGGGATAATTGCCAAAGTGAATGAGGGGAATTATCGCAACACCATTGCTTGCATGATTAGATATCCGCTATTTAATTTGGCATGTGACATTATGCATCATAATTATAAACAAGGCATGGTAATATTAGATGTCATAAGCGTAAGGACCGACTCCTGATCTAATAGACAATTGAAAACAATGCACCAATGATAAAAACCATGATGACAATGCTGATGAATGAATATGGGTGGACTCAAGTACAATACACAAGGAATCACCTTATAAACATATATACACTAAGCTAAGGCAACAACAATGAAAGTAAGCAAACAAATAAATAACTAAGCAAATGAACACACACAAAGCTTGAAAATAAAAGCAATGAAAAGTATCTCATCATTAATTAAGTCAATACCTATGTGTGAAGACTCAATGGAATGATAAACTGATGGTGCCCCCAAGCAAGGCTATATGTAAGGGAATGACATGCAGGGATAAGATATCCTGGTATAAGTTGCACGCTTTGATTTGCCTCAGCGAGGCAAAAACTACAAGCTTTGCCTAAAAGTGTGATTTGGATGGTGCCCCTAAACAAGGATACATGCAAAGGGAAGGACACACCCCCAAAGATACTTGGCCTAAAGGTGTGAATGGGAACCAACCACGAATTTACCCTTGTAGAGTGGATTTGAGGACACATCCAAATGGCTTCTAAAAATAATTGGCTCAAAGACTAAGTTGCCCCAAATTGGGCAGATTGAGGATTATTTACTAAGTTTAGGACAAGATAAATGTTTTTGGATTTGGGGGCTTTATATCTCTCTAGGAGATTGTAAGCCATTTTCAAATGTTTAGGTTTTTTTGGTATCTCAACTCAATGGAGGATTATGAGATACACAATGGGTTAACTCATAAAACGGTAAGAGTGTTGGCTTAGATTACTTGTAAAACATGAGAGTGTGGCTTAAGTTGCCCATAAAATAAAGAGAGTGTTGGCTTAGGTTACTTGTAAAACGATGAGAGTGTTGGAATAAGGGTGGTCGAGCTGACCTTAGAAAATATTGAGCGCTACCTATATAGTCCAAATGGACCTTAAGTCATTGTAATTCATCCTACAATAAAGAATCCTGACTAAATAATAACATGTTGGAAATAGGAAAATGGCAAAGGTATGAACAACAATAAGGCAAGGTAAATGACAAGGCAAGACAAATGGCAAGGGAAGGTAAATAACAAGGCAAGGCAAATGGAAAGGCAAGGCAAATGGCAAGGTAAGGTAAATGACAAGGCAAGATAAAACGTAAGGTAAGGTAAATGGCAAGACAAGATTATGTTGTTCCTACTAAGATGGAGATGCACGACCTAATTAACATATGATACAACCAAAATAGTCAATGAGCTTGATCTCTAGCCCACACCATTTTTGAATAGTTTCTATGTCAAGAACCTGTTGTTGATTTGGACTACACTGCTACTATTTTGATCTTCATTGGTTGGTTATTGATTCGGTTTCCCCCAAACCTCTAGACAAGTTGTCTTCATAGCCTTGATGAAGGAAAGTGTAACCAGGAATGGTAAATAATAATAGGCATTGGATAAATGCCCTGATTTGGCAATGTAATATAGGTCTTAAATGAATAAATAGATCATAATGGAATGTATAGTGGTTGGGAAACAAATGAAGATCGAGATTTTCAATTACACATAATGTTGTTGATTATGGATTCAACATAATATTGGTTGTGGTGTGGGCGAAGACTTCTAAATATGCTCTTAATAGGACCACCAAATTTTTATGTTGTTTGGTCTTGAGAGATGTGCCAATCTGAGTATGTTGTAAATTAGAAGTCATTTTGATGTGAACTTTAATAATGTCTTTATTAAGCAATGAAGAACTGTTGTTCTCAGCTATTGGCGCTTCGAAGAATTTTTTACCAATAAAGTTGTCTTGATTTTCTCATAGTGCATCTGATAAGGTTTCACTAAGGAACGTTGACTTTTGACTTTGATTGTCTTCTAGCACCTCAAACAAAGTTTTACTAGAAAATGTTGAGTTTGGACTTTGCTTGTCCCCTAGCACCTTTGAAAAGGTTTCACTAGGAGATTGTTCTTCTTTGGCCTGAATGTGGTCTTGGTTCCCTTGATATTTTTGCAACTGATATGTTGCCATGGATCCAGTTCAACAATGTGTGATTATGTTGGTCCCATCCGATGTTTGCGGGAGATGGAATGTCAATATAATGGCTATGTTGATTGGTGTCAATGAAAAGTGGAATGGTAATGAAATGGTAAAAGGTAGCACAATCCTCATAGAGGCTACTAAGAGAACTTGTGTCAATGCTAAAGAAAACATCCTCAACAACCATTAAAGGATCACAATTGTCTGTTAATTCTGAAGCCAATTTTGACTCAAAAGATTATGAATCTGATGTTGAGACTGACGTTGATGTTGCTTCTGATGCTAAATTTGATATCAGTTCAACAATAGGTCCTGACTCTAATTCTGATTCTGCTTCTGAGGTATAAGTGGCCACAAAGATATCGTATTGAATGTTTGGCAATGGACAAGTAATGGCTTATGGTTTAACAATGAGTTCTTCAGAAATAAGTTTATTAGAGATGGGTTCCTTGTTAGAAAGAAGCCTTTGGTCAAAGGGATTTGGGCTTTGATTACTTAGAATATAACCTAAGTTTGCGGGATCAAATGCTGTAGGTAATCGAACACCTATTTCTAAGAGTCGTAAAAAGAGATCGTCTTTGTTTTCAAACATGTATCATTTAAAGTTGGCTCTATCTTGATTTGTTTGTGGAAGTGAACAAATATGCACTTGTTTAAGAAAACGATCTTTGGAAATTGGAGTGGGGATGTAGTTTATTAAAATAAATGTCAAATATAAAAAATATAAATGTAACAATTGAATACTTTAAATTTATTTTAACAAATACAATAAATTATAGTCATTCTACATCTTCTAAAATTAATCTCACAATTATACAACTTATAATTTAAGAGATGATTTTTAAAAATTTATTATGATTATTATTTAATCATTTTCAAAATATTAATATCAAATGTAGGAATTTCAATTTTTTAAGTTTTTTAGTACCTTCTACATGTCCATATTATTTTAAATAAGAATTGCATAGCATTTTATAAATATGTTTAAATCTTTTATAAAAAAAAGTTAGTTGCGTCCATCTTTGTTACCTTTTTTGGAAACATCAAATTTTATGCAATCAAACTTATTCTGAATTAATTATCTTTGGACACGTGGCTTTAATGTAACTTTTTTTTTGGTCTTATTGATTAGAAATATTCACTTAAATCCATTTAATGACAAAAAGGGGTTTATTTCATTCTTTTAATAAGATTTCTTTTCAAAAAATAAAAATATAAAAATCATTTAATTTTCTTTCAAAATCCACTTCCCACGTGGAATGATTTTTTTAGTGTTTGTTTTCTTATGAAAGTTTAAATGCTTTTTTTTTTCCCTAACTAATTAAAATAAAGTTTTTTTAATTATTTATGTATTTAAATAAATTAGATTTTATTTTTTTGGTATAGATTTACATTTACAAGTTAATTGATAAATTTTGTAAGTTTGTTTTTAAATATTTTTGAATTTTTTAAAGTTTAGATTTTATTTCTATGATATTTAAATTTGTTATTTTTTTAGTATTTAAAAATATTTCATATCGAATCAATTTTAAAATGAAGATTGGTGTTAATGATTTTATTATTATATTGTATAAGTTAATTTTTGTATTTCAAAATAATTTTTATGACAATACGACAAATATACAATTCTTTTTTAATATTCTAAATGAAAAATTTAGATCTTTTTCATATGACACTAATTTTATTAATACAATTCATTGTGCTTTTAAATATTATTAAACTATTTTGAACACTCCTTTTACCAACCCCGATTTAAAAATCATGGACTATATATATCCACCACCTAAATAGCTTATAGAGTCCATGATTTTTAAATCGGGATTGGTAAAAGGAGTGTTCAAAATAGTTTAATAATATTTAAAAGCACAATGTTATTTAGGTGGTGGACATGGTAAGTATATAATTGATATTTTTGAACGTTTTTTACTTATATCTGATGTAAATTGCAAAGGTTTTAATTTTAATGATTCACTTATTTTTAATGTAAATTTAGAGTTGTATTGTCCTTCTCACCAAAAGATTATAATGTAATTTATTTTGATTATAATGTTTTGAATGTTCATGTTTTAATTTAAATGTTAAACCTTATTTGTATTGTATAAAACATAGACATTGAATATCTAAATATTGAATATTACATCCGTGTAAATCTTGTGAAAAATCCACATATGACACTTTACATTATTTGAAAATGACTAAGTTTCTTATTTTTAAAGGTAAAAATATGTGGATTCCTAAAAATAATAGATTTTATAGATATTTGATGTGTTTAAATGTGATGTTTCAATCTATTCTTGATGCATATCTTTTGCTAGCCACACATCTTCTTTGTCTTCATTTTGATTAACTAATTTTTTTTATTACATTCATTGACTTTTATATTGTAAAGGAAATGTGATTTGATTATTTTTGACTAACTTCCTTTTTATACATAATTTTGCACTTTTTTATGGAAGTTATATTTGATTCATTTGTGTTGTTATACATTTACTTTTAATACATTATATATGTATATCATATTTTGATGGTATATCGGTTACTTAATTTGAAATATTGGTGTTAGCTTGTTTGTCTTACAAGTTTTGTGGATCATTTATCTTTTTTGTTAGTCTTTATTCCATTGTGGATCGACCATATTATCCAAAGGGTATTTTTAGATATTCTTGATGATCACACTTTTATCCTTGCAACTTTTGGTGACACCTTCTCTTCTTTCTTCTCTAAATTATTATAATTCTTTTTGAAGAGAGTTTTTAAAGGGTAGTATTATGTAATTTCAAATCCTTTGTTTTTAAAAGGTTTTATCCAATTTTGTAACTCTAAATTAAATTTAAAGAAGAGTATTGAAGAATTAATTGTATTTGAATTTTTAGTATAATTTTAAGTTTATCCTAACTCTAACTTATATGTGTGCATTTTTTATAATTATAAATGTATTTATCTCAAATTTATGAGATGACACCTCTCTTGTCCACTTGTAGGTTTTGTCTAGTTACATGCACAAATAACTCCTCCTTCCACATGTCACATATATCCTCCTCACTTGTAAGAGGATTATGGACACTTGGCACACATGTTAAAGTTTCAACATGTAACTCCTTATTCTTTCTATCTCTTCTTATTGAACTCCTCTCCTCATTCTTCATGTGGTATAATCTTGATTTTGATCTTGCTTTTGCATTCTTTTGATACTCTTTTGGCTTAAATTCATTCACATTCTCTCTCTTAACTTCTACTTGTTATGTATTTGGAGACTCATTGTTGCAAAGCTTCTAATAATATTATGGAGTTTTTCTCCGTTCGATGGTTTTCTTGCTTGTCAAATCTCTCACCTCAATTTTATGATAACTTTGTTCCTTCAGATTTTTTATTGCTTAAATTCAACATTTAAATCGATTTTTGACTACATTTCTTTCATGCTGACATTTCTAAGAATTTTTTACCATGGAATTGCCAACAATTTTTGGCACATGTATGTGCCATCACCCTAATTCACTTTAAATTCATGTCAAAGTGGTGTGATTAGAGCAACATAGGTCACATTGATAACTCACAAACACCAAACCACCATTTTATGTCATTTTTACTTATAATTTGAGGGTTTATAAGTCAAAATAAACATAACACCATATCCACTTGTGATGAGGGAAAATGCAAACAATTTGGGACACATTCATGCATGATCAACTTAATTCACTTTAAATTGAGATCAAATTGATGTGATTAGGACAATGTAGGTCCCATTGGTAATCGACACACACCCAATCACTCTTTTACATTTATTTTACTTACAATTAGGTCATTTATAAGTTAAAAGTAATATAACAACACCATATCCATGTGGCTAGAGAAAATATGGATAATTTTAGACACATTTATATATGATCAACCCAATCCACTTTGAATTCAAGGCAACGTGGTATAATTATGGGAACTTAGGTTTCATTGGTGACCTTCGCACATCCAACCAACCCTTTATGTAGTTTTAAATTTTGATTAGGTCCCTTATAGGTCAAAAAAGACACATCAACACTATATCCACTTGCAACATGGGAAAATGAAAAAAAAAATTGGACACATTTGTGCATGATTACCCTAATTCACTTCAAATTTAGGCCAAAGTGGTGTGAATGGGGTAACATAAGTTTTGGTTTTATGTGTGTGAGTCACCAATGCAATTTAGTCTCTCATGCCAAAATATATTCAACATCACCATATCCACTTGTGACCAAAATAAATGTAGATGATTTGGGGCACATATATGTACAATCACCTAAATTCACTTTGAAATCAAGCCAAAGTGGTATGATTGGGGCAATGCGGGTCGCATTAGTGACATACACATATCCAACCACCTTTTTATGTTATTTTTAATGGAGTTTATATGGATTATAAGCCAAAATAACCACAACAACACTATATTGATTCTTATATAAACTATGGGGATGTGATATTTCTAAAGTATGCCTCAACAATCAACACAAGACATTGACCCCCTATATCTATATGATGTTACACAATAGGTAGTATGCCTCTATCATGTTACGTGTAACCTCTATCATGCCACATGTATATATGCGATACACATAAATGAGATGAGTTGTATGTGAGTCATGATCCATGGTTATTGTCTCGAGACAAGATAAGGAATTGGATATATAGTTCTAGTTAATGGAATCATAATCTTCAATGGTCCCACCCCACCAATGCAACCCATACATAATGAATCCCATTCAATGATGTCAAGTAATTGAAACCAACTATCATATCAATACGATAGGCATTATCTATCATGCCATGCTACCCACACCCATTCCATTATCTATCACATCAACATCATGTTACAGATAGATATTTCATTGGTCTATTCTATGATATGGATACGTATTGCATCACTCAAATCATTTATACCGTGTTAGGAACTATGCACATTGGGTCACTTTGGTCATACCATACATATTATGTATGTAATGCAGTAGATTTGATCATTGATAAACTTGTTCAATCATTTATAGACTCGTTCAATGGATAGAGTGAACTAGATATAAACGATAACATTGATAGACCTTGGCCTCTATCTCTATTCATTCTAAATATATATTTGGGGTCAGGGTGCCAATATATATTATGCCAACTAAACTATATATTATGTCAATGCCAATGAAATTCTATATCTATACAATGGGGGGTGGTCAATTGATTGTGTCATTATTCATTGATGAAAGATGGTGTCGCCATATCATTCATTCCTATTTGTTACAATCGATTGATCTGATCATATTATGTATGTATATGATTCTCATTGATTCATTAACTTGGTGTGGACCCACCCTATATAGATATGGGATATGGATATGGCATTGATAGCCATACCCATATCTGATGAAACAGGGTGCAGTAATTGGTCCACTCATTATGCCTATGAATCAAATACTACAGGTTCAAACCCTACACACCCCTCACCCTCCGTAAATATAGCTAGGGATAGGCAAGTGCCCATATATAAATAGGGGATCTCGATTGATATAATAAATTAATTAAGTCTCCATCCATATATAACGGAGGCTTGGCCTCTATAGATATAGATAGGGGTGGCCGCGCACCCATATATAGATAGGGTCCCTATATTGGTTTACAAATTGAGTGCTTGATTGACCAGATATATCTAATGGCACCCCCACTCCTATATATTTATTGATATTAAATATATAACATCAGTCATTAGTGATTGTTGCGTGAGTGATGCATGAATAATTTTCATTTTTTCTATTTAAGATATACATAGGGAATATATAATATAAGGGGGACACTAGTGGGTGGTGGTTATCCCCTGTTTATCTATATATATGGGGCGCACACGCACACACACACACACACACATAGACCATCTATAGTTGAGGCTGAGAAAGAGGTCCCATAATAGATGAGGGGCACTCAATTGATGATTGAACCTATATATCTATTTGGTGAGGGCACCACATAGAGATTAGGTTGGGGGGCAAGGGTTTTATTGACATATCTATATATAGGGAAAATTAGGGGGCCCACATTATAGTGAGCGATGTAAAAAGTTTTCCTTTTATGTATATAAGGCATAGATAATATATTGATGGATTAAGGGACAAGACCACACATGATTGATTCTCTTAATTTAGGGATAAAAATCAATAGACAAGTGTGATAATGTGATTGAGAAATGATTGATGGGCACACATATCCATCTTGAGGAGTCAAGGATTTTCTAGGTTGTGTTGTATTACATTACATAAATTAAATAAATTATATCAATCTCTCTATTCTATTTTGGAAGTACAACAATGATTATTGATAAGAACACCAATGATTATTGATAAGAACACCAATGATTACAAGGGAGTGAACATAAACCATTTGTTTAATGTGGAGTGCACAGACCATACCCAAGCTTCTCCATGCGTCTATATAAAGAATAGAGGGGCTTGGTTGATTGTTATTAAAAGGAAGAGGGTCAATGTAGAATAATCAAGCTCTAAGAATGGTGCACAAACCATATCATCAATGTCCTCAATAACAATCATCATGGCATTTCTACAAGTTATAGAGATAGTGTTGATGGTACACTATCTCAATAAAAATGGATGAATTGCATGTGCATGAATTTTATTGGTTGCAAATAGATACAGTGTTGTTAGATTCATTTTGGCTTGTAATCCCCATAATATCAAGTAAAAATGACATAAATGGGTGGTTGGATATGCGTAAGTTACCAATACAACCCAATTCTCCCCAATCATGCCATTTTGGTTTGATTTCAAAGCAAATTGGGTGATCACACATATATGTGTCTCAAATCATTTTCATTTGTCCTAGTCATAAATGGATATGGTGTTGTTCTGTGGATTTTGGCACATTATGGACTTAATCATAAGTGAAGATCAACATAAGTGGTGGTTTGATGTGGTAGGTCATTAATGTGATCTATGTTACCTAAATCACACCACTTTAGATTGAATTCAAAGTGAATTAGGGTGATTACACATAGACGTATCAAAATAATAAAAAGTATTTGCATGGTCGTAAGTGGATATAGTGTTGATGCGCCACTTTTGGCATATAATGGAGCTAATCATAAGTAAAATCAACATAAATTGATTGGTTGGATGTGTAAGAGTCACAGTACAAATTACGTTACCAGAATCACACATTTTTTTCTAAATTATAGAGAAATGGGTGATCATATATAAATGTGCCTAAAATTATTTGAATATACCTTGGTCGCAAATGGATATGGTAATTTATGTCTCTTATGGCCAATAAGGGACCTAATTACAAGTAAATTAGGCATACATGGATGGTTTGGTGTGCATCACCAATGTAATCTATGTTTCCCCATGCATGCCAATTTGGCATGAATTCAGTTTCAATCGGGATGACTACCTACAAATGTGCCCCAAATTGCCCCTATTTACATCGATTGCAAATGATTATGGTGGTGTTGTGCTGATTTTGGCCTATAAGGGACCTAATCGTAAGTAAAATTGACATAAAATAATTATTGGGTTTGTGTTTATCTCTAAACTTTAGTTTTGACAAACTAAGAATGCTTAAAATTGTTAGCAAGAAATTGAGAAGGCCACAAAACCTAAAAAATAACTATATGTTTACCCAAAATGGATATGAATTGCAAAAAGTTATGCCTGGAAATCCCTAGGTTCAATACTGGAATCTTGAAAATGACTAAGTACTAATCAAATTGGATTTTTAAAAACTATGTCATGAATCGTAAGTCGTGAAGTTGTGAGACCAATCTTAGACGATGCAAAGTGACTCTAATTTCTTATATTTACTAAAATAAATTTAAAGTATAAGTAAATGCCAACATATAATTAACATTTATTTTAGTAAACCACTCCCCACCTTTTAATTGTTCACCTTTTTGCAATCTAAGGCTTTATGTTTTCATACTTTTAGGTTCGTGTAGTCATTATAACGCACATATGTTTCTATATGTTTAATATGTGCATGCATTTTTATATGATTAAAATACATACACACTCTAGGATTAGTATTTTCCAAGCCTAGAAAACATAATGTGTACATGTTAATATAATAACACATTATAATGTGTAAGCATTCGTGAAAATATCCATTAAATTTTCCCCTAACTCCATACACTTCCCTGTATAGTTATATGCTTATGGATATACATGTATCTATATTAAAAATTGATGTACTTCTATAATAAATCTAAATGTAGGGCAAGGGGCCAATAATTGTACACCTTAAGTTGGTAGGATAAAAAATATATCATAGAGGCATTGATTGATGTATAAAAATATATGATCCAATACTTTAGTTGTTTAAGTGGAGAGAGAAATATATTTTGAATTGATTTAAAATAAGAAGTTTAAAATGGATAAAAAAGGGTTGATCCAATACTTGTAATGTTTTTACGTTGGACACATTTTATTGTTACACCACAAGCGGATATTCACTTTTGATTCATCTCCAGATATTCCACATCGTCTTTTATGATAAGTTAAACATATTTAGTGAAACCAATATGTTGTTGCTCTAATTTGTGTTCCATTGAAAATGAAGAAACTTTGTGGGAAGATGTTTATTGTTCACTTTGGCCTTCCACACGAGATGGTGATGTTCAAATATTGATCGTTTCCTTGGGCAGATTCAAAAAAAATTATGTGGATTATTTTACCCTTATCAATGTTTCCAAACAAATTATTATCAACTCCAAGGAAAATGATTATCAACAAAAAGTTGATCCTAATTCATTTGTGTAGGATGATGACAAAAAGAATGTTCACAATGATATAGTTTCTCTCTAATTTTGTATCGCTTGTGGATATTCACTATAAAAACAAAGTAATGTAATCTAAAGTCGTGTAAAATTCCAACTTCAGAGGATATAATCGATTGTAGGTCTTCCACTATCTTCTAATTGGTAACATATCTTCCTTGTGATATTTAAACTCATGGTACCCTTCTTTTCATTTCAAATAATGATATTAAGATAGAGGAAGATGTTGAGATCAAAATAGTTTTGGCCAACATGAGGTTCAGTTGGATTATCATAAGCAAACGACCAAAGCATGTTGCAAATATTTCTAGTTGGATACCTTTAGAAGTGAAAAAGCATGATTGGGGCTGTCAAAATTATTTTATATTACAGTTTGGGTCCATTTTGCCTACTTAGAATGGGTTTTCCCTAAAGTTAGTTGCATACAGTACTATTGAAGTGAGATGTAGAATTGTATCTATATACACAATATTTTTAAACTTTATCAATTATTGATGTTTTCTCTCTTGTATGAGGCCATCGAGTCTCAAACTCTCTGAGTTCATACCTTAAAGGGTGCATCGAGAAAGAGGTGGGTAGGACTTTGGTGTTTCATAAGATTGTTGTTCCCTATACCTCCACATAAAACCAATACAAACCCATCCTATACATTTTCCTAAGCCTTAACACCTACCTTACACTCCTCTCCAAGCAATTTACCACCTCAAATAACCCCCACCTAAGCCAAAACCCCCTTTACCACCTCTTAGAATGCAATCAGTTGGTTCAACTTAATTTTGAGAATTGAGCACGTTACAAGACAAAGTTAGCACAATCGACTTAGTTCGAGACCTAACTGCTCTGACTTCCTAACTAACTAGGTTGACTGATCGAATGCATTGACTAAAATCCCATAAGGGTTTAGGGTCAGATCAAGCTATATATACACATATTTCACCCCATTTTCAACATCGAGAATATTTCATTTACGCTTATTTATCTACTTATCTGTGATTCCACTTGAGGAGTCATTTCTTAGGGTTTCATACTACTTGAAGAAGAATCTTATCTTGTATAAATGTCTTAAATGCATAGGAGAAGTCTTGTATCCTAGAGATGACCTATCTTTGTGATCCTTATGAACCAAAACAACCTCTTGCAAAGCACTATTGGCTATGAGAGAGGTTGAGGCTCGACGAGTTTATCTTCAAGGTAAGTATTTCTAACTCTTACTTTTATAGTTTTAGTAGATAGATTTGCATGTATAATGGGTTTTGAATGTATAATCTCTTCATGCTTAGGATTACCACTACATTAACTTGAGTAGAGTTATTATTTGCATGTTTATTGTTTATGTTTATCCCCCATTTGTGGCACAAGCTTTACTGAGCACTAGATTATATTTAATTTACTTTATTATTTTCTTTGAAATACCAAGATCTAGCTATGATTATTGTCTGGTGTTTCTTGACTAGAGACTTTGGAACCCTCTCTATCCATGTCATATGATAAGAGACCCCTTAGGTAGGTTTAGTAGATCCATATTGGTCTTGACCTCGATTATCAACCTATTACTAATGGTATAGTTAGTTGATTTATCTTTTATAAACTATAATTGATTTGTAGATCTGTTTCACTTTCACTTGCATACATTTTTTTGAACTCGATGTGAACTAACCCTTATAGGTTTTCAGCCTTCATCTTCAGACTATTGGATCGACTCTGGTTGACTCAGTATAACAGTTTTTTGTGTAGGTCTCAAGACTTAGTCAATCCAAGTGACTTAGTTCAATTTTATGTGTAGGTATTGTCTCTCTTATAAACAACTGGATCATTCTAATTGACTCAATTAATTATTATTTAAAGTTCATATTCTACTTCATTGATTCGATCGACACATTTAGGGCATCAACTTACAAGTTTTTCAACTAAGGCAAATTTGTCGATCTTGTTCAACTCTATGTGATCAAATCTTTCCCTTGGCACACTATATCGATCCTATCGATTTAGTTCATCCTATTTTTAAAAATTTATAGCTTTTATATAAAATACTAGATTGATCCTATTGACATGGTTCTTTCAGTTATTATTTTTAATTATTCAATACATTGTAGCTTAGCGCTGACCTATCTTTGTGATCCTTACGAACCGCAATAACCTCTTGCAAAGCACCATCGACTAAAGGAGAGGTTGAGGCCCAATGAGTTTGTCTTCAAAGTAAATATTCCTAAATCTTATTTTTCTATTGTTAGTAGATAGATTTACATGAATAATGGTTTATGGATGTATTGTCTCTCCAAGCTTGGGATTATCTCTACATTGACTTGAGTGAAGTTCTTATTTGCATGTTTATTGATTATGTTTAACCCCCATTTGTGCCACAAGCTTTAGTGAACACTAGATTATATTTACTTTACTTTGTTATTACTTTGAAATACCAAGATCTAGCTAGGATTATTGTGTGGTATTTCCTAACTAGAGGCTTTGGAACCTTCTGTAACTATGTCATATGATAAGAGACCCTTTAGATAGGTTCAATGGGTTCATATTTGTCATGATCTCGATTATCAACATATTGCTAACAGTATAGTTAAATGATTTATTTTCTCTGAGCTAGGATTGATTTGAAGATCAACTTCACTTTTGCTTGCATATATTATCCATCAATCTATATATAAGTGGGGTGAGTATGCAGTTGGAGGACATGATGGGGTGTGAGGTAAATGAATGAGAGTTTGCTAATTCTACAGAGAGAAGTTGAGTAGAATAATGATTAAACGAGCACGCATATACTGCAAAATGGAGTCTTTCATGAAACAAGAATGATTTGGAATGCCATGTGTTGGGAAATGAGTAGAAGAAGTGGGCTAAGAGTTGTGTGGTACAACACCCGGGGTTCCATGTGTCTTATATTTTGACACGTTTCAATGTTTTATTAGAGTTGGTTATTTCCATTTCATCTTATTCTACCATTTCTAAAACTAAGCATATCCACATTCAAATGTAACTTGTTTCCATCTCTATGGGTGCGCCACACATAATAAGCCTAACTATGTCAAATTCATTACTAAGGTGGAATGTCAGTGTCAAACTTACAGCAATATCATTTTTATTATTATTAACATATATTTAATTATATAATATTTATAAAATATAGTAAATACTAATAATATATCATATTATATTATAGTACATTTTAAATTATATATAATATATTAAATATAATACTGTACAATATAATAATAATATTTTATATATTACTATAATAATATATTATTATCATATTTTTTTATTAGGGTAAACACTTTTGACCAGAGCTATGAACCTGGGTAGCTTTTGATTGGAGCTACGAATTACTCAACGACAAACAGGTGCCCAAATCCCTCGAAGAACTTTTGATCAATAACCAACACCCTACAAATGGCTAGAATAAACCACACAAATACATCAATAACACCCATTAACATAACATGCCCAATGAAATTTAAACCTAGATGGGACTCGACACAACCAATCCACTTAACTAATTCACCCACATCTCATTGACATAATATAGTAATAATTAATATATTAAATTTGTTTAATAATAAATTATATTTTTATTAATTACAAATATATTATATTATATATAAAATATTAGACATCGGATATAGGGTCTTGTCACAATCAAATAAGCTCTAATGATACCTTCATCCACCCTTGACAATAAAAAATTATCAATCAGAATATGTCAATTCCCTGTAAGCTTTGGACCCCTTTGCAATGGGGTTGGGCATGTAAATTCACAAGCAGTTTTGAATCGAAGTCTGGTGTGTGATATGGGCCCTCTAGTATACGATACCACCCAAACTACCCAGTCATTGCCCCTCACCATCATCACTCAACTCACCTTAAAATATTTCATCACTTGTATGTTTAATATGGCTTTGCCCTTCCCCACTACTTCATCTTTGCTCAAACTCACAATGAAACATAACATCTCCTCCTCCAACAAGGCATTGCCACATTGTATGAAGAAACACATAACCTCATTTTGCACCATCAACTCCATCAAAAATATAAAAGTATTATTATTTAACTTTTTGTACAAAAAATATAAGATGGGCTTAGCAGTTATACCAATTTACACTCCCTCACTTTACAAAACTCTGCTCTACGAAAACAATTTTTTACATCCCTTTCGATGTAACTTGCACCTTTGGGGAAACTGCTAGTATAAATGCATTATACAATAAATATATAGTAGTTGTAAATCTTACATATTATGATGTGATTTGTTGCTTTACATTATTATTTAGAAAAAAATGGACCACTGCTAGGTATTATGTGAACATGTACTAGTGATTTATTATGACAACTATTAGGTATTGTGTAATCATGTACTATATTAACTATTAGACCGTTTTTGCCTATCAACGCCTTTCCCCTCATATTAGACTCTCATTTTAAAATTTTATTTGCATTAAGAAGTCCACGAATAAAAAATATGGAGGTAAAGGGGTCCACTTGGCCAAATATGTGGTGAAACTCCTCTTATATGTCAATGATCTAAATCTAATGACAGAGACAACCCAAGACTTAAGAGACCACTTATAGACCTTAAAACTCTTTTTTCAAAATGTAAGGATGTAGATGAACATCAACAAAATTAAAATTTTAATCTTTTTCCTAAAAAAGGAAAAAAAAAACATTTCAACTTATTCGAAGGAGAGTCTCTTGAAGTGATATCATAATATAAATATCTTGGTCTAGACTTCCATAAAAAACTTTGTTGGGATACATCTAGAATGAAAATAATGTGAGGATGGAGAGCTCTTTGTGCACTTCAAAATAGATGCAAGAATGTGAATTTATGGGATTAGAAGACCATCAGGCCTTATTTGAGTTACTTATCATTAATGTGGTGTTGTATGGATGTGAACTATGGACTAGTGGCACGCCAAATTTGAAATGCAGAGAAATAGAAAGAATCCAAAAGTGCCCAATCATAAAAAAAATTAAAATCAAGACTTTAGTTCTCTATGAAGTAATCCTTGTACAAACAAAAAATTTCCTATTATGTACACAACCACTATGAGTAGGTTACTTTGTTACTTAAAAAATAGAAACTTTGGAGACTCGTAGGTGACCTATAGGTGTAAGAGAAGAAGAGCACATGGATCAAACAAAAATACAAATGAATAAGCAGATGGGATATCAATTTAAGTGAACATTTAAACCATAAAAAATAAATTTAAAAATTATGTGAACAAAAGGTTAAAAATAGTCACGTGGACCATGAAAACAAACAAGAAATAATAACATTATATTATAGAATTCAACCCGACTTATGAGCATTGTGAAAATACATATATAGGGGTGGAACTCAAATGAAAGGATAAGATACTTAAAGCTCAAATAAGGACTATTTTTCACAGGCTTAGATGAGGCAAGCACATAGATAACTTTTATGGAACAATGGGTATAGAGAATTTATGGTTTCTACACCACAAAGGAAGTAAAAAAAGAGAAACATTTCGTCTTTAAATATCTAACATATACAAACATTCGAATCAAATATACATAAATATTAAGAAGTTCTATATTAAATTCATTTGAAAAGACTCAAATATACAAATTAAAGGAACCTAAATCTCATATATATATATATATATATATATATATATATATATATATATATATATATATATATATATATATATATATATATATATATAAATAATTATTTCATTTCATTTCTAAGTATGTCAAGGATTGATTGAGACAACCACTCTCCTTCTCATTTGCTCAAGAATGAACCTATGCGAAAAATATGTCCCTTTAATGATTAAGCCTAGGTATAACATTAATTTGATTCAAATCAATCTACCTTACGTACACAAAACAAAATGATATTTTCTTAATTTGGAATTAACAACCGTTTTAGTATATGAGTTTATAAGAAAAATGAAAAGATGAAAGATTTAAGGTTTAAGTATAAGTTCTTTTAAAGAATAATTGTCTAATTTTTTTTAATCGATGTTAAATTGTATCGATGCTTTGGATTGGGGTGATTTATTATAAAAAAATATTACGCAAAATTTTATAATATAATTAAAAGGTGGTTGTTTTATTGATGAAGTTGTTTGGTTTGTTACGAAATTCATTAAATTTTTTTTAGGGATCAATACTTATTGAATACAAATATTCGATATTCTAAAACATGAAATTGTATTCGATCATTAATGCTACGCTGAAAACTTAATCAATCAAAATTTTAAGATATAATAATTTAATAAGAGATCATACGATGATTCAAATATCAATAAATTTTTTATGTAACATTATTCTAAATCTTACATTTTAAATGTGTGTATCTATTTTTTTGGTAAATATATGTTGAATACATATGTATGAGAAATGTGGAAGTGCATCGATATCTAGGCATTTATTGTAGATTTGTTATATAATTTTGTTCATTTAAGGGGTTCACATTGATTAACGATTCCATTATCTTCTCTAAAATATTATTTTTGACTGGTAATAAATGGACTCAATCTAGTTACACCATTGTGCCAGTCTCAAAAAATATCCAAAGAAAAAAAAGCTCCAAACTCTTAAGATATTGTAATTTTTCGATTACCTTCTCAAATAATAAAAATTGCTCAATGACAATTAAATAGATGTCAAATTTAAGATTGATCATTTTTTTTGACATCTAACACTATTACACTCCATGCTACCAACCCCTTGTTGACATTATAGAGTTATGTCTATCAACGTAATAATGATAATAATATTCGTGAAAAGCCAAAATTGATTCATGGGTCTGAAAAAGTACAACATTAATTAAGGAATAGGGTGTCTAAGAGCAACTCTAGCGAGCCCACAAACTAAAAAGGACATGCAACCAAAAAAAAATGTGAAAACAAATTATGTACTTCAATGCTTCATTGATATCATTATATTTACAAACCTATTACGTGGACATGCAACCAAAAAAATATGTGAAAACAAATCATGTACTTCAATGCTTCACTGATATCACTATATTTACAACCCTGTTATGTGGTTGCTTCCTTCTCAATCTTGAAAAAGACAGAGAGTGAGAATAAAAAGTAATCTTCTGAATGCATACCATTACAGAAGTAAAGTCTCTAACAAAATGATAGTGAAGATGAAATATCTTTTCAAAGAAAAAAACCAAATATTTATAATCTTCGTAAACCATAAAAACTCAAAAAATTATATAAATCTCAAAAAAACAAAAGAATTGCCCTTTAATCTCATTAAAAAAATTAATATAGAAAAAAATTAATATGCAAAGAAGGTCAACCTCAAGCGGCAACCCTGTAATTAAAACTCACGAGCTATAAAGCTGTTTGATTTTTAGAATTAGCGGCTTTAAATCTTAGAAATTTACATTTTTATTTAAATTATTTTGTTTGACAAAGAAAATGGAAGGACACAATGACTTATGTTATTTTATTCTATGCTATAAGCCAGCAGGATCATGTAAGGCACCTGTGTATGCATGTTTTGGTGCCGGCCATCCCTGTTTGTTTGGATTGTAATAATTGTTAGTGTGTGTTTGGCGCCTTGTGAGTTGAGTAATAGATAAATAAGAACCCCTGGTTTCATGTCGGAGGAAGGAAGTTGAAAGGTGACAAGCATGGAGATCTTAAGCCCTCTGTCGAATTTTGAAAAAAAAGCTTATGGGAAGGTTAAAGGTGACAAGTATGGAGATCTTAAGTTCAGTGTCTAATTTTGATAAAAAAGTGTATTGGAAGGTGAAAGGTGATGAGCATGGAGATTTCAAACCCTATGTTGTATTTTGATAAAAAAGTGTATAAGAAGGTGAAAGGTGATGAGCATGGAGATTTCAAGCTCTGTGTTGAATTCTGATAAAAAAGGTATAGGAAGGTGAAAGGTGATGAGCATGGAGATTTCAAGACCTGTGTCGAGCATAGAGATTTCAAGACCCGTGTTGAATTCTGATAAAAAATTGGTTAGATAAATATTGAGGAATTTTAGTGATAAGAAATAGAAAAAATTGATTTATCTGTTAGGATGGCTTGTAGAGCAGGGGGCACAAGCACAAGCACAGGGACAAGTACGGTACAAAACAATCCATTGGTGACCTTCGTTAGAAGAACATCAAGTGGTCTCTATGAAGGCTATTCGAGAGAAGATATTGATCTTTCCGTTTCTACTGAAATGAGTGGTGATTGATCACAATCACTACACAATGACGATTCCTCTAACTCCTGACAATCAACGAATGCATGTGGATATCAATAGCAAGGCCGAGGAGCAATATGTTTCGAATTCTCTTTTCACGGGGGGATTCAACAGCGTGACCAGAGCCCATTTGATGCAAATGGGGAAGGTGGGAACTGAGGATAAGGGGAAGAGATCCCCTTGCGCCATGAACGACTACGATGGAAAGATGATGGCAAACGAGAGAGGAGAATACGATCTTCCTTGCTAATGCAACTTCAAGATTTGCATACACTGCGACTTTGATGCTAGCAGTCGCAGTGGCGGACCAAGAATCTTTCCCAAATGCAAGGAGGTTTACAGAGTCGATTGGGATGACCCTGGGCATTTAGAGGGTGTCCTTGTTCTTGTTCCTCTGCCTCAGCTTCCTGCTCCAAATTGCAATAGTTTGGAGAGGAGGATGTCAATGGTTGAACTAAACAAATCCAAGTCCATGTTGTTGAGGACCCAAACAGGGGATTTTGATCACAATCGATGGCTTTTTGAGACGAATGGGACTTACGGATATGGCAATGCCTTGTGGCCCAAAGAGGACCCTTTTTCCACTGGGAACAACGGATTCCCTGAGACTCCTGATCTGAATGATAAGTTATAGAAGCCTCTTACTTGCAATATGAAAATTCCTCTTGCCATTCTCAGTCCTTACATGTATATTTTTAATTGAAATCTTGTTTTTTATATCGATTACTTCTTCAACTTAGTGCCAAGGATCGAGAGGTATCTATTCTCCCGAATTCGTTTAGGGCACCCTCATTCCATATTGAAAAATATGACTTAGGTGTATAGAATGCTTCAAATTAGGTATCCATTCCACCAAACTCACTTAGGACGCCCTCATCCCATATTGAAAAATACAGTTTAAATGTACATAATGCTTTAACTTAGGTATCCATTCTGCCAAACTCGCTCAGGATGCCCTCATCTCATATTGAAAAATACATATTAGGTGTACATAATGCTTCGACTTAGCTATCTATTCCACCAAACTCCCTGAGGACACCCTCATTCTATATTGAAAAATACAAATTAGATATACATAATGCTTCGATTTAGGTATCCATTCTGCCAAACTCGTTCATGATGCCCTCGTCCTATATTAAAAAATACAGATTAGATGTACAAAATACTTCTACTTAATGCACATATTGAAAAACATAGATTAAGTGTACAAAATACTTCTTGAACTTAATACCAAAGACAGAAAGATATCCATTCAGACAAATTAACTCAGGGCACCCTCATCCCATATTGAAAAACCCTGTTTCTTTTCTTTTTGTTTTCTTTTTGCTTTTTGTTTTGGTTTAAGTATAAGTTTACTTACGTACAATGCTTCACGTTGTTGGTATTTGTGTGAATCGTTGCTTTAGGAGTGTTCATATATTGGTGAGTGATGCATCCAAACAATGGGGCGATATCGCTGTGGGGAATGTTGATAGTATGTAAAATTTGGTTTGCCTTTTCCTAGTTGTTGGATCAACTGCCCAAGTTGTGTCTGCTCAATTGCTCTACCGATCTAAATGTTCTCATGGAAACGTTTGAGCAGGCGAGCCACACCAATCCAGGTAGGAAGTCTGACTTGTCAAGAATTGATGTGCTCGTGTTGATGGTAGACTCAAAGGAGGAGCCACCACTGGGGACTGCAAACACAATTCTATCGATCCTAGGTGGGGAATATTCGATGGAAACGCTGGCATGCTATGTGTCAAACGATGATGACGCTCTCCTCACATTCGAAGCCATTGTTGAAGCAGCCAAATTTGCATAGATGTGGGCACCCTTCTGTCACAAGCATAACATCGAACCACGTAATCCAAAGAGTTACTTCAACACCAAGGGAGATCCCACTAAGAACAAAGTGTGTCAGGGCTTCGTTAAGGATTAAAGGCGGCTCAAGAGGGAGTATGACAAGTTCAAGGTGCACATCAATGGACCCCCCGAGTCTATCAGGGGTAGGTTAGACACTTATCATGCTAGAGAAGAAATCAAAGCCATGAAGCTCGCCAGCTCCAACTCCACATAAAACCTAGTAAAAGCCACATGGATGTCAGACGACACTCATTGGCCGAAGACATGGATGGTTTCTATCGAGGAACATTCGTGTGGAGATCATGCCGAAATAATTCAGCGAATGCTTAAAGCTCCCACACAAGGAGCCCTAATGGGATCGAGCAGCACGACAAACAAGGCTTTGGACTTCAGTGGCATGGATGTCCATTTGCTAAATGTTGGTTTATGTCTCTCGTGAGAAGCATCCCCGATATGTCCAATGACCCATTTATTCTGAATCTGCGTTGTGATCATTATGCCTATAATTCATAGGCCCTAAGAGAGGCAATGTGCTTTATGATGGACCATGGAGGAGACTCTGTTATGTTCAATTTTCATAAAGGTTTGAGGGTATAGATCCAAACGATTGCTATGCCAGTCATAATATAGTCTTTTTTGATGTTAATATGAGGGCTTTGGATGGATTGCGGGGGCCTGTTTATGTCAAAACAGGCTATATGTTTCAAAGAATAGCTTTGTATGGGTTTGATCCACCTAGAGCAAAGGAGAAGAGGAGTTATTTCGGCAAAAGGGTGGGGAAGGAGGCACGAAGAGGGCTTGAATTTAGCCCTTCTTCCCAAGGCTTTTGGCAACTCAACTCTGCTCGCGAACTCCATTCCTGTGGAAGAGTATAAAGGTCATCCACTCAGAGACCATGCAAGGGTGAAGAATGGGCAGCCACCGGGTGCCCTCCTCGATCCCCTGGATGCCTCCATTGTTGCAGACACCATAAGTGACCTCTCCCACTATAGGAGGACAATATTGAATGGGGGCAAAGAGTTGGGTAGATCTATGGGTCTGTTACAAAGGATGTCCTCATAGGGTACTACATGCACAAGGGATGAAAGTCTATATATTGCATGAGTAAGAGGGATGCTTTTAGGGGAACGACCCCCATTAATTTCTCAGATAGGCTGCACAAAGTTCTCCGATGGGCTACAATCTTTGTAAAAATCTTTTTCTCTCGCAACAATGCAATTTTTGCAAGCTCCAAAATGAAAATTCTTCAACAAATTGCTTATCTCAATGTGGGAATCTATCCTTTCGCCTCTTTGTTCCTTATAGTTTACTGCTTCCTTCCAACACTTTCATTTTTCCTTAGATAATTCATTGTGGAATCCCTAAGAGCAGATTTCCTGGTATACCTTCTTGTAATCACAATAACCCTTTCCCTACTAGCAATCCTTGAGGTGAAGTGGTTTGGTATTGAAATGGAAGAATGGTGGAGAAATGAGCATTTCTAGCTGATATGAGGCACCGGTGCTCATTTAGCTACGATGTTGTAGGGATTGCTGAAGGTTGTTGCAGGAATAGAGATTTATTTCACCCTTACATCCAAGTTCAAAGGAGATGACATCGACGATGAACTCGCCGACCTTTATATAGTGAAATGGACTTCACTCATGATCCCTCTCATCACCATCATGATGATCAACCTCATTACAATAGCAGTTGGAGTTTTTCAAACAATTTACAGTGAAAATCCTCAGTGGAGCAAACTTAATGAGGGAGTTTTCTTCAACATCTAAGTCTTGGCTCATCTCTTTCCATTTGCCAAAGGTCTCATGGGTAGAAGGGGAAGAACACCTACTATTGTGTTTGTCTGGTCAAGCCTCTTTGCAATTACAATTTCAGCTGCTTTGGGTGGCTATAAATCCCCCATCTGGAAGCCCAAGCATTGGTGGAGGTTTTCAGTTTCCATAAGTCAGCGTGCATGAGTTTCGACCAAATAATTTTGGGAATTTTTTTGGAGATATCAATTTTTAGATTCTGTTTTTGATTTTTCACACATATCACATTGATTAATAATTTTATTATTTCTTCTTTAATTTTTTTATTAATTTATGATAAATGGTATCTCTAATGTGTTGAGTTCGAAAAATTGTTTCTGAAGAAAACAATTTTTTTATTGACTTCTTTAAGTAAAAAGATTTTTTTTTAAGTGAGTCAAATGGACATCAAATTTAATATTAATTTTTTTATGTGAGTCAAATAAACGTCAAATTTAAAATTGAACTTAAAAGTAAATAACTCACTCCGATACACTCTATCCCCACTGTTGCCATTGTAGAACACCTAATCAATATAATTAGACATAATTGTTACTACAAATCTAATCTTTAGAGAAATACTCAACTTTTTTGTAAATCTATTATTGTTATTTAAAATTTAATGTTTAGAGGAATATTTAATTTTTGCATAAATCTAGAAATAGTCCTCTGAGGGCTAACAATGTAAAGTAAGTTCAAACATTAAAATAAAACAACCCCAAAAAATTGAACCAGATAGAGAATGCTCCTACAACTATCGGGTTATTTTCGGAAATATGGACTCATTCTTGGAACCATAAGTATGTTTCTCACATATAATCAACACATTTGTTAGACATAAGGCTCTGAAAACCTTGCTCACATTTCTAAAATTATGGAAAGATTCTTAAGAAAAGAGAGAAAATCTGACTTGTAATATTTATAATATTTGAAAAATGAATAATAAAAGAATTGGGTGAAAAAAGAAATGATCATTCAAACACATGAACAAATACCAACACCATTTTTTCAGAGAAAAAACTTGTAGCTTTAACTCTACATCCAAGGATGAAAACCCTCAGATTTATAGGTAGGAGGACGAAACCCCTCATACCCAATTGAAGATTCCATCTGAGGATCATGTTTGTGCTACCAATTTTAGAGGAAAATCAATTTTAGAGATCCATTCAACTGGGACACCATACTTTTAGCCAAGGCATAGGGTTTGAGGAGAGATTGTAGAGGTACTTGGGCATAACCAACAACATCACTATTCACTATTGTACTTGGATGTCACCCTATTCAGTGTTGTTGGGTAGCTAGTATTCATTTCTAGATTTGGATGTCACCAATCAGGGCATCCATCACTGTTGTGCTTCATTTTGGTGGACAGTGTGGTATTTATTTGTTGAATTCATTATTATTTGTGATTTTTTAGTTAGGGTTTAATTTAATCAATAGTAATCAATAGTTTTAAATAAAAATATTCAATTGGGCTTTTCCCATTTTGTGTAATTTTGCATTGTGGCATGTCCTCCTTTTGGACATGACACCATTGAGGACCTTTAGCCTTGCCTAGTTTCCTAAGGGCTAAGGGAAGAAGAGGAAAAAAATGAAAACATTTGATTTTGAAGAGAATTATTGTAAAATTACTTTATTGTTATAATTTCAATTAAGTTGGGGCCTTTTTAAGGTTCATGACTATTGATCCACTACAGTAAATTATAAAAAAATATTTTTTTATAATTTAAAAATAAGATGTTGATTGCCCCTTGCTTCACCCGCCCAAATCGGGTCCTTCATTTGGGGATAAGTATAAAAACAATTGAGGAATCTTGTTGAAAGGCATTTTGGATCATGATTTGAATTTACAAGTTTTGAGCATGAAAAAGTTTGAGCTTTGGACTTGAAGACAAATACCTTCAAGCCAAGAGATTGAGAACGACAACCCTCATTCTTCCGTGGAGAAACTTCATCCAGGTGTTGTCATTGTTCATCAATTTTAGAAAAAAGATGAGAGTGAGGGTTTCCGAGTGGGGTGACATGCTTGTGGAGGTTAGCACTTGGAGTGGGGAGTGAATTGCTATTGTTTGAGGGTCATTTTGTGCCCTAACATCATTTTGGATTTTATTGTTATTTTCTACAGCTGGGATGACTTGGTATTGGGCTTGTGTGAAAGAGTTGTAGGGTTATTCCAAGCCTAAATAATATTTGTAATTTTCCTACATATATTTCCCTTAATTTTTGAGGAATTTTCTAGCACTTTGGATTGAGAAAATTCAATAATTTATTCAAATATTCAGATCTGGTTTGTAGTATAAATTGGCATATTTTATTGATGAAATTTTATGATTTAGTACTCCATTGATCATTGAAAAATTGGTAACAATTCCAGTAATTTATTCCATAATTTATTGGGTTCTTTGTGGGGTCCTAAAGTACTTTTCTTGGAGTTGTAAGGATAAATATTAATTTTGCAATTTTCTTTTAATTTTGGTGCCTAGGGTTTAAAGGAGAGTCAATTTTTGGAGAGAAAAACTCACTTGTTGGCTTGCCTTTTTGTGCCATTCTGTTCTCCCTAATTTTAGGCTAATTTTGAAGGAATATTTGTAGCTAGGGTTTGATGCCACAAAATCCAAAAAATCAGATTTCTTCTTTTTGCTAGGGTTTCATGGAAAAGGTCAAAATTTAGAAAACATCCCTAACTGGGAACATTTCACATTGGGTATTTATCTAGGGTTTCAATTATCATATTAAAAAAAAAATCAAATTTTTGAAAAATTCTAAAAAAGTATATGTCAATATGTGGCTGGAAAAACAACAATGTAGAAGACACTTGGTGGAGGTGGATAGATAGAGCAGAGAGAAATCACAAGACAATGTTGGAAGATAAAGAGAGCTAATTAGAGGAAGTGTATGAACTATATGCCCAAGTAATGGGTAGAAACAAGAGAAGGATAATCAAAACTAAGTAGCGAAGGACAATATATGGTCCAACAGGTGGATGCAATAGCATCTAGGTGAAACATCAATACTTAAAACACTTCCATAACATTGTAGAAAAAGTGTGTAAAGGTGATCATGTATATGTGGGTAGAGAAGTAAAGGTAATATTACAAAGACAAGAGAAAATGTGATCAAGAACCATAAGATGCACAACTTGAAGCAACTGAAGAGATGTTAAGAGCCCACAAGCAAGCTAGATTTCTTTCAAAGAAGATCAAGAGGGAAAGAGAAGAGGTTTGTTGAGAAAAAAAGGCCCATGGAGCAAAGACAAGAGCCCCAAAAAGAAAAGAGATCAGTACAGATCATAATGAAAGAAAAAGGTGAGGCCAATGGTAATACCCCCTTGATTTAAGGTAGATAAACCCTGTAAGAGCTCATGAGATGGATAGTGGAGCTAGAGTATTGTTTGCTAAATAAAAGTATTCAAGATCCCAAGAGGGTAGAGTTTGCGAGCACAAGGATGTGTAATAAAAGTTGATAGAGTGGTAAAGTTGTGCATCGCTGGTCCTAAGAAAGACATTGTCTATTTCATTGGGTGAAATAGGTAGCATAATTCATAAAAATTCAAATTGCATATTTGGATTCCTCTCTAAAAGTTATGAATATTGAAACAAAATAAAAAAAACTAAATTCAAGTTTGTATACAAACATTAAGGCCTCCAAAAGTTAAGAGGACTTTTTGCAATGATGAAACTTCCTATCTGCATTAAGGGGCAGTTTTGAAACCTTAAGAGGGCAGTTTCGTAACCACCATGGTGGCTTTGCAAGCTCCAAGAGAGGTTTTGCAATTGCCACTCTACAGTAAGCAATAGTCTCACCCATGTAAGTTGCAAAAGTAATGTAATGGATTAGAATGATTGAACTCTAATGGACTCCAAGGGAGAGTCGAGATCAATAAGACATATGAAAAATGATGAGTGGCTAGGTTCTACATCGCTAGTCCTAGAAAAAACACTATCTACTTCATCAAGGTGTAATGGGTAGCATACTTAATCAAAATTCAAATGTGAATGCATTTTTGGATTCCTCTTGTAAGGTTATGCACTTTCAAAAAAAAACCCTGCTTTTGAGTTCATATTCAAAATTCATGGCCTTCAAAAGTTAGGACTTTTATAGTGACAAAACCATCGGTCTGCAGGGGGGTTCCACTTTAAGTGGAAGTTTCATAACCGCCGATGCAATATTGCAAGCTTCAGGGGTGGTTTCATAACCACTTGGGCAGTTTCCCCACCTCCCCTCTGCATTAAGAGGCAGTTTCACTTACATGAGTTGTAAAAGTAAAATAATAGCTCAAAAAAATTGAGTTCCTCATCTTAGGCATTTTCAAGAGTGTTTTGAATTTGAAGGGGCATCCCCAGGAGTTATAGGAAGATTCTTTTTGGATGGGAGAAACATCTCTTGGAAGGAAGCTCTCAGAGGAAAGAAGGTAGAACAAAGGAGTTCTCAATGTGTTCTCAACAAAGAGCAAAGACATTGTAGATGATTAGTTTCAAGCTTAGAGGAAGAGCTTATTATAAAAGCAACAAGTATGTTGTATACCTTGTGACGAGTACAACACTAGAGGTAACTAGTGAGAAGTCTAAGAGTAGATTGTAATGGGTTGTAACTCAAATTATAAGCAATAAGATTTGTGAGTTAATATGAATCAATAAGAGAGTTGAATATGGTTGTTTGTATAGATATCTTAGGCATCTTCCCTTGTTTTTAAAGATTCTTGTAAGAATGAGATGAATGTTTAAATTGTTGTTGTTACTCTCAAGCTTTAAATGTCTCTATAATATGAGTTAATTAGTATTGCAAATAGATTCACTGAAGTATATGCCACAAGGACAAGGTTGACCTATATTAGACCCCCTATCCTCGACTGCATCATTTGGTATTAGAGAAGTATCCTGAATTTGTTTTAAGAAAGAGTGAAGAAATCTCCCAGCAAAAAGTATTGGGTAGAAGGTGTTGCAACTAAATGTCTGCCATTGTGGAAAAAGTGTGTAAAGGTCAAGAGAGAGAGTTGAGCGTCTTCCATCATGTATATGTGGGTAGAGAAGTAAAGGTGCATCCTCCACAGAGAGAATATTGGGTAGAATATGTAGAGAGCATTTCATCATGTACACGTAGTTAGAGAACAAAGTGTTGAAGAGAGAGTTCTAGAGGAGCAAGTCGGATGAAGACAGATATTACAAAGAAAGAGAGAAAATGTGATCAAGAACCATAAGATGCACAACTTGAAGCAATTGAAGAGATGTTGAGAGCCCACAAGCAAAGTTGGATTTCTTTCAAAGATGATCAAGAGGGAAAGAGAAGAGGTTTGTTGAGAAAAAAGGCCCTTGGAGCAAAGACAAGAGCCCCAAAAAGAAAAGAGATCAATAAAGATCAATGAAAGAAAAAGGTGAGCCCAATGGTAATAACCCCTTGATTTAAGGTAGATAAAGCCCATAAAAGCTCCTGAGATGGATAGTGGAGCTAGAGGATTGTTTGCAAGATAAAAGTATTGAAGATCACAAGAGGGTAGAATTTGCGAGCACAAGGATGTCTGATAAAAGTTGATAGTGGTAAAGTTGTGCATCACTGGCCCTGAAAAAGACATTGTCTATTTCATTGGGTGAAATAGGTAGCATAATTAATAAAAATTCAAATTGCATATTTGGATTCATCTCTAAAAGTTATGAATATTCAAACAAAATAAAAAAAAAACTAAATTCAAGTTTGTATACAAACGTTAAGGCCTCCAAAAGTTAAGAGGACTTTTTGCAATGATGAAACTTCCTATCTGCATTAAGGGGCAATTTTGAAACCTTAAGTAGGGAGTTTCGTAACCACTATGGTGGTTTTGCAAGCTCCAGGAGAGGTTTTGCAATCGCCACTCTACAGTAAGCAATAGTCTCACCCATGTAAGTTGCAAAAGTAATGTAATGGCTTAGAATGATTGAATTCTGGTGAAGAGAAAAACATTCACACTTGATAGAATTGAAACATGCATTGATTTCATGCCCATATCTAGCTCAAATTATTTGTCTATAATCCCTTTCTTTGATCTTTGCATGTACCTACTTGCCTCTTGAAACTATCTTGATTACTCTCTTTGATTGACTAGGCTCTTAAGCCTCCTTGTAAACATATAGTCCTCCTTGTGTTTAAAACATTCACTCCATATATCTTTTCTCCCTTGTCCTTCATAGTACAACCTCATCCTCTGCAAACCAACCTTTCATCTCTTCATTCTTCAATCTTGCATTAAGCTTGTTCATTCTTTGGTATGGTCTCCTAGGCCTAAAAGCTTCATTCATGTTTTCAACTTCTAATCTTCTCAACTGAGTTTCATATAATCTTTCACTTGCGTATTACAGCTCTCATACTTATTCAATCACAATATTCATACTTCAAAGGTAGCCCTATTTTAGGGCAAAGCTAGCAATTGTGAACAATATACAAGGTTCCAAATAAAATCCAAACCACTTTTGGATACCCATTAAGCCCTTAATACTTCATGCAAAATTTTATGGCCCACATCTCAAGGTAAGCCTATCAATGCACCACCCTACACCAAATTAGGCCTCTTTTAACCCTTATACAAGCAAAAAGAACAAAAATCCTTACTGTACAGTTTGGAAACTCTTGAATCCTTTAGGAATCATCTAAATACAACTAATTACAAATTTTAGGGATTTTTGGCTAGATAAAACTAAAGTTAATTCACTTTCCATTATAAAACCTGTTGTTCCCCAAAAATATCACTCATTTTTGGCACAACATTTGAACTATTTTGGTCTTATAGACCAAAATTGTCTCTTCCCTTTTCAAAATTTGTCTTAGGCATTCAAATTCCTCATTTTTCAGGCTTAAATCTACGGACTCTGCAGGTGGGTTCAATCAAAAGAATCGGTTTCTAACACTTGGTCATTTTCGGGATTGGTTCAAACAAAAATGTTCAAAAGCAGGTTCAAGCAGTGGGTTCAACGTTTGGTTCATCCTTTGGTTCAATGTCAAATGGTTCAAAGGAGGGTTCAATCAAGCAGTTCAAGACTTTGATTCATCCTTTGGTTCAATCAAACGGTTCGTCAATCGATTCAAGGCTTTATTTGAACCGTCAAACCAAAACTTGGTTCAATGGTTGGTTCAAGTGACAAAGTTCAAAGGAGTGCCCCAAGAGTCAAAGACACAAGTGCCCTTGCAAAGGGAATTCCCGTGGCAAAAAGTGACCAAGGCAAACAAACGAACCGAGACAAAAGCCCAATAGAATCCCACGGATGCTGCCAAGTGTCGATGACTGAGCCTCACTAAACTTTGTTTCTGCGAATTGGCGGATATTGCCATGTGTCCCTCTTGAAGCTTGTTGGAAGCCTCCAAGTGTCAATATCCCCAGTCTCTTCCGTTAGCTTCACTATTTCGAGCAAAGACCATGGTGGACCCAGGGATGAGTGACTAAATGAAGCAGAACGCACCAAGTGTCTACATCTGCACGACTAACAAATGTATTCGAACCGCACCACGTGCCCCTTGCAAAATTCAGCAGAAGCCGACAAGTGTCAATCTCCATAATTTCTCCCTCCTGCTTCTTGTTTTCATAAAGACTGTGGTGGACCCCCAGTGAGCTACTGAAGAAAGTGAAATGCGCCATGTGTCATCATCTGCTTGACTCTCCAAAGATAAGCGAAAGCTGCCACCTTTTCCATTGTAACTCTGCAGAGAGCGACACGTGTCTGCATCTGCGATTCTAAATTTCTAATAGGTTTCAAAGCCTCTATCAATAAATGTTTCTCAGAGTCCTGCAGAAGTTGCCACATGTCTTCACCTGTTTAGCAGCGGAATGTGCCATGCATCAATTGCTAAAGACCAACAGAAAGAGACTAAGGAACAGAGCATCGAATTGAATCTAGAACCCGATTCAAATACCCAAAAAAGGAGGAACGATGAAGAAGGATCAGATCGCTAGGTGGACATTGAAAGATGTAAACTTTCAATAGCATGACTTGTTTCTCTGCATTGAGAAAAGCAAATGGGTAGATGCCCCTAAGTTCCAGCCTGCCTTCTTAACATATTTCAATGCAACATGATGTGTTACTGTTCCTGAGTCCTTCTTGAAGAGGCTATATAAGAGACTCTCTTCTATTGTAAATGGATCTCTTTTTTGACCATCATGACAAAACTCTGCCTAAATTGAATGACACTTCTGAGACTTTGAGCTCAGTTTGTTTATCATATTTTGTTATTGGAATAAGAAAGCAAATGGTTTTTCAGATTTTATGCTGTAATATCTTTGTTGTTGAGAAAACTATTTTTATGTCTTTTTCTTCAATATATCTTCTATTCCTTTAATTCAACAAGTAGAATTAGTGACATCAATCAAAAAGGTGTCTTGAAGAGTCAACTGTGGAGAGAATTTGTGCCCCCATAATTGCCTTTAGTGTGTTTTCTTTTCATTTCTTTGTAAAGGACCTTGGGGCGACTTTGTGCCCTCATTGTCCTTCATATCTTACTCTTGAGCAATCCAGGTGAAGACTTTGTGCTACATCGCGATTTGCTGGTTATTACATTCATTGTTACATTTTGTTGTTACTACCTGGAATATTCTTGTGGCTTGCTGAATAGTACTTTTGAAAGAAGAGTGCTTTCTGTCATTTTCCTTAAGTTTCTCCTTTGATCCGCACACATCATCTCTGAAGAAAGAGAGATGGATGGTTTGTCCTACCCTTGAGTATTATTTTTTGTTTATATATATATATATATATATATAGCCTATCTATAGGGAACCTCCCCTTGATGAGAGGAGAGATCAGTCCCCTTCTGATGTGATAAACCTACACATTTGGACGACTAATCTTCCTACTTTGGCTGATCAGACCTATTTTGTTTATCAGTACGGTGATCAACAAAATATTCAACCAACAAAACCTTAGGCTGGTCTCAATACAGGCCTGTGTAGGCCAAGAGCACAATAAAAGGGTTTAAATTAGTTTTATGACACTTTTATTAGAAAAATACATTCATTAACTTCTAAAATTGATTGTTAGCAAAATGTTTGTCTTATTTAAGGAGGAACAAACATTGTTGGTGGAATGCAAAATTGTAAAAGATGTTCCAATAATTTCTAAGGGTATCCACGAAACACCTCTCCAGAATAGTAAAACCTCATTATGCTCCCAAAGAGGCATGAACAATTTGACATAAACTTAGAGTTCATAACAATTAACAAGTCACAAAGGTGTCAAATATCTCAACTGCAAGCCACAGATCAACAATGGCAATAACAAAGCATTCAGTATCAACAAGATATGAAGGAAGCAAGTGGTGATAGTATCCTATCATCAAATGTTAGAAGGAACACACTCATGACAGCTACGAGTCTGATTTTTAGCCTTGATGCTACAGTCATCACCATTATCAAACACCACAATACTTCATTTGCATTCATACAAGTGAATTTGTAGGGATTTCTAGTAATGGTAAGGAGTACTTTTCAATTTGTGACTACTAATGGGGAGTTTTCAGCATTTGCATGGATGCCCACCACTTCTACATTGATCACATTGCAGAATTTTTCATGGGTTTTTCATCTTTGTAGCTGTTACACCATCTTTATATTGTTGGTTTGGATGATTCCAGTCATGACCAACTACAAGTTTGCACATGTTAAGGGAGTATCAATGTTGGATGAGGTTGGTAGGAGGTTTCAGCTAAAGGGAAACACCATTTCAACCACCCTTGTTGTAATTCGAATGGGATTGTAGTTGGTTTGTGGCTGCTGTAACATGTTTCTATCCCATACACAATCTGATTTGCGCCATACTTGGAAGGTACAACTTGAACCATTATGGGAGGATGCATTGGAAATCAAGGTTTTGTTTATGAAACTCTAATAAGTGTTCTGGATTCTTCATCAATTTGGAGAAGCTAAGTAGGGCAACAAAAACACAGTGGTGAGTGCATCTGGCAAGCGTTGGCCTTAAGGAAAGTCAAATTGGATCCGGGTATTGCAAAGATGATTAGATTGGGTGAGTCAAAGGAGTTGAATTTGTAATTATTTAAGAGCAAACAATTTTGGGAAAGGGTGGACTATCATGTCCCCTTTTCAAAAAATTTAATGAGGGAAATAATTTAATAATTACTCAAGTTGTCCAAGTTATTTATTTTATAATGCGTAAAAATGACACTTATGTGTCATTATTATTATAAGGGGCTAAAAAGCAATATTAATTGCATGGCCAAAAATGAAATATTTATTAAATGGCCAAAAAAGTAATAATTGCCTAAAAGTGTTTTAAATGCTGAGGGTTGAGGTGAAATTGGAAAAATGAAATTATAAAAGCATAAGTGGCGCCAAAAAGATGAATTATTCATTATTGAGTATTCACTTTTCATTATTCATGATTGAAATCAGAATTGGTTCAACTTTTGATTTTGATGACAAAAACACTCCACTGCACTTCAAATTTGAAGACGAAAACCCTTCAATCTTTTGCAATAGCACCATCCAGGGGGCTATATTTGAGCTTCATTTCAATTTGGCAAATAAATAAAGCAACATTTGTAATTTGACAAAGAGGATTTTGGGGTTGTTTGAGCACTGATGTCACTAGTTCAGGGGGTGACGCCATCATTGGGAGGGTTACCTTCTAGGGTTTGGAAAGACTGATTTTTATTTGGGATGCCAACATCATCCAACTAGATTTGTATTTTTTGGCAATTTTTCCATTTGCACATTCCACTATAGTTTGTTAGTTTGTAGCATAGAAATAAATAAATAAAATTGGTATTTGAACTCTGGAATCAATAAAAATAAGATTGTCATTTTCGGAGGGTTTACCAATGATTTTCAGACTCTGTGTTTATTTCCTATAAGGGTTTATTGCAAAAATTAATAATTCTTTAATTTTGCCCTAAGGGGCTATTTTAGTATAAGGGTTTTATTACAAAAAATAGAATTTTGTTAATTCCGCCCTAAAGTGACATTACACATTCATGGACACAATTACAATTCACAATTGCCCAAACGCTTGCACAATGCTTTGCAACTTCTTACAACTCTTCTCAAACAATTCACAACACCTAACAAACAACATCGGATAGGAGACAAATGGAATAATGGCCCATGGATTCAAGACTTTCCACTGCATTCTTGAACCCAACTACCATTGAATGCCTTTGCCTACCCCAAAGGCCTATACTCATACCAAAAATTGGCAACATGAGGTACACTAATCACGTAGAAGATGAAATGAATTGATAGAAAGTCCTAAAACAAGCCATATTTGCAACCATTACTTGTTTGAACTCGGGCCACATGATGTTTTGATAAGTTGCAACCTAGCCACAAGTTTTTCTTAAAAGGTGTGTCATCGTCGTGGGTTTCTCTAAAAAGTTGAGGCCCCAGGTCTACATCAAAAAACATGTACACCCCCACAAAGCCTAGAGCATTTTGAGAGTTCCTTCAACTCCGAAAACTACTCATGCACCTTTATAACTATGTTTCTTATG
Source organism: Torreya grandis (assembly GCA_037957365.1). Lineage (NCBI taxonomy): Eukaryota > Viridiplantae > Streptophyta > Pinopsida > Cupressales > Taxaceae > Torreya > Torreya grandis. The sequence goes on from JARHVA010000427.1 coordinate 2,090,472, forward strand.
TGAATTGTCTATAAGACGTGTCTTACAAGCATTTATTATGTATCTAAGAATAGTGGACATACTTAGCTGACATGACTCATATACTAGATCCAAAATTTGGATCATGCCTCCCTGATTTAGAGGCCTTTGGTCCCTTAAATATTTAGGAACTCAGTAAATGAGGAAATTTCTTCCCAATGTCTTCTTTGGAATACCATTTGACCTTGTTGGGTAACTGACCCTTTAACCCAATCTACCATATTTCTTGCACTCCTCTCTTGTCCTTTCTATTTTTTGCTACACGATATCCTTCTCCAATTTCATCTAATCCTCAAGAGTGAGGTCCATAATAGATGGGAGCAATAGAAATCATCCATCGTCAATTGTAGAAAATTTCAAAGTTGAGGACTACACAGTTAAGATAGTTTGAGTTCACTAGTCGCTCTCGCTGAAGAAGGCAAGTCATCCACTAAAGAGTGGAGACATCATTACAAGAGTACGATGCTTTTGAGGTTTATATCCTTGTAAAAAGTACAATGGAGAGGATGATTCTCTTGAGGTTAGTATCATTAATAAAAAAAACATACCAATCATAAGGCTTTGCATGGACATAAATCATAAATCTTGTGTTCACCTAAGCATTCCAATAAGCACTTCCCTGATTTGGAACTCTGGGAGCCACATACTCTCCCACTTTCCTTCTCTCTATTTCCCAAGCAGAAGAAACTTAAACACCTTGTAGGACTTTCCGTGCTTCTCTGCTCTCTCAAAGCATCCCATACATCATCACCATGGTATTCCTATTCCAATGCAGGATTGCTTGCATTGTTTCCATACAAGGCATCCCTTCAGGCCACATGGGAGTCACCACATACACAACAATCTCTCCTTGGCTTTGATATTACTCCCTATTTTAAGTGCAATCTCAATCAGAGTAAGGTGCAATCACCCATAGCCCTGATCCTTAGCCCACAAAGAATAGCTGCCAAAACAATACATGTTCTCAATGTAGATAAAGTTTTTCAAGTGGCGGATGGATTCCACATAAGCATAGTGGATGCTCTTATCAACAACCTAATCTTTCACAGTAACGAGCCCAAGTTCAAGGCTTGGATTTGTGGGAAACAAAATTGCTGAGCCCTCCTCTATGGACTTGAATGTTTGCACATGTAATGTACCTGATTTGGAGGAAGAGTAATTAAATTAAATTAATTGATTGTCCAAAATAATGATATTTCATAAGAATGATTAATTGATTATTTTAATTAAATTAAAAATTGAAATTAAATTAATTAATTATAAGGTTATCACAAAAAAATAATTAAAAGTGATCTTATATTTAGTTAATTTAATAAATTGACTTGAATAAAATATTATATCATAAAAAAAAGTCACTAAAATAAAATAATATTATTTTAATATTATTCTTTAGAAGCTTCTTGAATGTACCACTTTCACTTGGAGAAAAGGTATAAAAAGAGGGTAAGCCAAGCTTCTAATCATCCAAGAATTGATATGTATTTGAAGTGTTTGCTTGGAGAAGGAACCAGGGAGGGTTTCTGCCATTATTGAACCTTTGGGAATGAAAACTCTCATAGGTTGTGCAATTTTGAGGCTGTGAAACTATCAACTGAGATTATTGCCAATTGTAAGCTTCATTCAGATGTCCAATCTGTGTTTCATTGGAAGAAGATTTGCATTTTCTATAAGGGTTTTATGAATAATCATTTTTAGATTAGAATTAGTTTTGGCTGCTACAGTACACGTGAACAATGCCATGCTAAGGTAAAACGCTACAGTAGCGTGCAACATTATAAGAATCCAAGGGCCAAATTTGTGAGGTATTGTTTGGAGATTTATTGGAGAATAATTTGCAAATTTAGAGCATCATTTCATCATCACTAGGGACAATTTTGGCATGATATATATATTCTGATATTTTATGACAGTCATGGAGGTGGCTAGCTAGGAGCCACGATTTTGCTTATGGAGGTCTATTCATGCATCGATTTCATATGGGTATTTGGGCACTCCACCTTTTGAGTATTGGCAATGATATTTGGTGAAAGAAAAGAGGGTTTGCAGCTGTCTATAATTTATTGTTGAAGAACTTAGTCCAGATCAGGGACGACTCATGTTTGGGACTGATTTGGCTTGAAGAGGTCTTCTTTCATTGCATCCAAAGTTGCCACAACTTCATCAAGCATAGGTGAACATTCATTCCAGGTTCTTGCATCTTGTTAAATCCATATGCATTATTATATCAATTTGCATTAGGTGATGTTGTAGATGATCATTTGTAATTAGATTTGGGCATTGAAGTAGATTCACTTTGTAAGCCAAGAGTCTTGGCATGATTACATTCATATGTACTTGGAATTGCATTCATTTAATGAAGCTATAAGTTGCATACTTCATATTCATTATAATGTCTATTTATTATCAGCATATAACTTGTATGCCAATTATTTGATGAAATGTCCACTGGCTGTAGGAGTTGATTTTGCATTAAGTTAAGTCATCTATTGCATTTGAAATACAAAAAAAAACACTTGCATTTCATACTATCTTATATTTCAGTCATTTGGTGTTAGTTTCCAAAGCATTGTAACAATCTTATGGTCAATATTCCTTGAGCTTATAATCAAAATTTTGAGATCAGAATTAGCAAAGGATACTACAACACAACCCTGCACCTCTAGGCCATTAGGAACTCCATGGTCATGCATATGTTGCAGATCAACAAGCATCCTTGGGTCTGCCTACTTTGTTCACTATTGTGTAAAATTTGTAATGACATCCAACGCTCCAAGTCCTTCAATCTTAGAATGTACATCGTGTCAAGGATCTCAAGGCAACCCATGGTGAAGATGAACACCATCAAAATTATTTTGAAGAAAATCATCCTCATAAACAATATCCAAATCTCCAAACAATTTATGGGTCTCTGTATTGTACCTTCCATTGCAAAGATTAGTTCCTCCCATGAAGTTTACTGCATGGTGAGTCATTGAACCCTCTGCCAAGGATACATTAACTCTTACTGTCTTCTGGTGGTTGGGAAACTGCGTGTTGATCTATAACCCCTGAACTAAGCTCAGTGAATGACGGTCTAGGTTTCTAGGACACATAACATAGTGCACGTTGCTACCCTTAAAAAAACTCATAGGTTTCCTCACAATGGGTATTCATTAAACCTTCTTTTTTTAGAATTTTCATTCAAATTCTATCTTCCCAAATAAAAACAAGCACCCTTACGCCTTGCTTTGCCTTTTTCTTCAAAAGCTCCCCCCACTATGACCCCTTCTGCCCCTGTTATCATACGTTCGTCCCTCAAAAAATTAATATGGGTATTGAGGGACCACCCAATGATGTATATAAATTTCTCTTCTTCTATATTGTACTCATACATCTCCTAACCAAAACTTGCTAGAACAAACTAAGATAATCAAGACCCCTCATAAAGGAAACATGTTGTAACAAACTATGATAATCCTACTCCCATCTCTTTTGCAACATTTTGAGTCTTTCGTTAATCTTCTCAACTATAGTACACAACACATGCTTCCCAGTGTTGATTTATTCCAACTACAAACCAATAGAGGACATAATATGATTTTGATGAATAGCTCGTACAGTTCATTTCCCAGAGTACAATTGTTGATAGCGATTATTTCGAATGTGAAAGAGGATGACCAGCCATCAAAAAAAGAACATAATAATTAATGGGTTAAATGAGTAGAAGATATAAAGGTTCCACAAAGGGAAAAAGCCAACTACTACAAAATAACTTCCATAAAGAAAACTTGCTAAAACAAACTAAGATAACCAAGACCCCTCATAAAGGAAACATGTTGTAAAAAACTATGATAATCCTACTCCTATCTCTTTTGCAACATTTTGAGTCTTTCCTTAATCTTCTCAAGTACAGTACAAGCGCATGTTTCCCAGTGTTGATTTATTCCAACTACAAACAAATAGAGGACATTATATGATTTTGATGAACAACTCATATAGTTCATTTCCTAGAGTATAATTGTTGATAGTGATTATTCTGAATGTGAAAGAGGATGACCAGCCAACAAATTTTCCATATGAATAAGAGTGGAGGGGAAAAGAATGCCTAGTAGGGCAATTTTTTTATTGAAATTTGTAAGAAAAAGTTTTGGAATAGAGGAGAGAAGGGTGGACCAGAGTTGAGAGGAGGATGGACAGTGTTGGAAGAGGTGAGGAATAGTTTCAAGGGCTGGGCAAAAGGCACATTTTTCAGCAGCAAGCCCAAGCTTGGACAATGTTTGGCCAACATGAAGTTTCATAGGTAGAATTGCGCCAGCCTAATAATTGACATTTGGCCTTAGTTGGGGATTGCCAAATCATATTTGCCATGCGTTGCCATTGAGATTCGGAGAATGACATCCACTTGGTATTAAGAGAATCATCTAGAGGGAGTGGGGGCTGAACAAGATGATTCAAAAACCTTGGTGAGGCAATGGTAATGGCCCTTTTGTTTGGCCATCACCAATCAATCCAAGGGGGTGTAGGATTGATAATAACTTTAAGGAGGACTTCTAGTGGGATTCGTTGTATCAAAGAAGCATAGACATGATTGAGTTTTGTAGGTAGTCTAAATATATGACTTAGTGAGTTCCTAGAGAACCAATAGTCGGTGTTTTTATCCCATATACCCTTAATTATATTAAAGTCTTTTTTGCAAAGGATTTAGCCCTAAATTTTCACTGAGTAGCAATGGGAATATTTTTAGACTGAATAACTTAGTTCCACCAAAGACTGGAGTTGGGAATACTCGATCCATGTTGAAGGAATTGGTGGTACCATTGGAGTAGGGGGGCCATTCCTTGTCAAGCTACACAATTATGTCTCAGAGGAAGAGAACAAGAAAAATAAAAAAATGATGCATTTAGGATTTTAATTTCCCAAGGAATGGAGGTCCAAGAGCCTTTATGAGAAGCACATTAAACCCGTTCCCTGACAAGGATCTTCCACAACTCGTTACCTTGGGTGGCTCTTGCAAACCATTTACTGGCAAGACAATTTCCTTGTAGTGGATCAATGATTCCAAGTCCACAAATAGATTTAGACTAAGCAAGAAGCTTCCATGAGATGGTTGCCATACCTTTCTTACCAACATTGTTACTCCATAAGAAACCATAGACCAACTATATAATTTTATCATAAGTTGAATTCGAAGGAAACAAACAAGATGAGTAGAATGCATAACTAGTCAAAAAAATGCTATTGATAACAATCATCTTGCCTGCTAAGGAAAAAAATTTACGAGACCAATTTTCCACCTTTTTTTGAATTATGTTAAGCATCCAATCCCACGTGTCTTGAGGGGAAAGATGAATGCTAAATGGAATGTCGAAGTAACGTGTAATCTCTTAATGGGAAATGACGTTCCAAGTTGGAAGGATCCAACCCAAATTGAGAACTTCTGATGAAAATGACTTCCGTTTTGTGGCTACACAACTTGGATCTAGGGAAATCATAATATACATAAAAAAGGACTGTGCATAAGAAATTTGATGCTCGATACCTTGCAGAAAGAGGAGAGAATCATAAAAAAATGGGACTTAAGAGCCCTTGTGGAAGAGTAATTTCTTTCAAATCTCCTTGGCAGTGAGCTCGTTGGAGCTTATATCCAAAGACATCAACAACCAACACATACAATAAAAGGGTTTATGGACAACCTTGATGAATGAACCATTGGAGGTCAAAGGATGTTGTGATGCTACAATTAACCATGACCTAAACATGTGCTTAGGTGAAAAGAATTTGGATGTGATATTTGAAACAAAGACCAAATCCAAGCCACTCAAGCATCTTGAGAATAAATCACCAACGAATCCAATTGTATGCTTTGTAAAAATCAATTTTGACTATTAATTCATCTTGATCAAAATCTTCAGCCCAATAAGCAGGTATTTACATTATGGATACAGAGTAACTTTGCTCTCTTCATAAAACATGAAGCAAGGGAAACATTACAGAAAGGGGAACAGTAGTTGGGACCCCTAACTTTGAGGTCCCATATCCTTCGTATTATGCCACATCCTTCGAGAGGAAAATCTAGTTTCTAGTAAATTGTATGACAATATTTTTGGTGACATCATTTTTTCCTCATATTTTTGGTCTGATCGGTCATTGGGACAAAAAGACAAGTTAAACACAACAAATTCACCAATAATAATTTTTAAAGGGACATTATTTTATCATTGGATTAGAATTTTGACAAATAAGGCACAAACCAAAATTACTATGGCTCATTAATATGAAACAATGTGCCATGTTGGAAGACACGACTCATTAGTGTGGAAGCCAATGCCATTTTCCACATGGCTTAGTAGGCTTTTCTCCATTAATGTGGTAAGTTAATGCTGCCATGCATGCCACCAACATCTTTCCTTGCCTTTTTGTGTACTTCATCCTCCCAAATGGATGGAATTTTCTCAAAAGTTCTCGACCATGTTGCATTTTGCAAAGGAAATTCCGTTTGTAGATTGGAAGGATGAAAGCTTATGCGCATGTGTGTTGCTTGTAACCAAACCCATAGCTATGTTATTTATGTTTTTCGCATGGTTGTTGTGGTTATTCTGCCTTCTATCTTCATGTTTTATGTCGTGTCTTTTACATTCCTAGATATTTTTACATGCCTTTTTTGTTCATGGTGTTTTATGCATGCATTCACATCTGAGTAAACATTTACTACTATGTTAATGAAGTGATGTAAAGTTACTCCAAAAAAACATCTCCCTACCTTTCATAGGACTTTAACCCTCAAACAACCAAGGAACCTATCCAAAAGTTATCAACCATGCAGTATTTCACAATGGATTTTCTATCAGTAAAACAGAAGGATGAAAATTATTGTTGTTGTTCCTTCTATGTTCATGATTTTTTTTGTGTGTCTTCACATCTGCCTAAACATTTAAGGGTATGTTGTTGAAGTTATGAAACATTACAAAGAGGTGTGTTGCCTATAAATGAACCCACAACTGTGTTCTTTTTCTTTTCACATGCATGTTATTGTTATTGTGCCTTTTTATGCCGGTGGTATTTTTACGGGGCTTCACATCTATCTCAACATTTACTAGTATGTTTATGGTGGTTGTCAAGGTATTCATTCACATACCATTAAGTGTTATTGTTTCTTGTAATGTGCCCATTTTTTGGTCCCTTCAGCATCGTAGTTAGCTCCAACTTTCTCAATGAGCCCAGCCTTTTCAGAATGGATTTGAGCTATTGGAGTTGAGCTCTAGGGATTTTGTTGAGTCCGTTGATACTTTTAGGGAACAGTTTCGACATGTCAGTTAATTTCCACACATCTTGGAGGAAAATGCCATTTTTGGTGTCTATTTTTAGTAAGATCTCTGGAGAGCTCTTAAGTATATTGGCACCTTCAAATTTCAGTTCTAGACTATTTCGACATCTTTTGTACTTTCAACCCGTTGTGTGAAAAATAATTAATTGTAAGTTGTTGGAAAAGCATGAATTAAGAGATGACTTAAATTAATTATTTTTAAGCTGGTTGTAAAAGTGACTAAAGTGTCAAAAATATTAAATATGAAATCACTTTATAGAGCAAAAAGGTTTATTTAATTATAAAGTGATTAATTTACAATTTTTGAAAAGTTCGACGAAGATTATAAAAAGAGTTGAAGGGTCTCATTCATTAGGTTCATGGCTATTATTCTCTGAAATGTTTGGTGAGTTTGTGTGTTCATTTCTATTGCTCAAGGAGTAAAATCCCTTGAGACCCCTAGTTTCGAAACAGAGGAGACTTTGGACCTGACTAGAAGGGTTATTTTGGTAAGAGGATTTATCCTCAAACCCTAGTAGCTGCATTCACCAGTATTGAGGATCATTTTCAGCATATTGGCAATTATTCTGGTACTGGCCATACAAATTGGGAATATATTACAAGTTATTTGCCATAGAGGGGGCCCAAAAGGTTGACGCCATCATTGTAGGATTGGCGTGTTGTTTTGGAGGCAGCATGGGAGCTTTGGGTGCAGAACATGGGGTTTTCCAAACCCATATACTGCTGGCTGCCACATCATCAGTGGGTGCATGAGTATCTTGGAGGGATATGTGAGTATTCGAAGGGAGGTGCATCATAGGAAAAGGGGTCGTTTCAGATCTATAAGGAGCTGTTCTTAAGCTATATTTGCCACTCAAGCAGATGTTCATCCTTCTACGTCAGATTAGCCTTCATTCCTAAGTTTGTATTGGCAATATGATTGCCATTGATGTCAAAAGGGAGATCATTGGCATTATGGATGCCATTGATGTCAGAAGATTAGGCATAATTGATGGAGAGAAGAGCATGTTTTACAGTTGCAAGTGCAAAGTTGTCATGCTTTTACAAAGACCATTTTTGGACCATTTGCAGAGCAATTGATAGAAGATCTATGATGGGTTTTTCAAGAGCATCTCATATGTATGGTCTGTAGGTTTAAATGAGGAGAAATGAGCTCATAAATAATTTATCTTTGCTCCTGGACATTACAAAGTTTTTTAGTTAAACCCTAAGGATTTAAGCCATGGCGTTCACAGAGATGTTTTATTTTTATGTTGACTGGATATAGACGGGAAAAAGTTACTTAAGTTATATCTTACGCCCTTGTCTTCATTGTGCAACCGGCCCCTTCGACCTTGTAATTACCGGCTTGGAACAGTGATCAAAGACCTTAATATTTACTAAGTCCTTGACTTAAGACTTGTTCGAGCTTGATCAACAGCTAGTGCTAAATCATACAATGAAGATCCAATGATGCGCAACAAAGTCAATATGTCAAAAGTACCTGAGAGTGAAAGTGCTAGTGCCAAGTGTCACAAGCACAGGAACTAACAATGTACAGAAGGAATGCACAAGTGCCAAGTGTCACAAGCACGAGGACTAATAGTAAAGTGCTTAGAAGGCACGCACTAGTGCCAAGTGTCATAAGCATAGGGACTGACAATGTATAAAAGGTAAGTGAGAGTGCCAAGTTCCACAAGCGTGAGCACTGACAACAATGTGCAGAAGGCATGCAAGGGTGCCAAGTGTCACATTCAAAGGAGCTTGTCAAATAGAGAACCAAAGAATGTATTAGTTTGTCAGAGGATCCAACAGTGAATGTGTGATCATGCAATGAATATCAAAGGAGGGCATGAAATCAAAGAGGTCAAAGTGTTTGATGTTTAGCATGTTAAAGACCGAGCTAGATCGATGATGCATATGTATTCCAAAGTATGAGGAAGCAACAAAATTTCATGAGCTTTTATATCCTTGAGTTCCATAATGGTGAAATTTGAGCGTGCCTTTAGTGCCTTAGTTGATTTTCATGATTTATTGGCAAACTTATTAATTTATCGCTTCTGGTCTTTTTTTATTTTTAAGTTATCGAGCCCTCGAGTCCTGACATTGTGCCATGTGGCACAATCCTTGTGCCCTAGCCCAATGGGGATCGATAGTGAATGTGAAGGACCCTTCGCGGCCCCTGAGTTCTAGATGGAAGCCACGTGATGACCGTCAGAGATTTTGAAATCCCGAGGGTGAAACAACTATCGGTGGGGCAAATGAATAAACCTCGGCTTTTGAGTTCTAGATGGAAGCCACATGGCAACCATTCGGGAGCTTGAGGTTGGGAAAAGTAATTGGTCAAGAGTCAATAACCCAAAGAATTTGAAGCCCAAATCAAGTCCACTTGGTAGGAGATCGATGACAAAAAAAATAGTCCCCAGGGCCAAACAAATTAGCCTGGGTAATGCCGATGGATTGCCAAGTGGCAAGGTGGGACCCAACAAGCAAAGCCATGAATCCTAGTGAAGGAGAGATAATAACAGGCCATGCCATGGCTTGTGATTTATCTTTCAAAAATGTTACCCATGTCATCCTTGAGAAGTCATCTACAAATAGCATAAAGTACTATACACCTTTAAATCCTTTTGTCCTAGTAGGACCACATAAATCTGTATGAACTACTTGTAGGGGTTTTGAGGTCGCATATTCTTTCATTTCAAATCTGACCCTTGTCTGCTTTCCTAGTTGGCTCGCTCTACATGTGATGTCTACAGGTTTGATTATTTTGGGCATATGTCTAACACACTTGTTAGAACTTACTTTGACTAGATTGTCGAAGTTGACATGACCCATTGTTTTATGCCATAACCAGCTCTCATCAATTTTTTCCATGAGACAACTTGAATCATTTTCTTCAACCAAGTTGTATATGTTGTTTTCAGTTCTTCCTGTGCAATGGTTTCCCCAGCTCTTTTCAGTTTACAACCTTCGGCATTATATATGACTTCATAACCATTATCACACATCTGACTTACACTTAAGAGATTATGTTTAAGTCCTTTAACATACAGGTTGTCATGTGTAGGAAGCTTGCCATCTATGTGTAAGGTTCCTTTACCTCTGATTCTGACTACAGTGTTATCTCCCAGACTGACAATCCCTTCCTTGCATCTGCTTAAACTAGTGAATTTGCTCTTGTCTCCAGTCATATGCTTTAAGCAACCACTGTTTATGACCCACAAGTTTTGCTCTTTGGCATGGAGTGTCATTTGAGCAATTAGAGATTGATCTTTCACTTTCCACATCTTTTTGGGTCTCTCATCTGTCTTTTTCCTTTCTTTAAGAGTGGCCTTTAAAACTCTATTCTCATTTAAAGCCCTACCTTTGCCTAAACTATAATTTCTTGTCATTGCAACTTTAACTCTACAATACTTAGCTATATGTCTAAAATTATTGCAATTATAACATATTAAATTTGAATCTATCAAAGGAGCAAATGAATTTCTACTAGCAAAATTAAATCTTTTAGTAAGAAAAACTCTACAATCAATAGCCCTATGATTGAACTGATTACGGCTAAAACAATAAACATAAAAGGAAGGAAAATCCCTGGTCATAACGTTCTTTGGTGCAATATACCAAAAACTCTTACCTTTCTATTTTTTCAAGTCTATCACTTTGATGTATCTTTCTGCATCTTTCCTTGGATTAGTCCTTGTCCTTTCTAATCTTTGCCTTCATTGCTTCTTTGCTGATCTTCTCATTCATAGCTTTTGCTTCTCCTCCTTTCTTGAAGTTATCATACAAGTTCGTTGATGTACAAGCTGAGGATCCTTTTTCTTTATCATATCCAAGGCTTTTGCGCACTGATCAGTGCACTAAGAACTTCTGATCCTTTCATCAACTTTAAGCTTTTTTTTAGTTGGTCTCTTGCCTTCTCAAGTTCTTTCCTCAAGGATATTACTTTTGCTTCAAGTCTCATACATTCGTTGGATTTGGACTAGAGATCCATCTTGACGACTTCTCCTATCCTATTGGCTTCCTCAACTTGAGTTTTTAGCGTCACAATCACTTGATTAGCCTTTCCAAGATCCTTCTCCTACTTCCTCTGCATTGAGTTTTCTTTTCTTAGATTTTCAATTTCTTCAAGAGCACACACAAGTTCACTTTCAAGATCAATCTCTCCTTCTCCTTCATCCCAATCTTCATCTTCATTTTGTTCTTGATTCAAGAAGGTGAATTCTTCTGCCATAAATAGGAACTCATCTCCCTCAACGAGAAAGGCACAGTCATGCTCATCATCAGCGTTGTCACTATTACTCTACTATTACTCTCTCCCACTGAGTCACTATCTTCTTTTTTATATAACCCATCTTTGTTTTTGAAGAAGTTTTTCCTCTTAACATAATTCGATTTCACCTTTTTGATACTTTCTACTTGCTCAGAGTTGTCCTTATTGTATGGACATTTTGCAACGAAGTGTTCTACCTTGCCACAGTTAAAAATCTTGAATGGAAGTTTTCCTTTATACTTACCTGATCCTCTCCTCAGTTTTTTGACAAAATTGACTTCTTCACCATCAGTCTCCTCAGAATCGAGTACAGAGGTTTCTTCTTTTGCAGAATTTACTACTGTGAAGGCTGCTTCTCTCTTGACCGTGTCTATCTCTCCCATCCTTATTTTGTAGGGCATAAACGTTCCATGTAGTTCGTCCATGATAAGCTTGTCCAAATCTCTTGCTTCTTCAATAGCCAAAATTTTGGAGTCGTATCTTGATGGAAGGGATCTCAAAAACTTCTTGACAATAGTCGATTCTTTGATTGTTTCTCCAAGTCCTCTTATGGCATTGACTATTTCATCTACCCTAAGGAGGTAGTCATCGATCTTCTCTTCTTCATTCATCTTCAAACTATCATTTGTGCATTTGCAGTTGCCCTGTTTCACTTTGTCATCTCCTTTGTAGATACCTTTTAATTTATTCCAAATATTGAGCGCATAACTTTGACAGACTCAGAGTTTGACAACCCACAAAGAATAACATTCTTTGCTTTGGCATTGTTCTCATAAGCCTTTTTGGCCATCTGATCAACAAGAGTTATAACAAGAGTTGTATAACCATTTACCACTGATATCCATACATCAAACCCTAGGGAACACAAGTATGCTTCCATTCTTAGCTCCAAAAAGCATAGTTAGACCCATCAAACAGAGGAGCCTCATTTGATGAAGATTCTTCTTGGTAGGCCATTGTGTTCACTAACCATGATCTACCTGAGTCGATTAAGCTTCTCCTAAGGAACCTGCGCTCTAATACTAATTGTTGAACACACTATCTACTGAGGGAAGTGAATCAGTAGATGAGCTAAAGCCTGGTTCTTAAAAACTTTTAAACAAGATACATAATGTATATGCAATGTAAAGAACAAAAGCAGAGATCATGCACACAAGAATGCTCAACACCAAATTTTTATGAGGAAACTCAAAGGGAAAAACCATGATGAGAAAAGTTGCTAGAAACTACTGTTCTAATCTAGCCTCACAAAAAAGATGTCTCACAGACAAACCTCACTATTTACATTCAAGAGCACCCACTCTACGGAAGCACCAACTTCCTAACTGAGCACCAACTTAGTTTTTCTGATGGCACCAACTTATCAGAGATATGAAGCTACAACTTCAGAATACAAAGGAGATTCAAAATAAAAATTTTTCAGTGCTTTTGTTACAAGTCTTGTCTGTAATTGCACCTTCACGCTATGTGCCTTCTCGTCTTATCTGCCTCTATCTTTTTGTGTCTATATATCTTCTATTTTGACATACCTTATTCACTTTGCCTTTTTACACTGTCTGCATATGTCCTCACTCGTAAATTTTGAGTTAACACTAAATATTATCTCCGCAACAGCAAAAGACCCTTTCAAACATTCTGTTCGTAGCATATATAGACAAATGCATCTTAAGGTTTTCTATCTGTAAAGTGTTCACACTTCAACTGCTCTTAATCAGTTCAAGCTTCTGATTGGCATTCAATGTGACTTTTACTTCGTGTCTCAATTCATGTTTCAAACGGCAACGTTCAAATGTCTTTACTATCTTTGGCATGTGCACTTCTATTGTTCTTAACTGTGCCACTTCCTCGATCAATTAGATTGATTAATCTCAAGCTCTGTGAAGATATATTGAGTTCATCACTTGTTCCAACTGTTCCTTTACAGACATAACTCATTAAATGTGGGCTTTTTATTTCTTTCATCATGCCAAGTTCACATTCTTTTCTTTGTTGGATCTTTCATTATGACCTCTTGACATTTGTCAAATGCGCGTGCACTCAGAGGGTAATCTAGCTTTGCTTCGCACCATTGGATCTAATGCACCGATCAAGTGTGAGCCATTGATCTTTTAAAGCAACATGTCTTTTAATTCTTGCTTTGTCATTAACCATCGAGCTTCTTTTTTTCCCTTTTCACATCTCAATAATTTTTATATGATGGATTCGCTTGCACTCCTTTGGATTGTCCTCGATATGCTCAATCTTTACCCTTTCTATTGTGCGTTAAACTTCGGCATGTTGGTGTGATCTTATTTTCTTTGGCCTTCTTGTAACACTCATTGCAACATTGATCCTTGTCGATTAGCTCGTCTTTTAACCTTGCTTTAATCCTTAGGAAGGTTCCACTGTACAAATTGTTGTGGGCCTTTGTGTCTTCAGAACAATTTTAGCAGACTTCTTGTTCGAGTCCATTTCATCTTTAAGTGTCCAATTTCTTTGAAAGAATTTGTCATTGGGTTATATTCAGAAGTGTCCTTCGAAAACCTTCCAATCGGTCCTCATACGCTTTGGATTCTCTACAATCTACCCTTCATCTTTTTTGCAAGTGTCCACTTGCCCTTCGAAACATTCAAAAGATGCCCTTTGGACTTTTTGAAAAGGGACAATTTTCCGAAAAGGACTTGAAATTTTTTTCGAAAGAATTGTCCTTGCCACTTTTTCTGAAAAGTATTCCTCTGAAGGAATTCTTCAAGACTATTTCAAGTTTTCCATCCTTCTTGACTTATGTACTTAAGAGAAGAAAAGCCACTCAGAAATCCCAATTGCCTCTTCTAGACCCCTTTCAGGTTTTTGACATTACTTGACTTATCAACTTGAGAAGTAACATTCTTGCAAATCCCTGATTACCTTGACCCATAATCTTCAACTCTAATATTTATGATATGCTTGACTTGCACTCTAGTTCTTTCCCGCCCAATAGGCCATTCAATTTTTTGAGGTTCAACATAGGACACTTCAAAACTACCTTGATACACGCATCTGACCTCCAACTGTAGGACCTCCAAAAGGTTATGTGGATCCAAGCCATCTGGGTCAGAGTCATCACCCTTGTACTCTTGTTCCTTCACATCACAACAAGAGGGTTTTGAGACCCACAACTTTAGTAGATCAAATAAAATAAAATTACGACAAAGCTTTCCTCAAAACTTCCATTGCAGATCTATCACAAGAAAACTCGTCAACAATTCAACAACAATGAAGGAACTAGGAAACCATGAAACAAGGAGTCTTCTATTGATGAGCTGTCTCCGCAGAACTTTTATACAACCTCCAGACAACTATAACATAACTAATGGGCATGGACACCCACTCAGCCAAATAAACACTAAATCACAACAATGAGAGAGCCAAATGAATTGAAACTTGAATCCATCTAGGCACCCAACAAAGATATCGCCATCCCAAGCCAGAGTAAAATCCCCAAGGGATTTGCCAAAGATCGCAAAATCCTAAGACCGATTCCGCAACAAGTTCAATGTGGATTCCTCAAACATCCACACAAGTAAGTTGTTGTGGATTCCTCTAACATCCACATAGAAAGAAAGCACTTTGAAATGGATTCCTCTATCATCCATAGTCAAGCCAAAAACAAGCAATCTTCCACTGATCTTCTATCTCCGCAAAACATCTGCACAACTGTAACATTACTACTGGGAATGCACAACCATTCAGCCAAACAACCACTGAATCATATGAATGAGTTAGCCAAACGAATGGAAACATGGAACTAACCAAGCACCCAACAAAGAAAATGACATCCCATGCCATTCTGAAATCCCCAAAGGATTCTCCAAAGATTAGCCAAATCCCAAGACCGGGTCCGCAACAAGTTCAATGTGGATTCCTCAAACTTCCACACAAGTAAGTTGATGTGAATTCCTCTGACATCCACATAGAAAGAAAGCACTTTGAACTAGATTCCTCTTTCATCCGCAGTTAAAACATTTATTGGGTTGTTACCAATGGCACACCCCATCGAGAAAAATGTAAACCCACTGCATAGGAAAGACGAAGAAATGCAAGCTTTCGCACTAGGTAAACAAAAAGTTAGATTGGGACTTTCCTGCCCAGTAGGTTTTTTTAAACATAAACAATAACAATCAAAACAACAAGGCTTCTTCCCTTTTCCAACATGAGAGGGAGATAATTTAACAACCCTTAGAGTTTGTTGTTAATGCCAAGTGGGCATAACAATCTAGGGTTACAATTCTGAATTTTGCACACATAAAGTTGGCTAGGATTTCAACCAATATATTTTCTTTTGTACTTTGCATTGCAATCTGATTTCAATAAAAAAACTACTCTCTGTGGGCTTTCAACCACTTTAATTATTTCTATCAAATTCCAAGTTAAAAGGTATTTATCCTTGATTTTCAAAAGTTATGGTTTATTTAGAATCTGATTTAAACTTAAAAATAGTTTCTGGCAAATCCCATAATTTGGTATTTCAACCAGAAGGGGCATTACAATGGTATAAGAGCATTGACCTTGTCAACCTGTAGGATTATATTGAATTTTTAAAGTAAAATAATGGAAAATTAAAGAAAAAGATCCACAAATCCGATTGAAGATATCCTAGAGCGATTGAAGAGCCAAAATTTTAACAACCAACTATTGGAGCAATTTGTTATTAGCTATGAAGATTTAACTTCATTTAGAAGATCACGAAAGAAAAATCCTATCCATGAGGCATAGTTAGAAGAGCAGTGTGATAGATATGATATCCAACTTCT
The DNA here is from genome assembly GCA_037957365.1 of Torreya grandis. Taxonomy (NCBI): domain Eukaryota; kingdom Viridiplantae; phylum Streptophyta; class Pinopsida; order Cupressales; family Taxaceae; genus Torreya; species Torreya grandis. The sequence goes on from JARHVA010000427.1 coordinate 2,106,820, forward strand.
AGCCTTTGACCATATGATAAAAAATCTGACATCTACAAATCTTATAATACCTTTGATAAATTCTTGGAGATTTACGAATAAAATAGAAGTAGAAGGTAGAAAAAAGAGGGAAAGTCAAAACCTCAAAAGATTGCTAACGAAGAAATCATGAAGTAAAAAGAACACTCAAATTCAGAGCCACAAGACATCATTGAGCAAGAACAAGAGGGATTCAACATGTAAGGTGGGGATAAAGATCATTTGATAGTAGAAAATGTTTTATTGACTTCTAATGATTGCATGTATATCATGAAGTCAAGGAGGAAAAGGAATCACTGGCTGAATGCAAATAGCCAATGATGGAAATAGATGTGTCAATCCACGAGCTACCAAATGGTCTTCCAAAAGATGAGTTGTTGCCATATATAATTGAATTTCAAAGTATCATGTTTGTATTATTCAAGAACAAATATGATGCAAATGTTTGTCTTGTTGCTTCATCCTTAGCCAATAATGTTGATGATCTCCCAGATGGATGTATTGAGAAGCTTCACAACATGTTGAATGTGGATTCCTCAAACATCCACACAAGTAAGTTGATGTGGATTCCTCTAACATATACATATAAGAAAAACACTTTAAAATGGATTCCTCTATCATCCATAGTCATCCCAAAAATAAGTATAAGGTAGAAGAAAGAGGGAAAGTCAAAACCTCAAAAGATTCCTAACAAAAAAATAATGAAGTAAAAAGATCACTCAAATTTAGAGCCACAAGACATCATTGAGCAAGAACTGGGGGGATTCAACATGTAGGGTGGGGATAAAGATCCTTTGATAGTAGATGTTGTATTGACTTCTAATGATTTTGATAAGGAAAAGGAATCACTCGCTGAATGCAAATACCCAAAGATAGAAATAGATGTGCCAATCCATGAGCTTCCCAACGATCTTCCAAAAGGTGAGTCGTTGTCGTTAATGATTGAATTTCAGGGTATTATGTTTGTATTGTTCTAGATCAAATATGAAACAAATGTTTGTATTGTTGCTTCATCCTTGGCCAATCATGTTGTTGATCTCCCAACTAGATGCATTGAGAAGGTTCACAAGAATTTCAATGTGTATTCCCCAAACGTACACACAAGTAAGTTGATGTGCATTCATCTAACATCCACATAGAAAGAAAGCACTTTGAAATGGATTCCTATATCATCCATAGTCATGCCAAAAATAGACAATCTTCTGTTGATCTTCTGTCTCCATGAAAATTTCACACAATTGAAACAATACTAGTAGGAATGCACAACCACTCAACCAAACAATGGCTGAATCGCAACAATGAAGTAGCCAAATGAATTAAAACATGTATCCAACCAGGCACCCAACAAAGACAAGGCCATCCCAAGTAAGTCTGAAATCCCAAGGGATTTGCCAAAGATTAGCCAAATCGCAAGCCTAGGTCCGCAACAAGTTCAATGTGGATTTCTCAAACATCCACAAAGATAAGCTGATGTGGAATCCTCAAAACATTCACATTGAAATAAATCACTTTGAAGTGGATTCCTCTGTCATCCATAGTCAAAACCTTTCTTGGGTTGTTACCAGTGGTACACCCCATAGAGAAAAATGAAAACCCACTGCATAGGAAAGACGAAGAAATGCAAGCTTTCGCACTTGGTAAGCAAAAACTTAGATTTGACCTTTCCCTTGTAGTAGGTTTTTTAAAACATAAACAATAACAATCAAAACAACAAAGCTTCCTCCCTTTTCCAACAAGAGAGGGAGATAACAACTATCAGACTGTATGAAACAAGATCCTGTACGATAATATCAGTGTAAAATAAGAGCATAAAGGGTAAACAATAACAACCAATGGTATAAGTGGAGTAATCTACCCTTAAGATGAAACAAGTTCTCCATGAGTCTGCATCAGCATTTCCCTAGGTTGTCTTACCAAGCACAGTCTAAGTCTTGCAGATCTATGAAATATTCCTAATCGGAATATTAGGGAAGAATTTGGATTCCTTGAAAATCCTTTTTAAACGAAATGTTGATTTTAGACTTGAAACAAAAATTTATATAATAAAATGAATTTAAATTAGAATTCTTGAATAATAAAGTATTTAATCCACAAGGGATTTCATCCTTGGGCTATTTGATAAAAAGGGTTTTCGTCCTTGAGATTAAGTTTGGAATTAAGGGGTTATGTCCTTGGGAGCTTTTATTGATGCTTGTACAAAGTTACACGTTTTAATGTATTTTATTCGAAGCCTTCTTCCAAAACAAAGTTGGAGCATTTATAGCATCAAGCTTTCCATTAAAAATATGTCTCCTCCCAAAAGTGGCAACTCTCCCAAATGTTGTGACTTTTCCAATGGCTATCATTAATTAATGAAATATACTAATGCTCCCTTCATGACAATGATTTCCTCCCTTGAGTGTGGCACTCCTCTTTGAGTGCAGTGATTGAATGGCAGCAATTTAATAGCATTGATTGAACATATTGCAGCGATTTCCTTGGGGAAGATTTAATGGCAATAAGTTTCTCATTTGATTCTAGCAATCTCCTTATTGGGGCTATTACAATCTATCATCTGGAGGCAACAAAACTACCGCTTTGGTATTTTCTATCGAAACCTACCCAACACCTACAGATCCAATGCTTGGAGTACACGAATCTTTTGCTCTTGTTCTTTTCCGTTCAATAGACCTTTCAGGATTCTTTAGGCAAGTATAAGTAGCCACACCTCCGAAAAAGGACCACCGTTCTGTCGCAGAGATTATGCATGTCCGTAATCTTACCAAACCTAGTATGAAACCCATGGATATGCCACTTAGAGTAGTTGAATCTTTTACTCTAGTTTTTTCTAGCATATTCCACCCATAATCTTGAACTCTAGTACTTAGGGTACCCCAGACTTCTGCTTTGGTTCTTTCCCGCTCAGTAGGCCAATCGAATTTCTAAGGTTCAACACAGGACACTTTGAAACTTCCTTGATACATGCATCTATCCTCTAGCCGCAAGTCCTCCAAAAAGTTATGTGGATCCAGGCCTTTCGGATCTTCCCATCACAACAAGAGAGTTTTAAGGATCCCATAACCTTAGTAGATCGAATAACAGAAAATTACAAAAAAACTTTCCTCGAATCTTTCGTTGTAGAACTATCACAAAAAAACTCCTCAACAATTTGACAACAGTCGAGGAACTAGGAAGCCCTGAAACTAGGAGTTTTCCATTGACCTTTTGTCTCTGTAGAACTTCCATACAACCTTCGCACAACTGTAGCACAACTAGCGGGCAATCACACCCACTCAGTCAAACAGACGCTAAATCAAAGCAATGAGAGAGCCAATTGAATTGAAACATGGATCCATCTAGGCACCCAACAAAGAGATTGCCATCCCAAGCCAAACTAAAATCCCCAAGGTATTTGCCAAAGATCGCAAAATCCCAAAATTGGGTCCACAACAAGTTCAATGTGGATTCCTCAAACATCCACATAGGTAAGTTGATGTGGATTCCTCTAATATCCACATTGAAATAAAGCACTTTGAGGTGGAATCCTCTATCATCCATAGTCAAGCCAAAAGCAAGCAATCTTCCACTGATCTTCTATCTCCTTGAACTTTCCACACAAATGTAACATTAGTAGTGGAAATGCACAACCACTCAGCCAAACAATTGCTGAATCTTAGAAATGAGGTAGCCAAATGAAAGGAAACATGGATCCAACCAAGTACCCAACAAAGAAAATGCCATCACAAGTCAGTCTGAAATCCCTAAGGGATTTTCCAAAGATTAACTAGATCCCAAGACTCAATCCACAACAAGTTCAATGTGGATTCCTCAAACATCCACACAGGTAAGTTGATGTGGATTCCTCTAACATGCACATAGAAAGAAACCACTTTGAACAGTATTCCTCTTTCATCCATAGTCAAAATATTTCTTAGGTTGTTACCAATGACACACCCCATAGAGAAGAATGTAAACCCACTGCATTGGAAAAATTTAGAAATGCAAGCTTTCGCACTAGGTAAGCAAGAAGTTAGATGAGGACTTTCCTACTCAGTATGTTTTTTGAAACATTAACAGTAAAACTCAAAACAATAAAGCTTCCTCCCTTTGCCAACAGGAGAGGGAGAAAATAATGCTTAGATTTTGTTGTTTGTTAATGCCAAGTGGGCATAACAATCTAGGGTTACAATTCTGAATTTTGCAAGTATAGAGTTGGCTAGGGTTTCAATCAATATACTCTCTTTTGTACTTTTCATTGCAATTTGATTTCAATAAAAAAGATGCTCTCTGTGGGCTTTCAGCCACTATAATTATTTCTATTAAATTGCAATTAGAAGGGATTTATCTTTAATTTTCATAATTTATGGTTTATTTAGAATCTCAGATTCAAACTTAAAAATAGTTTACTGACAAATCCCATAATTCAGTATTTCAACCAGAAGGGGGCATTGTACAATAGCATAAGAGCATTGATCTTGTCAACCTGAAAGGTTATATCGAATTTTTATGGTAAAATAATGGAAAATCAAAGAGAAAGATCTACAGATCCAATTGAGGATACCCTGGAGTGATTGAAGAGCCAAAATTTTAAGATCCAACTATTGGAGCAATTTATTATTAGCTATGAAGATCTAACTTTATTTAGAAGATCACGAAAGAAAAATCCTATCCACGAGGCATGGTTAGAAGAGTAGTGTGATAGATATGAAATCCAACTTCTTGTCTTTAACACAAGATAAAAAGTCTGACATCTACAAATCTTATAATACCTTTGAAAATTTCTTGGAGATTTACGAAAAAATTAGAAGTAGAAGGTAGAAGAAACAAGAAAAGTCAAAACCTCAAAAAAATGCTAAGGAAGAAGTCATGAAGTAAAAAGAACAGTCAAATTCAAAGGAACAAGACATCATTGAGCAAGAACAGGAGGGATTCAACATGTAAGGTGGAGATAAAGATCCTTTGATAGTACAAAATGTTTTATTGACTTCTAATGATTGCATGTATATCAATGAAGTTGAGGAGGAAAAGGAGTCACTGGCTGAATGCAAATAGCCAAAGATGGAAATAGATGTGTCAATCCATGAGCTACCCAACGATCTTCCAAAAGGTGAGTCGTTGCCATATATAATTGAATTTTAGGATATCATGTTTGTATTGTTTTGGATCAAATATGAATCAAATGTTTGTATTGTTGCTCATCCTTGGCCAATAATGTTGTTGATCTCCCAGATGGATGTATTGAGAAGGTTCGCAACAAGTTCAATGTGGATTCCTCAAACATCCACACAAGTTGATGTGGATTCCTCTAACATCCTCATAGAAAGAAAGCACTTTGAAATGGATTCCTCTACCATCCATATTCATGCCAAAAACATGCAGTCTTTTGCCGATCTTCTATTTTAGCAAAAATTCCACACAACTCTAACATTACTAGTGGGAATGCACAACCACTCTGCCAAACAGCGACTGAATCACATAAATGAGGTAGCCAAATGAATTAAAACATGGATCCAACCAAGCACCCAAAAAAGAGAATGCCATCCAAATCCACCCTGAAATCCCCAAGGGATTTGCCAAAGATTAGCTAGATTGCAAGACTGTGTCCGCAACAAGTTCAATGTGGATTCTTCAAACATCCACATAGGTAATTTGATGTGGATTCCTCTAAGATCCACATTGAAATAAAGCACTTTGAAGTGGATTCCTCTATCATCCCTAGTCAAAACCTTTCTTGGCCTGTTACCAATGGCACACCCCATAGAGAAAAATGAAACCCACTGCATAGGAAAGACGAAGAAATGCAAGCTTCCACACTAGGCAAACAAAAATTTAAATTGGGACTTTTTCGCACAATAAGTTTTTTAAAACATAAACAATAACAATCAAAACAACCAAGCTTCCTCCCTTTTCCAACAAGAGAGGGAGATAATTTAACAACCCTTAGAGTTTGTTGTTAATGCCAAGTGGGCATAACAATCTAGGGTTACAATTCTGAATTTTGCACGCATAAAGTTTGCTAGGGTTTCAACAAAATATATTCTTTTTTGTGCTTTGCATTGCAATCTGATATCAATAAAAATCCTACTCTCCGTGGTCTTTTAGCCACTTTATTATTTCTATAAAATTCCAAGTTAAAAGGGATTTATCCTTAATTTTCAAAATTTATGGTTTATTTAGAATCTTGTATTTAAACTTAAAAATAGTTTACTGACAAATCCCATACTTTGGTATTTCAACCGAAAGGGGGCATTACAATGGTATAAGAGCATTGATCTTGTCAATCTATAGGGTTATATCGAATTTTTGATGTAGAATAATGAAAAATCAAAGAGAAAGATCTACAAATCTAATTGAGGATATCCTGGAGCGATTGAAGAGCCAAAATTTTAAGAACTGACTATTGGAGCAATTTATTATTAGCTATGAAGATTTAACTTCATTTAGAAGATCACGAAAGAAAAATCCTATCCACGAGGCATGGTTAGAAGAGCAGTGTGATAGATATGATGTCCAATTTCTTGCCTTTGATGCATGTGATAAAAAGTTTTACATCTACAAATCTTATAATACCTTTGAAAAATTCTTGGAGATTTACAAAGAAAATACAAGTAGAAGGTAGAAGAAAGAGGGAAAGTCAAATCCTCAAAAGATTGTCAAAAAGAATAGTCAAATTCAGAGCCACAAGACATTGAGCAAGAACAGGTGGGATTCAACATGTAGGGTGGGGATAAAGATCCTTTGATGGTGTAAGATGTTTTATTGACTTCTAATGATTGCATGTATATCAATGAAGTCGAGGAGGAAAAGGAATCACTGGCTGAATGCAAATAGCCAGAGATGGAAATAGATGTGCCAATCCATGAGCTACCCAACAATCTTCCAAAAGGTGAGATGTTGCCATATATGATTGAATTTCAATGTATCATGTTTGTATTGTTCTGGATCAAATATGAAGCAAATGTTTGTATTGTTGTTTCATCCTTGGCCAATAATGTTGTTGATCTCCCAGTTGGATGTATTGAGAAGGTTAGCAACAAGTTCAATGTGGATTTCTCAAACATCCACACAAGTTGAGGTGGATTCCTCTAACATCCACATAGAAAGAAAGCACTTTGAAATGGATTCCTCTATCATCCATGGTCATGCTAAAAATAGGCAGTCTTCCGCTGATCTTCTGTCTCCGCAAAAATTTTGCACAACTGTAACATTACAAGTGGGAATACACAACCACTCAGCCAAACAAACATTGAATCATAGGAATGAGGTAGCCAAATAAATGGAAACATGGATCCAACCAAGCACGCAAAAAATAAAATGTCATCCCAAGGCAGTCTGAAATCCCTAAGGGATTTTCCAAAGATTAGCTAGATCCCAAGACAAGGTCCACAACAAGTTCAATGTGGATTCCTCAAACACCCACGTAGGTAAATTCATGTGGATTCCTCTAGCATCCACATAAAAAGAAAGCACTTTGAACTGGATTCCTCTTTCATCAATGGTCAAAACCTTTCTTGGGTTATTACCAATGGCACACCTCATAGAGAAAAATGTAAACCCACTGCATTGGAAAGACGAAGAAATGCAAGCATCCACACTATGTAAGAAAAAATTTAGATGAGGACTTTCCCGCCCAGTAGGTTTTTTGAAACATAAACAATAAAAATCAAAACAGCCAGGTTTCCTCCCTTTTCCAACAGGGGAAGGAGATAACTTAACAACGCTTAGAGTTTGTTGTTTTTTAATGCCAAGTGGGCATAACAATCTAGGGTTACAATTATTAATTTTGCAAGCATAAAGTTGGCTAGGGTTGCAACCAATATATTCTCTTTTGTACTTTGCATTGCAATTTGGATCCAAAAAGTCACAAAAGGGTACTGCGTGCAAGATTACTTTCTTCTTTCAAAATCTATGACATAGAACATTGTTGTGACATTCTTTTGGTTTAAACCATCTTCTAAGCACATACTAAATTGCCTTAGTCCCATTTTTTAGATGGGAAACCAATTTTGGAATTCCTCTTAGAGACAAAGCTTTTAAATAAGTTTACCTAGCCCTTCTTTATCTTGACTAAGACCCGCCACAAAAGAAAGCCTAACCCAATCCCTCTTTTTGATCAAAATGCACCTCGATCCATGAGGAAATTAACTCTATCAATAGATCAATCTTAGTTTTAAAGATAATGTCTTATTCCCTAACCACCAAGATTATGTAGACTGGATTTCTCAGACATGATCTAAATTCTTGAAGGAAAGCTCCATTTTACCCTTATGTTCTATAGGAAGGCTCTAGCTTACACGTGTTCTATGGGAAATCTCCATATTAACCGCAAGGCACAACATGATGGTGATGCTAACACACATACATGATGGAAACAAGGGGCAAAACATATGCTAAATCCAATGAAGGATAAGTGCAAAGAAGTGGAAAAGAGTCCAAAAGTTCTGATAATTTCTAGAAAAAAATCTTTCAAGGAAGTGAAACAAAGTGAATGTTATGCATCTATTGAAAACCAATGCAAAAAGCCACAGAAGAAGAAACACTACCGCTTGAAGTAAAGGAGATATTAAGTGAGTTTGAGGAGATTCTATCAATGATATTCTAGACGGATTACCGCTGATGAGAAGCATAATTCATTGCATGGATTTGATGTTTGCTTCGAGCTTACCGAACAAAGCAACACATAGATTGACCCCAAAAGATAATGCAAAGGAGCAGCAAAAGAAAAGTTTTAAGAGTTGTTGAGAAAGGATTTAATGGCCCATGTGCAGTACCAACAATACCGACACCTAAGAAGAATGGAAACTGGAGAATGTTCATTGATTTCATAACCATTGACAAGATTACTATTAAGTATTGATTTTCCATTGCCACAAATGGATGATTTGAAAAATTTTATAAGTGGAGAGAGATACATCACAAAATTTTATCTGAAGAGTAAATATCACCATATTCCCATAAGTCAGGGTGATGAATGAAGACAACACTAAGAAAACAAAAAACGTTGTGTGAGTGGTTGGTTATGGCAAATAATTTAATTAATACACCAAGTGCATTCATGAGATTGATGATCGAAGTCCTCAAACGATTTTTTTGTAAGTTTGTCATTGTTTATCTTGATGATATATTGATTTCTAGTAGAACAAAGGAAGAACATTTGCAACATCTATGTAAAGTGCAAGAAAAGTTGAGACATGAATTTTTACTTGTGAATTTGAAGAAATCTAGTTTTCTACAGAAGGAATTGGTATATTTGGTATGTGTAATTTCTCATGTCATGACCCCTTTTTCAAATAAATTAAAAAAAAATAAAGTTAATACTTTTAAGTTGTCAAGTGACTTACTTTTTATTAAAAAGTGACAATATTAATTCATTATAATTTTCTAGTTTATAGGATACATGCTTTTCAAACCAGAGCTATGAACTAGACAAGTGAGTGTTTTGATTATTGGTCCCACAACCAAGAAGGTTTGAAGGATCACACAACTGTACCAAATCACCACAAGAGAGCTTAAAGGCTCCCACAACCATAATGGGTCACAACAAGAGGGTTTTAAGAATCCCACAACCTTAACAGATCAAACCATAGAAAATTACAACAAAGCTTTCCTCAAAATTTCCATTGCAGAACTATCACAAGAAAATTCCTTAGCAATTTGACAGCAACCAAGGAACTAGGAAAGCCCAAAATAGGGAGTCTTCCACTGATCTTTTATCTCCATGAAATTTCCATACAACTTCCACACAACTGTAACAAAATTAGTGGGCATGCACACACACTCAGCCAAGCAGTCACTGAATCATAACAATGAGAGAGCCAAATGAATTGAAACATGGATCCAACTAGGCACCCAACAAAGAGAATGCCATCCCAAGCCAGAGTAAAGTCCCCAAGGGATTTGCCAAAGATCGCCAAATCCCAAGACTAGGTCTGCAACAAGTTTAATGTGGATTCCTCAAACATCCACACAAGTTGATGTGGATTCCTCTAACATCCACACTGAAAGAAAGCATTTTGAAATGGATTCCTCTATCATCCATAATCATGCCAAAAATAGTTAGTCTTTTATTGATCTTTTGTCTTCGCAAAAATTCTGCATTACTCTGACATTACTAATGGGAATACACAACCACTTAGCCAAACAGCCGTTGAATCACATCAATGAGGTAGCCAAATGAATTAAAACATTGATCCAACTAGGCACCCAACAAAGAAAATGCCATCCCAAGCCAGTCTGAAATCCCCAAGGGATTTGCCAAAGATTAGCCAAATCGCAAGACCGTGTCCACAACGAGTTCAATGTGGATTCCTCAAAATTCCACACAGGTAAGTTGACATGGATTCCTCTAACATCCACATTGAAATAAAGCACTTTGAAGTGGATTCCTTTCTCATCCATTGTCAAAACCTTTCTTGGGTTGTTACCAATAGCACAACCCATAGAGAAAGATGAAAACCCGCTGCATAGGAAAGACAATGAAATGCAAGCTTCGGCAGTAGGTAAGCAAAAAGTTAGATTAGGACTTTCCCACCCTGTAAGTTTTTTATAACATAAAAAATAACAATCAAAACAACCAAGCTTCCCCCCTTTTCCAATAGGAGAGGGAGATAACAACTATTAGACTATATGAAACAAACTTCTGTATGATAATATCAGTGTAAAACAAGAGCATAAAGAATAAAAAATAACAACCAATCATATAAGTGGAGTAATCTACCCTTAAAAAGAAACAGGTGCTCCACGAGTCTATCATCGATATTTCTGCAGGCCGTTATCTCACCAAGCACACTCTAAATCTTGCAGATCTATCATCTAAAGGCAATAAAACTTCTGCTCTGATATTTTTTGCCAAAACCCACCCAACACCTACAAATCCAATGCTTGGAGCACATGTTTCTTCTGCTCTTGTTCTTTCCCATCCAATGGACCTTTCAAGGTTCTTTAGGCACGTCCATGTAGCCACATCTCCGAAAAAGGACCACCGTTCTGTCACATAGATAATGTCAGTCCGTAGTTTTACCAAACCCAGTGTGAAACCCATGGATATGCCACTTAGAGTAGACTAATCTTTTGCTCTCCAATACTTGGGGTATGCTATACTTCTGCTTTGGTTCTTTCCCATGCCCAGTAGGCCATCCAAATTTTTGAGATTCAACACAAGACAGTTTGAAACTTGAGGATGAAAACCCTTCGGTCTGGTGAGGTGGTTCCATTCAATAACTTCAATTTTGCTTTCAAAACAAGGCACCGTCAAAATTTAGCATTGGAAAAATCATCAGGAAGATTTATCATATTCCCAACACCTTCCAAGGTTCATGCTAGGGTTTCTGACCAGTCATACTAGCTAGGACAACAACCATACATCCCTCCATTGTTGACATCATCATTTTTAGCCTTAAATCAATTTGTTACAGTGATATCAGCTCTAAATAAGATTGCTACAGTGATGCTACAGCGGTACTATGGTTTCAAACCTATCGTTTCAGACTTTTGGGCATTATTGGCAGCTAGGGCATCATTCTTCAGTGATTCCTACATCATCTCCATCTAGTCGTACCTCCCATTTAGTCATTTTCAGCTTGTGACATCATTATTAGTCAACGTGGATGCCATTTCCAACCACCCAATTCATTTGTACAGTCAATCATACAAGCATAGGTTCTGTGCTTAGAGTTTGTTGTTTGTTAATGCCAAGTGGGTATAAAAATCTAGGGTTACAATTTTGAATTTTGCACACATAATTTTGGCTAGAGTTTCAGTGAATATATTCTTTTTTGTCCTTTGCCTTGCAATCTGATTTCAATCAAAATCTTGCTCTCTGTGGGCATTCAACCACTTTAATTATTTCTATAAGAGTCCAAGTCAAAAGGGATTATTCTTAACTTTCAAAACTTAGGGTTTATTTAAAATCTCAAATTTATTCTTAAAATGGGTTTGCTGATGAATCCTATAATTTGGTACTTCAATCGGAAGAGGGTCATTACAATGGTGCAAGGGCATTGAGCTTGCAAACCTATAAGGATAGATCAAATTTTTAATGCAACATAATGCATAATAAAATAAAAATACTACAGATCCAATTGAGGATATCCTGGAGCGAATGAAGAGCCAAGATTTTAAGAACCAATTATTGGAGCAATTTATTATTAGCTATGAAGATATAACTTCATTTAGAAGATCTTGAAATAAAAATCCTATCTATTAGGCATGGTTAGAAGAGCAGTGTGATAGAAATGAGGACCAACTTCTTGCATTTGACGCATATGATAAAAACTAACATATACAAATCTTATAATACCTTTCAAAAATTCTTGGAGATATACGAAGAAAATAGAAGTAGAAGGTTGAAGAAAAAAGAGGGAAAGTCAAAACCTCAAAATATTGCTAAGGAAGAAATTAGGAAGTAAAGAGAACAATCAAATTCAGAGCCACAAGACATCGAGCAAGAACAGGAGGGATTCAACATGCAAGATGGGGGTCAAGATCCTTTGATAGTAGAAGATGTTTTATTGACTTCTTATGATTGCATATATATCAATGAAGTTGAGAAGGAAAAGGAATCACTAGATGAATGCAAATAGCCAAAGATGGAAATAGATGTGCCAATCCATGCGCTACCCAATGATCTTCCAAAAGGTGAGTCATTGCCGTATATGATTGAATTTCAAGATATTATGTTGATAAGCATGCGATTAAGGAGAGTGTTGATCCTAACTCAAAAAATTTGAGTCACAAGGATGGAGGTGTTGAGGATATCTCAATAGTTTCTAATTTGGTAAAAGAAAGTGAACACTTTGATTATAGCCGAAGGTATGTATAGTCATATTTTAGATTTGTTGCTCATACTATGCCATTACAAGATTCTTGTCATCATGGAAAGCATTCTAAAAAGGTTGATAGGGTCAAGGATACAACTTCCAACACAGGGCATATAGATTCCTTGATTCGAATTCAAAATTGGTTTTACATATGGGATCCCAATGATCTTTTCAGATACAAGAATGATAAAGGCTTTTATGAGATCAATATTATTATTTCTAGTGCATTCTTCATCCCATTTATTTGGATAAGAAAGAAGATCATGAAGAATCACATAGAGTATTTTGTGCATTCTAATGAAGTTGTGGAGGATCAATGTTCACAATTCATAGATCACTCCTTGGAACCAAGTTCTCCCATTGAAAACAAGGTTATAGATGATGGCCTAATGAGGATAATCAAAACGGGATGTTTCATGCTGGATAATGGTAATCAGAATGGGTGTCATTTTGATATTCAATAATTTATGACTAAGCATGGCATGGTGTTCTTAGAATCAAGCTACATACAAGCTTGTCACCATTGGATGTATGAAGGAGAATTCACGAAAGATGAAATGCTACAAGATGGCTTCACCACTCCTTACATCACGAAGGCACAAAAACTTGTTAGCACTTAGGGTAGACACAAGGTGTGCAATGACTCTTATGACATGGGTTTAGGTGAGGTTACTTCTCATGATGATATTTGGTCTACTTTGGATCAACTTTGCATGGTGTTTGATTTCGCACTTCCGAGATCATCTTTGAGTAAAGAGTACCATCAAAAGTTGAGGAATTCTGTTGGATATATCCTTCCTATTGAGAAAGTTATAAGCACCACAAAAATAATTCAAGGGGAAGTTCACATGAAAACTACAGTGCAACATAAACATGGTGAAGTAACTCCAAACTTGGATATTTATGCAAAGGATCACCAACAAGACATGAAGGGAATGTGTGGTGATGGGATACTCCCATCAAGTGATAGAAGAAACATACCCAACGCAACTATGACCCAAATTACCAACATTAATGCTGCTGCCATCACCAATATCAGCCACCACATTATTTCAATTGCACTCGTACAAGTGGATATGTAGGTTTGTAGTTGTTGGCCAGTGTTATGTTGATTGTTTTAATAATTTCAAATCATGAGCTATTGTTATCAATAATGAACTACAAGTTTGCACATTTTAAGGAGGTTTTATCACTAGATGATGTGAATAGGTCTCAGTTAAATGGAACAAGCATATGACAGCATTCAAATCAGGGTACCATCATAATTCAACATTGAAAGAATCGACAACCAAATTTATCATATTTTCAACTCCTTCCAAGGCTCGTGGTAAGGTTTTTGACCAACTGTATCAGATAGGGCAACATCGATACATCTCTCCATTGTTGACATCATCATTTTCATCCCTAAATCAATTAGCTACAGTGATATTAGCCCTAAATAAGATTGTTACAGTGATGCTACAACCATACTAGGGTTTTAGACCTATCATTTCAGACTTCTAGACATTCGTGGCAGCTAGGGCATCATTCTTCAACCATATATACATCATTTTCAGCCAACTGTACCTCCCATTCAATTATTTTCAACTTGTGACATCATCACCAACCAAGTTGGACTCCATTTCCAGCCAACCAATTCATTTTGTACAATCAGTCATATAAGCAAAGGTTCTACACTTAGATTTTGTTGTTTGTAAATCCAAGGTGGGCATAAAAATCTAGAATTACAATTCTAAATTTTGCATGCATAATTTTCGCAAGGGTTTTGGCCAATATATTATCTTTTGTACTTTGCATTGCAATCTGATTTCAATTAAAATTCTTCTATTTGTGGACGTTCAACCACCTTAATTATTTCTATAATTCTATAAAATTCCAAGTTAAAAGCGATTTATCCTTAATTTTCAAAATTCAAGGTTTATTTAGAATCTCAGATATATTCTTAAAAAGAGTTTGTTGACAAATCCCATAATTAAGTATTTCAAATGGAAGGGAACATTACATCTCAAGAAGGTTTAAAGATGGATCCAGAGAAGGTGAGAGGTATATTGGATTGGTTGTTATTGCAGAGTACATTTACGGTACATAGTTCTCATTGGGTAGCGAGTTTTTACAAGTTCATCGAGAATTTTAGTGGGATATGTGCACCGATCACCGATGTGATGCCGAAAGATAAAATAGAATTTATTTGGATAGCGAAAGCAGAACATAGTTTCTAGCAGTTAAAGAAAAAGATATCAAAGCAGCCAATGTTGGCAATGCCAGATTTCAGCAAATTGTTTCAATTAAATTGTGATGCAAGCACCATGGCAATAGGAGAAATATTAAATCAATAAGGGACACCTATTGCATATATAAGCAAAAATTTGAAAGATGCAAAGCGTAAATATTCAATGTATGATAAGGAGTTCTATTCAATTGTGTTAGCACTAAAGAAATGGAGACCTTATTTGTTGCCAAATGAATTTGTATTGTATACAAATCATCAAGCCTTACACTTCATTAATAATCAGCATAAGTTGAATCACATACATTTATAGAGTTGAATTCCTATAGAGTTATTCATTTTTTTTAAAACATAGAAGTGGAAAGTCTAACAAATTTGCTAATGCATTGAGTAGAAGAATTCTTTCGTTGAATGAGTTGAGAGTGGAAGTCAAAGAATTTGATATTATCAAAGAAAAATATGAAAAATATTAAGATTTTCATGAAGCGTGGAAGTCATGTAGAGAATCTATCAGTAAAGATAGTAAAAATACAACATTGTGGTTAGATTATTTTATTTAAGAAGGTTTGTTATTTAAAGGAAGGCAAGTACACATACCGAGAAGTTCAATGCGACAGAATTCGATGAATGAATATCATAGTGGAGGATTGACAAGTCACTTTGGTTATAAGAAAACATTAGCACAAGTGGTCAAAAAACTTTGGCCAAAAATGAGTGTAGATGTGCGAAAATATGTTCACCAATTCAGAGCTTAATAAATAACAAAAGGGAGAAGTCAAAATACATTATTGTATCAGCGATTTCCTATTTGGGAGAAACCACGAGATGAAATAAGTATGGATTTTATTTTAGATTTGACTTGGAAAAAAAATGATTCAATATTTGTGATAGTTGATATATTTTCAAAGACAGTACATTTTGTAGCATGTGGCAAAGAAAAATGATCCAACAAACATTGCTTGAATACATATAAGGTTTTTTGGTTGTTGAAAGGGCATCAAGTTCTAATGAATAAATGTCTAATGAGGTTTTATGTGACATAATGCCGATGGATGTTTATCATAATTTGCATGGAATGCCTTGGAAATTTGACAACATGATGGTCATGGTTTGACTATTGCACCAAGGACATTCATGCAATTGATGAATGAAGTTCTGAAACCATTTTTGGGTAAGTTTGTAATTTTGTATTTTGATAACATATTGATTTTTAGTATAACAGAGGAAGAACATTTCCAACATCTGCGCAAAGTGTTCAAAAAGTTGAGAAATGAATAGCTACTTGTGAATTTCAAGAAATGTAGTTTCATGCAGAAAGAATTGGTATATTTGGGATTTGTGATTTCTCAACAAGGTTTGAAGATGGATCCAGAAAAGGTGTGAGCTATATTGGATTGCTCATCACTACAGAGTACATTTGAGGTATGTAGTTTTCATGGACTAGCGAGTTTTTACAGGAAGTTAATCAAGAATTTTAGTGGAATATGTGCATTGATCAATGATATGATGTGGAAAGATAAAGGAGAATTTGTTTGGATAGCAGAAATAAAACATAGTTCCTAGCAGTTGAAGAAGATAATACAACAACCACTTTTGGCATTCCTAGGTTTCAGTAAAGTATTTCAGGTAGATTCAAATGCATGTGGCATGACAATAGGAGTAGTATTAAGTCAATAAGGAAGCCCTATTGCATATTTCAATGAAAAATTAAATGATGCAATGTGTAAATATTCAGTATATGATCATGAGTTCTATGTAATAGTGCAAGCACTAAAGAAATTGCAACATTATTTGTTGCCAAATCAATTTGTATTGTGTATAGATCATCAAGCCTTACAGTTCATTAGTTGTCAGCATAAGTTAAATCAAAGACATGAAGTAGATTGATTTCCTACAGTTATTCAATTTTGTTGAAACATTGAAGTGAAAAGTCTAACTGCATTGTTGATGCATTGAGTACAAAACTTCTTTTGTTGAATGAGTTAAGAGTGAAAGTCATAGGCTTTGATCTTATGAAAGAACAATATGATAAAGATACAAAATTTCAAGAAGCATGGAATTCATGTAGAGACCCAATTAGTAAATATAAAACACCATGGTTAGATTAATTTATTCAAGCAAATTTGTTATTTGATATAAGGCAATTATTCATAACTGAAGGTTCAATGCGAGACAATTTGATCAAAGAAAAGCATAGTGGAGGATTGGCAAGTCATTTTGGTTACGACAAACATTAACTCAAGTGGCAGAAAATTATTTTTAGCTAAAGATGTGTAGATGCGAAAAAATATGTTCAAGAATGTAGAGTTTGTCATCTAGCGAAAGGGAGAAACCATAGTACCGGATTGTGTCAACTATTGCCTATTCTAGCAAAATCATGGGATGATATAAGTATATATCTTATTTTAGGTTTGCCTAGAACACAAAAAGGAAATGATTTAGTATTTGCAATAGTTGATAGATTTTTAGAAATGATACATTTCTTACAACACCTGTGTTTCATTGTTTCATAAATTTGGTCAAAAAGGTACATTTGATAATTTTGGTAAAAAGGGTACATTTGATAAATTTGTAAAAGTGTTGTGTTGTGTAAGATTTCTTACACAGAACTATATTTTGTTATAAGTTTGTGCATGTCTTCTTTGTTGCGTAGATACTCTTTGTGTTATCCTTTGTGAGCACCTTGTTTATTCTATTTGTGTTGCCCATGAGCACGCGTGTTTGTAATGTTAATATGTGTCTTTTGTTTCATAGTTGTATCTAATAAATGTCTAATCGAGTCTGGAAGACCTAATGTGAGTCACTACAATAATACTCTCTTACCGCATAACATTGTGGATATGTTATTTATGTTTATGTCAGTTTGTGATGCTTCTTGAATCAGGGTATTTGAGCAAGTTGATTCTTCATAGCAAAGCAAGATTAGTAGGAAAGATTTCTTCAGGGCATTTGTTTTTTGTCATGAAAGATGGGTGTCAAGTTTTTGGTCATTTAAAGAAACACCAGTAAAGTAGTGCATCATCCTCGAGCAGAAGTAAGTCATGGTACTGAGGTTTTCAAATAATTATTGGCATTAACGTCTTGCAATGGTGTGCGACTTTCTATGTATTTATGATATAGGAAAATAACCTTTGTTGATTGTTTGGCAATTGATTCTGTAAGTCATGGAAGTTTATATGCACTCATTTAAGAATGACCTTGATCTATTTTGAGACACATTGAGTTCCAAAGTGTTATTTTTTCTTGCAAATGTGGACACATTTAATGTTTTGAGATGCACTAAGGTGTGTTAATGTTGTTAGTGGGGTAAAAGCACTTAATGTAAGTAGGTGGTTATTGTGTCTATATAAGCATACCCCTACACTTGTGCTAAGGGACTTCTTCGAGAGGAACACAGTGGAGATTAGATCAAAGGATTGGATTGCAAAAACCATGAGTTGACAAAAGCAGAGATCTACAGCTTTGATGTTGTAACACATCTCCTTGTGAGATCGCAATATCATTTTGTCATTGTGATGATGTATTTCCTTTTAGTTGACATCAAATAAAGATCTAAGATGTATTTCATTTAAAAAAATTATGAGTATTCTGAGGGTTGTATGGTCTAAGGCATTTATTAATTGAGATCCCTAACCGCAATTGCATCATTTGGTCTCAAAGCAAGGTTGTAGTCTTTGTTATTGATTTTCTAAATTTGCGAGTGTGGGCAGAAAGTAGCTGCAAACATCTTCCAAGATTGTTGGAAAGGTGTAGTTAAAGTGTAGATTTGAGATCATTTGTTATCTAGATCTTTGATTTATCAAGAAATGGCACATCGAGGAGCCTTAGGTGGTAGAAAAGCTCAAGTGGTTAGAGCACCTAGATTAGCAAATCTAGCAGAAGTGATAAGAGAGATGCAGGTCAAAATGGAAGATGTGGAAACCGCACCTAGTAATGGAGTTAAAGTACTAGACAATGAAAGTTATACTAAAGTTCGATAAGAAGCACCAGAAGATCAAGATACAAAAGAACAGGTTCATGAACCTGAAGATAGATTCTTATGAGTTGCTTCAAGAATGACAAGTAAACCAAAGTTTGACACTTGAAGTAGGTAGGTCTTGCATCTGTATAAACATTCCCCTACACCTACATTAAGGGACTTCCTCTAGAGGAGAACAATGGAGATTAGATCAAAGAGTTTGATTGCAAAAACTATGATTTAGCAAAAGTAGAGAACTGAAAATCTGATGTAACGCATCTCATTGTGAGATCATGATATCATTGTATCATTTTGTTGTTCTATTTCCTTTTACTTGAATCAAATAAAGATCTGAGTTGTTGAATTTCATTGCAATCTCCACTGAGTATTTTAAGGGTTGTGTGGTTTAAGGCATTTTTAAATTGAGATCCGTAGTCATTACTGCATCAGAAAATAATTATGAAACTTCATAATTACTTAGTTAAATGGTTTGAATTGGCATTTAGTCGGCCCTTTATTGAGTTATTGTTAAACTCTTTCCAACAAGCAAGTCAATTCTTAGTCTTCAGCTTGACAAATAATTGCCAAGTTTGGAGTATATGACTATGATTATCCATTAAGTATCCTTATATACCACAATGCTAATTTATTAATAGTGGAAATACAAATAATAATGATTATTTCCTCCATTTTCCATTCTCAAGAGCTAGACCAAAAAAGAATTTGTTAGTTACAAATGCAAGTGGCACACTAGGTATGGATTGAAAAGTTGCAACCCAAAATGTTTTCTGCTAGAAATAACACAAGTATTTTTGAAATCTATACAACTGATACTATCTTAGCTCGTCTTTTGCAGAACCTAAATTCCTAACTGAAGAATGAGATAGGTTCTCATATTCTTCATTTTATTCTGATCATTTTCCAAAGCCTAAACATCCTCTTTGACTCCAAAAGTCACAAAAGGGTATTGTGTGCACGACTACATTTCTTCTTTCAAAATTTGTGACATAAAACATTATTGTGACATTCTTCCCATTTAAACCATCTTCTAAGCACATACTAAATTGCCTTGCTACAATTTTTTAAATGGGAAACTAATTTTGGAATTCCTCTTAGAGACGAAGCTTTTAAATAAGTTTACCTAGCCCTTCTTTATCTTGATTGAGACCCACCACACAAGAAAGCCTAACCCAATCCCTCTTTCTGATCAAAATGCACCTCGATCGATGAGGAAATTAACTATATCAATAGATCAATCTTAATTTTAAAGCTAATGTCTTATTCCCTAGCCACCAAGATTATGTAGACTGGATTTCTTAGAGATGGTCTAGATTCTTGAAGGAAAGTTCCATTTTACCCTTGTGTTCTATAGGAAAGCTCTAGTTTACACGTGTTGTATGGGAGAGCTCCATTTTAACTGCAAGGCACAACATGATGGTGATGCTAACACATACATTATGAATAGATGGAGAAAAACATACGCTAAATCCTTTGAAGGATAAGTGCAAAGAAGTGGAAAAGAGTCCAAAACTGTTAATAATTTCTGGAAAAAAATCTTTGAAGTGAAACAAAGTGAATGTTATGCGTCGATTGAAAATTAGTGCAAAAAGCCATAGAAGAAGAAACACTACCGCTTAAAGTAAAAGAGATACTAAGTGAGTTTGAGGAGATTCTATCAATGACATTCTAGATGGATTACCGCCAATGAGAAGCTTAAGTCATTTCATGGATTTGATGTTTGCTTCAAGTTTACAGAACAAAGCAACACATAGATTGAATCTGAAAGAGAATACAGAGACAAGTTCATGAGTTGTTGAGAAAGGGTTTAATCAAAGAAAGTTGTGACCCATGTGCAGTACCAACAATACCAACACCTAAGAAGAATGGAAAATGAAGAATGTGTATTGATTCCAAATCCATAAACAAGATTACTGTTAAGTATAGATTTTCCATTGCCATAAATGGATGATTTGAAAAATTACTTAGTGGACTAAGATACATCATAAAAATTTATCTGAAGAGTAAATATCATCATATTTGCATAGCTCAAGGTGATAAGTGGAAGACAACATTAAAAACACAAAAAGGGTTGTATGAGCGGTTGGTTATGCCATTTTATTTGACTAATACACCAAGTGCATTCATTAGATTGATGATTAAAGTTCTTAAACCATTTTTTTGTAAGTTTGTCATTATGTATCTTGATGACATATTGATTTCCAGTAGAATAGAGGAAGAACATTTGCAACATCTATGTAAAGTGCTAGAAAAGTTGAGACATGAAAATTTACTTGTGAATTTGAAGAAATGTAGTTTCATGCAAAAAGACTTGGTATATTTGGTATTTTTAATTTCTTGTGTTATAACCATAGATTAAAAATAGTAAAGTGAATATTTTTAAGTTGTCAGGTGACTTAATTTTTTATTAAAAAGTGACTTGATATTACTTTATTATAAAATTTTATTTTATAGGACGAATGTTTTTGAAACTAGAGCTATGAACCAGCCAAGTGAGTGTTCTGACTATTGGTCCCACAACCAAAAGAGGGTTTTAAACAATGGTCCAAAAACCAAGAGGGTTTAGAGGATCCCACAACCATACTAGATCACAACAAGAGGGTTTGAAAGCTTCCACAACCATACCAGATCACAAAAAGAGGGTTTGAAAGCTTCCACAACCTTAGAAAATCAAACAACATAAAATTACGACAAAGCTTTTCCTGAAACTTCCATTGCAGAACTATCAAAATAAAACTTCTCAGCAATTTGACGGCAACCAAGGAACTAGGAAGGCCCGAAATAGCGAGTCTTCCATTGCTCTTCTGTCTTCGCAAAACTTCCATACAACCTCCACACAATTGTAGCAAAACTAGTGGGCATGCACACCCCCTCAGCGAAGCAACTGTCGAATCACAACAATGAGAGAGCCAAATGAATTGAAACATGGATCCAGCTAAGCACCCAACAAACTGAACACCATCCCAAGTTAGACTAAAATCCACATGGGATTTGCCAAAGATCACCAAATCACAAGACCAGGTCTGCAACAAGTTCAATGTAGATTTATCAAACATCCACATAGAAAGCACTTTGAAAAGTATTCCTCTATCATCCATAGTCAAGCCAAAAAACAAGCAGTCTTTCGATGACCTTCTGTCTTCACAAAACTTCTGCACAACTGTAACATTACTAATGGGCATGCACAACCACTCAACCAAACAACTGTTGAATCACAACAATGAGGTATCCAAATGAATTGAAACGTGGATCCAACAATGCATCTAATAAAGAGAATGCCATCTTAAGCCAGTCTCAAATCACCAAGGGATTTGTAAAAGATTAAGTAGATCCCAAGATCGGGTCCACAAACAAGTTCAATGTGGATTCCTCAAACATCCACAGAAGTAAGTTGATGTGGATTCCTCTATCATCCACATAGAAAGAAAGCACTTTAAAGTGGATTCCTCTATCATCCATAGTCAAAACCTTTCTTAGATTGGTAACAACGACACACCCCATAAAGAAAAATGTAAACCCACTGCATAGGAAAGATGAAGAAATACAAGCTTCCACACTAGGTAAGCAAAAGTTAGATTAAGACTTTCCCACCCAATAGGTTTTTTAAAAACATAAATAGTAACAATCAAAACAACTAAATTTCCTCCCGTTTCCAACAAGAGGAGATAACTTAACAGCTATCAAACTGTATGAAACAAGCTCCTATACAATAATATCAATGTAAAAAAAGAGCATAAAAGGTAAACAATAACGACTAGCCTTATAAGTGGAGTAATCTCCCTTAATATGAAATAAGTGATCCACTAGTTTATCATTGAGTTTTCCCTAGGCCATTGACTTACCAAGCGTAGTCTAAATCTTGTAGATCTATTGTATAGAGGCAACAAAACTTCCACTTTGGTATTTTCTACCAAAACCTACCCAACACCTATAGATCCAATGCTTGGAGTATGAGAATCTTCTATTCTAGCTATTTCCCGTCCAAAAGACCTTTAAGGATTCTTTAGGCTAGTCCAAACAGCCACACCTCTAGAAACATACCACCGTTCTATCGTAGATATTTCATCAGTACCTAGTCTTACCAAACCCAATCTGAAACCCATGGATCTACCCCTTAGAGTCAACAAATCTTCTACTCTGGTTTTTTCTACAAAACCCCACCCAAAATCTTCAACTCTAGTACTTAGGGTATGCTAGACTTCCACTTTGGTTCTTTCCCACCCAATAGGCCATTCAAATTTTTGAGGTTCAATAAAAGACACTTTGAAACTAACTTGATACACACATCTGTCCTCTAGCCGCATGTCCTCCGAAAGGTTAAGAGGATCTAGGCCATCCAAATCTGTGTCAGAGTCGTCACCCTTGTACTCTTGTTCTTTCCCATCACAACAAGAGGGTTTTAGGTATTCCACAACCTTAGCAAATCAAACAAAAAAAAATTACAGCAAAGCTTTCCCTAAAAATTCCATTGTAAAACTATCACAAGAAAACTCCTTAGCAATTCGACAACAACCAAGAAATTAGGAAGGTCCTAAACAAGGAGTCTTCCACTAATCTTTCGTCTCCACAAAACTTCCATACAACTTCCACACAATTGTAGTGCAACTAATGGGCGTGCACACCCACTCAAGTAAGCATCAACTAAATCACAACAATGAGAGAGCCAAATGAATTGAAGCATAGATCCAACTAGGCACCCAACAAAGAGAACCCCATACCAAGCCAGACTAAAATCCCCAAGAGATTTGCCAAAGATCGCCAAATCCCAAGACTGGGTCCACAACAAGTTCAATATGGATTCTTCATACATCCACACAAGTAAAGTTGATGTGGATTCCTCTAACATCCACATAGAAAGAAAGCACTTTGAAATGGATTCATCAATCATCCATAGTCAAGCCAAAAATCAGCAGTGTTTCGCTGATCTTTTGTATCCGTGAAACTTCCACATAACTGTAACATTACTAGTTGGCATGCACAACCACTCAACCAAACAATGATTGAATCACAACAATGAGGTAGCCAAATGAATTGAAACATGGATCCAACCAGGCACCCAACAAAGAGAAAGCCATCCCAAGCCAGTCTAAAATCCCCAAGTGATTTTCCAAAGATTACCTAGATCCCAAGACCGGGTCCACAACAAGTTCAATGTGGATTCCTCAAACATTGACACAAGTAAGTTGATGTGGATTCCTCTAACATCCACATAGAAAGAAAGCACTTTGAAGTGGATTCCTCTATCATCCATAGTCAAAACCTTTCTTGGGTTGTTATCAACGACACACCCCATAGAGAAAAATGTAAACCCACTGCATAGGAAAGACAAAGAAATGCAAGATTCTGCACTAAATAAGCAAAAAGTTAGATTAAGACTTTCCCGCCCAGTAGGTTTTTTGAAACTAAACAATAAAAATCAAAACAACCAAGCTTCCTCCCTTTTCGAATAGGAGAGGGAGATAACTTAACAGCTATTAGACTGTATGAAATAAGCTCCTATACGATACTATCAATGTAAAACAAGAGCATAAAGGGTAAACAATAACAACCAACCTTGTAAGTGGAGTAATCTCCCTTTAAGAAGAAACATGTGCTTCACTAGTCTATCACTGAGATTTCACCAGGCCGTTGTCTTACCAAACACAGTCTAAATCTTGTAGATCTATCATTTGGAGGCAGTAAAACTTTCGCTCTAGTATTTCTTGCCAGAGCCTACCCAACACCTACAGATCCGATGCTTGGAGTACGCAAATCTTCCACTCTTGTTATTTCCCATCCAATGGACCTTTCAGGGTTCTTTAGGCTAGTCCAAGTAGCCACACCTCTAGTAAAGGACCACCATATTGTCCCAGAGATTCTGCTAGTTTGTAGTCTTACCAAACCCAGTCTGAAACCCATGGATCTGCCATTTAGAGTCGAAGAATCTTCCACTCTGGTTTTTTCTACCAAACCCCACCCAAAATCTTCAAATTCAGTACTTAGGGTATCCCAGACTTCTACTTTGGTCCTTTCCTGCCCAATAGGCCATTCAAATTTCTGAGATTCAATAGAAGACACTTTGGAACTACCTTGATACACACATCTATCCTCCAGCAATAGGTCCTCTAAAAGGTTATGCGGATCCAAGCCATCTGGATCTGGGTCAGAGTTGTCACCCTCGTACTCCTACTGTCCAATCGTCTCCCCCTTCACCCCACCAATTTTTTTTGAAACCTCCTCTGCTCCACTCTGCCATCCCTAATCCCAATTTGAATTACTTTGTTATTATAAATAAAAATTAAAGGTGTGAATTTGAAGAAATGTAGTTTCATGTAGAAAGAATTGGTATGTTTTGGTATTTTTAATTTTTCATGTCGATGACCCCTTTTTTAAATAAAGTAAAAATAATAAAAAGTGACAATTTAATATTATTTTATTATTATAAATAAATAAAAAAGGTGAGTTTCCAAATAAAGCAAGTCAACATCAAATTTGACGATGGAAACTTACTTTTGGGACTTTTCCTTGGAAAAAGTGTCAAGTGAACACAAATTGTGGGGTCATTTGGAAATCATCTTTTGCATATTATCAATTACACTTTTGCAAGTTTGAGCCTCTACTACAGATTTCAATCTCCAAGGACAAAACCCCTCTAGTGGATAAGGAGAATTAAAACGAAAACCCTTTGGTCTTGTGAGGTGGTTCCATTCAGTAACTACAATTTTGCTTTCAAAAAAGGGTACCATCAGAATTCAGCATTGGGAGAATCATCAAACAAATTTATCATATTCCCAACTCCTTCCAAGGTTCACGCTAGGGCTTCTAACCAACCATACTAGCTAGGACAATACCCATACATCCTTCCATTGTTGACATCATCATTTTCATCAATTTGTTATAGTGATATCAACCCTACATAAGATTGATACAATGATGCTACAGCCGTACTAATGTTTTAGACTTATGGGCATTGCTAACAACTAGGACATCATTCTTCGGCCATCCATACATCATCTCCATCCAGTCGTACCTCCCATTTAGTCATTTTTAGCTTGTGACATCATCATCAGCGAGCTTGGACACCATTTCCAAACACCGAATTCATTTGTATGGTTAGTAGTACAAGCATTGGTTCTGTCCTTAGAGTTTGTTGTTTGTTAATGCCAAGTGGACATAAAAATCAAAGGTTATAATTTTGAATTTTGCACACATAATTTTGCCTAGGGTTTCAACCAATATATTCTCTTTTGTACTTTAAATTGCAATCCAATTTCAATAAAAATCTTGCTCTCATCTATATGGTTACTCGTACAAGCATTGGTTCTGCCCTTGGAGTTTGTTGTTTGTTAATGCCGAGTGGGCATAAAAATCTAGGGTTACAATTCTGAATTTTGCACGCATAATTTTGCCTAGGGTTTCAACCAATATATTCTCTTTTGTACTTTGCATTGCCATCCAATTTCAATAAAAATCTTGCTCTCCGTAGGCTATCAGCGACTTTAATTATTTTTATAAAATTCCAAGTTAAAAAGGATTTATTCTTAATATTTAGAATTTAAGATTTATTTAGAATCTCAGATTTAATTTTTAAAAATAGTTTGCTAACAAATCCCATAATTCGGTATTTCAACTGAAAGGGAATGTATTATAATGGTATAAGAGCATTGATCTTGTCAACCTGTAAGGTTATATCAAATTTTTAATGCAACATAATGGAAAATAAAACAGATATATCTACAAATCCAATTGAGGATATCCTGGAGCGAATGAAGAACCAAAAATTTAAAAACCAATTATTGGAGCAATTTATTATTAGCTATGAAGATCCAACTTCATTTAGAAGATCGTGAAAGAAAAATCCTATCCACAAGGCATGGTTAGAAGAGCTGTATGATAGAAATGAGGTCCAACTTCTTGCCTTTAACGCATATGATAAAAACTCTGACATCTACAAATTTAATAATACTTTTGGAAAAAAAAAGGACATTGATGAAGAAAATAGAAGTAAAAGGTAGAAGAAAGGGAAAGTCAAAACCTAAAAAGCTTGTTATGGAAGAAATCAAGAAGAGTTAAAAAAAGGTCAAATTTAGAGCCACAAGGCATCATTGAGCAAAAACAGGAGGGATTCAACATGCAAGGTGGGAATAAAGATCATTTAATAGTAGATGTTTTATTAACTTCTAAAGATTGCATGTATATCAATAAATTCAAGGAGGAAAAGACATCACTAGCTGAATGCAAATAGCTAAAGATGAAAATAGATGTGTCAATCCATGAGCTACCCAACAATCTTCCAAAAGGTGAGTCATTGCCATATACGATTGAATTTCAAGATATCATGTTGATTAGCATGCAATTGGGAAAGTGTTGATCCTAACTCAAAAATTTTGAGTCACAAGGATGAAGGTGTTGAAGATTTCTCAGTAGTTTCTAATTCTCAATAGTTTCTAATTCGGCAAAGGAAGGTGAACACTTTGACTACAGCCCAAGGTATGTAAAGGATGTTAATATTTTAGATTTGTCACTTCATACTATGCCATTACAAGATTCTTGTCATCATGGAAAGCATTTTAAAAATGTTGTTAGGGTCAAGGATACAACTTTCAACATAGGACATATAGATTCTTTGATTCAAATTCAAAATTGTTTTTACATATGGGATCCAAGTGATCTTTTGAAATACAATAAGGATTAAGGCTTTGATGAAATCAATATTACTATTTCTAGTGAATTCTTCATCCCATGCATTTGGATAGAAAGGTAGTTCATGAAGAATCATAGAGTGTGTTGTGCATTCTAACAAAGTTAAGGAGGATCAATGCTCTCGATTCATAGATCACTCCTTGGAGCCAAGTTCTACACTTGAAAACAAGGTTATAGATGATGACCTAATGGGCATAATAGAAATGAGATGTTGGATAATGGTAAGCAGAATGGGTGTCATTTTGATATTCAATAATTTATGACTAAGCATGGCGTGGTGTTTTTGGAATCATGCTACACACATGTTTGTCACCCTTGGACGTGTGAAGGGAATCTATGAAAGATGAGATACTACAAGATGACTTCACCATTCCTTGTGCCACAAAAGCACAAAAACTTGTCAGCACTTGGGGTAGACACAATGTGTGCAATGAATCTTATGGCATGGGTTTAAATAAAGACTACCATCAAGAGTTGAAGAATTGTGTTGGATATATCCTTTCTTATAGAGGAAATTATAAACACCACAAAATATCTCAAGGGGAAGTTCACATGAATACTAGAGTAGTTCAACATATACATGGTGAAATAACTCCAAACTTAGACATTTATACAAAGGATCACCAAAAAGACATGACAGGAATGTGTGGTGATGAGATACTACAGTCAAGTGATAGAGGAAACACACCCAAGGCAACTATGAACCAAATTATTACCATTAATGTTGTTGTCATCACCATTATCGACCACCACATTATTTCAATTACACTCAGAGTGAATATGCAATTTTGTAGCTGTTGTGCCAGTATCATGTTGCCAGTTTTAATAATTTCAGATCATGCGTTCTTATCAGTTATGAATAGCTACAAGTCTACACATTTTAAGGAGGTCTTATCACTGGATGATGTAGGAAGGAGGTCTCAACTGAAGGGAACAAACATGACAGCCACCATAGTTCTAATTCGAGTGAAATTCAAGTGGTTTGTGACTATTGAAACTTGTTTCCAAAATAATCGTGACTATTACTAATTACATTACATATAATCCATGATACTTTTCATACTTAATATCCTCTCCACTTATAATCTCAATTTTAATGAGTAATCAACCTAATGCAGAACCAAAATAGTAGTTGTTTATTGAAACATCCCCTCAAATTTGGCCCGTGTTGATTAGAAATCTGCATAAACTTCTGTTCTTATCCTACCAAGAGGAATCTACAGAAACTTTTGTTTTATCCTACCGAGAAGAAATCTACAAAAAAATTTGTTCTTATCATATCAAGGATGATGTTGTGTCAATAAAATATGAACACATTTCATGGGATTGTAAAGGTTGTTAGCTTGCTTACAAAGAATATAGCTAACGATAAAAGAAACTTATGTGCCACCAAAGACAATGATGTCATTTTAAGAAATAATTTTGAATGAACAAAGAAAGCTAATGAGTGTAAGAAGACTCCAACTATTAGTAGGGATTATGGTTAGGTCTGTAGATTTGACCAAGCTACAAATTTTTATCTATGTATGGAGGTTCTTATCCTACCGAGGATGCTGCTTGGTAGGATGTTGTTGCATGAAAATACAAACACATTTCATTGGATTGTAAATGTAACAAAATTACTACCATTAATGTCACTGTCATCACCATTATCAGCCACCACATTATTTCAATTACACTCAAAGTGGATATGCACTTTGCAACTGTTGTGCCAGTATCATGTTGTCAGTTTTAATATTTCAGATCATGAGCTGTTGTTATCAGTCATGAACAACTAAAAGTCTACACATTTTAAGGGGGTCTTATCACTGGATGATGCAGGAAGGAGGTCTCAGCTGAAGGGAACAAACATGACAGCCACCACAGTTCTGATTTGATTGAAATTCCAAGTGGTTTGTGACTATTGTAGCTTGTTCCCAAAATAATCGTGACTATTACTAATTACATTACATATGATCCATGATACTTTTCATAGTTAATATACTCTCCGATTATAATCTCAATTTTAATGAAAGTAATCCACCTAATGCATAACCAAAATAATTGTTGTTTATTGATACATCCCCTCAAATTTGGCCCGTGTTGATTAGAAATCTGTAGAAAATTTTGCTCTTATCCTACCAAGAAGAAATTGCAAAAACTTTTGTTCTTATCCTACCAAGAAGAAATCTGCAGAAACTTTTGTTCTTATCCTACCGAGGATGATTGTGCATCAAGAAAATATAAACACATTTCATGGGATTGTAAAGGTTGTTAGCTTGCTTACAAAGAATATAACTGACGATAAAAGAAACTTATGTGCCAGCACAGATAATGATGTCATTTTAAGAAACAATTTCGAATGAACAAATAAAGCTAATGAGTGTAAGAAGACTCCAGCTATTAGTAGGGATTATGGTTAGGTCTATAGATTTGGCCAAGCTATAAATTTTTATCTATGTATGGAGGTCCTTATCCTACCGAGGATGTTGCTTGGTAGGATGCTGCTGCATGAAAATATGAACACATTTCATGGGATTGTAAAGGTAACCAATTTACTACCATTAATGTCGTTGTCATCACCATTATCAGCCACCACATTATTTCAATCACTCAAAAGTGGATATGCAATTTTATAGTTGTGCCAGTGTCATGTTGCCGGTTTTAATAATTTCATCTCATGAACTATTGTTATCAGTCATGAACAGCTACAAGACTACACATTTTAAGGGGGTCTTATGACTGGATGATGCAGGAAGGAGGTCTTAGCTGAAGGGAACAAACATAACAGCCACCATAGTTTTGATTCGAGTGAAATTCCAAGTGGTTTGTGACTATTGTAACTTGTTTCCAAAATAATCGTGACTATTACGAATTACATTACATATGATCCATGATACTTTTCATAGGTAATATCCTCTGTGCTTATAATCTCAATTTTAATGAGAGTAATCCACCTAATGTATAACTAAAATAATTGTTGTTTATTGATACGTCCCCTCAAATTTGGCCCATGTTAATTAGAAATCTGCAAAAACTTTTGTTCTTATCCTACCAAGAAGAATCTGCAGAAACTTTTGTTTTTATCCTACCGAGAAGAAATCTGCAAAAACTTATTTTTGTTCTTATCCTATCGAGGATGATGTTGTATCAAGAAAATATAAACACATTTCATGGGATTGTAAAGGTTGTTAGCTTGCTTTCAAAGAATATAGTTGACAATAAAAGAAACTTATGTGCCACCACAAACAATGATGTCATTTTAAGAATTTTTTTTGAATGAACGAATAAAGCTAATAAGTGTAAGAAGACTCCAACTATTAGTAGGGATCATGGTTAGGTCTGTAGCTTTGGCCAAGCTACAAATTTTTATCTATGTATGGAGGTTCTTATTTGACCCAGGGTGCTACTTGGTAGGATGTTGTTGCATGAAAATATGAACACATTTCATGGGATTGTAAGGGTTGTTAGCCTATAGGATCATAAGGGTTGTTAGACTACTTACAAAGAATATAGCTAACGATAAAGGAAACTTATGTGCCACCACAAACAATGATATATCATTTTAAGAAACAATTTTGAGTGAACAAATAAAACTAATAAGTGTAAGGAGTATGATTAGGTCTATAGCCTTGGCCAAGCTACACATTTTTATCTCAATAATAAAAGTAATAACAAATCTATGTATAGAGGACAGAGAAGGACATTGCTATGTATGAAGAACATAAAGGGACATTTAGTTCCAACTAAAATGTAACAACTTGCTATAGGAGGAAGTCTCATTTAGTTCCAACTAGACGACTATTACTAATATGTAATTAAATTACATATGATCCATAATACTTTTCAGCATACTTTTCATTGCTAATATACTTTTCACATTTAGTTCCAACTAGATGACTGTTACTAATATGTAATTACATATGATCCATAATACTTTTCATAGTTAATATATTAATTAAGATTATGATACTTTTATAGTTAATATCTTAATTAATTTTGATTATAATACTTTTTATAGTTAATATCCTAATTAACTAGATCCATGATATTTTTCATAGTTAATATATTTTTCCATAATTAATATTCTAATTAATTAGATCCATGATACTTTTCATAAGTAATATCCTCTCCACTTATGAATCTCAATTTTAATGGGAATAATTCACCTAATGCATAACTAAAATATAACCAAAATAACAATTTTAACAGTAATCCATCTAATAGATAACCATTACTACTCTCCATTTATGAATCTCAATTTTAATGGGAATAATTTACCTAATGCATAACCAAAATAAATAACTATTACTACTCTCCATTTATAAATCTCAATTTTAATGGGAATAATTCACCTAATGATGGATAACCATTACTACTCTCCACTTATGAACCTCCATTGATCCATGATACTTTTCATTACCAAAATATAACCAAAATAACAATTTTAATGAAATAATCCATCTAATGGATAACCATTACTACTCCCCACTTATGAATCTCTATTGATCCATGATACTTTTCATTGTGAATACTTTTCATAGTTAATATCTTAATTAGTAATCCATCTAATGGATAACCATTATTAATATATAATTCATAATTAATATGAAATTACATATAATCTATTATTAATATATAATCCATAATCAATATGTAATTACATATGATCCATAATACTTTTTATTGTTAATATACTTTTCATAATTAATATCCTAATTAACTAGATCCATACTTTTTATTGTTAATATATTTTTCATAATTAATATCCTAATTAACTAGATCCATGATACTTTTCATAACTAATATCCTCTTAACTTATGAATCTCAATTTCAATGGAGTAATCTACCTAATGCATAACCAAAATTCAAAATAACATCTTAAAATCTATGATATTTTTCATAATTAATATCCTTTCCACTTATGAATCTCAATTTTAATGGGAGTAATCCATCTAATGGGTAACCAAAATAACAATTTTAATGGAAGTAATTCATCAAATAAATAACCATTATTAATATGTAATCTATTATTAATATGTAATTAATAATTATCCATGATACTTTTCATTGTGAATATACTTTTCATAGTTGATATCCTAATTAATCATTAAATAATATATAATCTATTATTAATATATAATTACATATAATTCATGATACTTTTCATAATTAATATCTTCATTAGTAATCCATCCAATGGATAACTAATTATTAATATATAATCCATTATTAATATATAATTGGATATGATCCATGATGCTTTTTATAATCCATGATACTTTTCATTGTGAATATACTTTTCATGGAAAACCATTATTAATATATAATCCTTTATTAAAAGGTAACAATTTTAATGAAGTAATTTATCTAATGAATAACCATTCATAATATGTAATTGCATATAATTCATGATACTTTTCGTTTCATGATATTTTTCATAGCTAATATCCTTTCCACTTAATATACTTTTCATAACTAATATCCTAAAATCCATGATATTATTCATAGTTAATATCCTTTCTACTTATAAATCTCAATTTCAATGGGAGTAATCCACCTAACTAATATTCTTTCCACTTCATATACTTTTCATAACTAATATCCTTTCTACTTATAAATCTCAATATAAATCTTAATTTTAAATGGGAGTAATCCACCTAAAGTCGTATGTTAATGGAATAGAAATTGGGTAGAGGGATAGGTACCTTATTGTGGCTGTCAAATAGGCGAGGTAGCTTTTCATTTGGTTGACTCTTCCACTATCATTTGTAGCATCTGCCATGGGGCCTGTCTATTGAGCATAACCTCTGTGCATTTTCAATTATTAGAATAACCAAGGATAATATAGTAGGAGGTCATGGATCAAGTAAATTCATGTTCATGCACTCACCATTTTCTGTGATGATAATAACAAGGTTGTTGCATTTGTCCTTCACGGACATCACTATATTTTTCTATGCCATATGGCACAACAAAGGACCCGGCATGGCTGTCTACAAAACCACAATAATCATAAAAAACATTAAATTTACTAAGTATTCTAGTAAGATAATTTAAGATGAATTTGAAGAAAGAAAAGGGCTTACCGGCTTGCCTATAGAAATTTCGTCCGTCTCCCCTGCGAATTATGCCGTATTTATTAACAATCATCCACAACAAAAGAGATTCTAAGGTGTTTATTTTATGGGGTTGGCTTACCAGTCGTATAGACCAACTGCTCCCGCCAGCATCGTGTGCTCATCTCTTCCGTCGGAGATTATTCCAAAGGCATACCAGTCTGACAGTAGAGATCTGCTAGTGCGGCCAAGTGACCGGACTGTGTCGAGACCTGGACTGGAACTTCTCTAACCATCAGCCATGGAAGGACTATGAAGAGGGTCAGGAGTAGACTGAACCATAATTCTTCCTTCTTTGCAAGAGCTGGGCCGCTTACGTGATAAGGGCTATGAGCAGGATTGTAAGTTGTTGTGAGTATGACGAAAACCCAAAGCAAAGTGAGGGCAGTCCAGCCAGTAAAACGATGGAATATTTCAAAGACATTGGAATGGAATCTTGTCTGAAGTGGTGCAGATGGCGGAGGCAGACAAGAGGGAATGCTGCCACTGAAGTTATCACTAGCAGGCTTAGGATGGTCGCTGCAGCACCTATGATGGAATCTCGTCTAAAGTAGTCTCGCGATGGCGGAGGGTTTCTACTAGCAAGTAAACGAGCCACATGATGGAGGAAATCCCACAACCGCTGTGAATTCCTCCCAGGCATTGGAGAAAGGACGTGGCGACTGTCTTGAAAGGGAGTGGAACCCATGACCTTCCCAACAGCTTCAAGGCCACCTCAAACACGGCATCTGGGGCATAGCTTATTTTCAAACACGGCGAAAAGAGGCAGTCCTGGGCATATAATGCGGTGTAATGGTTAATGCCGATAAAATCAAATTAACTTTTCATTTAAGGATCAAATGGCCCCCCTGGGTGAAGCTTGTCCTCCAAACCCTGAATTTATTAGAAATATGCAGCTGAAAAGTGAAAAGTGATGGGAATAAACCAATCCATTTGTTGCCTGGTAGTATTCAGCTCCACCACCAAGGATCACTTCTACTATAACAACAACCACTAAATTGATGGGAATATTGGGCCCCAAAGTAACGTGAGTACCTCCATCAAGAAGAAGAGCCCCCGTATGCATTTATTTGCATTTGCAAACATCGCTATCTATAATCTCTATTTATTGATTATTAAAAAGGGAAAACTAAATTGGTTAGAGCAGACCTTGAACCACACTGCTTCAGGGCCACAGTAAGCACCATACTTGTTGAAGGCCTCAGGGCTAATTCTTG
Source organism: Torreya grandis (assembly GCA_037957365.1). Classification (NCBI taxonomy): domain Eukaryota; kingdom Viridiplantae; phylum Streptophyta; class Pinopsida; order Cupressales; family Taxaceae; genus Torreya; species Torreya grandis. The sequence goes on from JARHVA010000427.1 coordinate 2,141,835, forward strand.
GCACCTGCTTTTACAAATATTTTTTATTAAATAAATTTACAAATACTGAGGTCTTTAGGTGTTCATCTCATAACTTACTTGTCAAAGTTCTCTAGTTTCTTGCTCAATCCGAAGGGGTCATATCCATAACTGCAAAGTGCAAAAAATATATGAGAGTTTCGAAGCCCTAGAAATGAATGTCCATAACTGAGAATGACAATGAGAAAGTGCATACTCGCCAGGGACCTCCCTGTTGAGATAGTCAGGTATATCGGCCCTGTCAAGCAGACCTTCTGGCAGAAAGATTCTTCTATACGGCCCTGTGAATGACAAATGACTCATGATTCATGATTCTTCTATACATTTGTCGCATATTTCAGGAGGATAATTCCAAAAAACAATGGCTGTGATCTGACTCTCGGAGAACAAAGGTTACCTGTTGCAATAACAAGAATTGACAAAAAAATCAATGAATAATCAGATCCCTATATTCAAAATCTTTGCACCAAAACTTATAAGGGTTTATCGTTTTCAGCACATTCTTCAAATTCACGGGAGCTTCAAATTCGGAGGAGACCTCCATGAAAATTGAGGGATAAAAGGTTGCAGTGTAATGATGTCTTAAATGCATCGCCATACAATACATATCCACCGCCATACACCATACGCCATACGAACACACGTATCCCCCGCAAAAGGTGACAAGTGTTTACCATACTCCATACGAAAAAGGTTGTGTACGCAAATCTCAGGTATAAGATTTTCAAAAGAGGCTACACAACACACCCTGGCTGTTTGTAAAGATTCATAAGAGGCGGGATGACATCGAAAGGAATATGAGGAACTCCTAATGGTCTTGACACTTGGTCCCATAGACTGTTTGGTCTCGTGGACGTTATTAAAACTCATTCATTCATTCATTCAAAATCAAGAAGAGTGTATCGTTTGATGGGACTTGAAGAAGCCATAAATAAAATAAAATAAAAAACTAGCAATTGCAATTGCCTTCAAACTGCAACAAAGTTATGCACAAGAGTGTTAGTGACATAACTTGGGCCCTAAGTCTATAAAGTTATGGTATAACTAATTTCCCAAATGTAATAGAGTCGGTGCTTATAAAACAATATGAGATTACTACCGTAAGTGTATGTGTGGGGAGATATAGAAAAAAAATAAGATATTTTAATGTCCACGAGGTTAAATAAATAGTTTATGAGATAACTAGTGTAGTCATATTTGTTTCTCTTTTGTATTTCTTCTTTTATTTGAAGAAAGAATGAGTTCTCCTACTTTTTTCAAAGACCCTTCAATAAAGAGATCATGTCAAGAGGTTGTTGTCAAGAAGTCTGCATATCTTGCCCTGATGTTCGTGTAAACATCGCAATCTAAAATAAAATGCTTTTCCGATTCAACTACCCCATATTGTAAAATTCACATACTCTCTCTTCCCAAGTTTCTTTAGGCCTTTCCACCTTCTGTTTATTTATATATATATATATATATATATATATATATATATATATATATATATGTCATTATCATAACTAAGTATATACTTATTCAATTATGATTTTGGGTTTTCATTTTAAATTTAGTTTATTATGTTTTAAGCATATTGATTGTATTATTTTCATCATCAAATAATTTCTATTTTTCAATTTAAAATTTATTTATTTTTCAAATTATAATTATCGATTTTGCATTAATCACAATACAATGGAAAAATGATTCACAACATAAGTTCATTCTTAGAGCAACTAAACACTAGTATACAATAGTTGAAAACTTGTTCTTATTGGGTACTGCAGGGTGTCAACATGATTAATGATTGTAAAAATTGTTAAAAAAATGACGATCAAAGTTTTTTTGGGAGGAAATAATTATGAGTTCATTTTTTTGATAAATCATATATAGTGATTCGAAATGTATCGATGAAAAACTAAACACACAATTATTTCCCAAAATCGTTTACTCAATCTTATAGATTGTGAAAACATAAACTCCTAAAACATCAAAAAAAATTATTTCTTTTCCTTTTTCTATTTATCTAGTATTGCTAAAGCCAGGAAGCTTTAAGTAATTGAATGGAGAAGCGAAAAGTTTGAGAGATGGATCAAGGAGGGAAAGTAATGGAGCAAGGAAGAGTATGGATATTTTGAGAGTTGGGAGGAAGAACCCTGTAGCCAGTATTTGATAGCAAATTTGTTTTGGATATCATTCTGGGTGTGTGTTTTATAGTGCAAGGGGTGATACTAGATCTCTCATTTCATATCTATTTATAGGGGATCTATCCTTTGACCTACCATTAAAACCTCAAGTTTGTGTGTGCCTTAGTCCAAATCTCATCAACGAGTGCTTTCCCATCTCATTTTCTTTCTTTTGTGGGATATAATTCTCTGTTTTGGTAAAATTAGGTTTTGTAAGGCACAAGAGTGTAAAATGAAGTCTAGTTCACTCAAAAATCAACACTAACTTAGTGTATAAAGTATTAATTAACAATAATTTAATATTTTTGGTGGTGGAGGTGATGATGAAAATGAAGGTTAGTGTTTCTTTATATGACATGGTAAGGAGATGTTTCATTTCATGGTAACTTGAACAATGACAAAATAGTGGGAAAGGATAAAGCCATATAAAACATATAAGCGATGAAATATTTCAAAATATGTTAAGTGGTAAAGGTATATATTAATATATTAATTATATATAATAATATAGTAATATATTAATAGTATTGGTATTCTCGGATAATAGGGTTGGCAGAATATTTAGAGGATGAACTTCAACTTGCTAGAATCTTCTTCAGGGTCAAGTGATCAAACTGAATTTCGGCGAAGCATCAAAGGGCAATCTGGTTTGCGTTATTGTCGAAGGCATTTTCAAGGACTCCAAAGATTATTTTCTCCTCAATTTCAGTGAAGATTTGGGTCGACACACAAACAATCATGTTGAAGCTAATGCCCTTTAGGGGGTTTATCAATTGCTTTGCAAAATAATTGGACTAATATTGATATTGAGGGTGATACTCAGTTAATAGTGGAAGCTATGAAGAAAGGGAGCATTAACAATTTGAATCTTTCCAACATTATAGAGGACTACGTGAAATTTCAGGAAAGCTTTAATCAATTTACTCTTCTTCATTCCCATTGAGAAGGTAACCAAGGTGCTAACCACTTCATAAACTTTGGTGTCAACCTAAATTTTAGGATCATTTATTGGGTTTTATTTCATTTTCAAATTTGGATAGCAAGGCCAAGGATATAATTGCTAAAGATTGCTCTCATTTCACTTTTAATGGTGCCACTTATGACTAAGAATGGTAATCACTATCATATCTTTTCTGAAGAATTTGGTAATGAGATTGGCATCAGGATGGACCAATTATGAAAACTTCTAAAACCCATTATTGTTGTCAATATCTTAAAGAGCCAAAAGCTAAATACTATTTGTGGCAATTTGGGCATCCTCGTCTCGAGCAATGATGACTCCAAGCTTGTTGAATTCTTAGCAATTTTGATAATTGAAAATTAAGCTCACAAAGATAATAGTGTTTTTATTTTATTTCCACCAATTGATTATGAACATCGTATGTATACTCCTAATTTTATCAAAAAAATTAATTATTATATAAATAAATGGGCCTAGCCCCTTTGTTGATCTATTAAAACATATTAATATACATATTAATTATTTTATATTATATATATAATATACATATATAATTATTAAAATGTAATATATATAATGTACTCTCTCTCTATATATATATATATATATATATATATATATATATATATATATATATATATGTTAATAATTAACATCGTATAATTTAATATAATAATATAAAATATTAATTTTACATGTACTAAATTATTATATATTATTAATATATATCATTATTTTATTTTATATATAATATAAATATATATTATTATATTATAATTATAAATATATACTATTATATAACATAATAATTAGATAATTAATATACATATTAATTTAATTTATATTGTTAATCTATATAATAATTTTATAATTTTATTTTATATATAATATAAATATATATTATTATTATTGTAAATATATACTATTAGCATAAATATTTAACATAATTATATATATTAAATTAATGTAATAATATATTATATAAGTCTATAATTATTTTAATAGTTAAAAATAATATTATATTGGTATAATTTAAAAAACACAATTTTGGATTCTAGCATTAAAAATAAGGAGATCTAATTCCATCACTAAATTTTTTACATAATTCATTATCAATAAATAATAATATCATGAAAATTAAATCTTGGAAAGAAATATGAACATTAAAAAATAAAGTATTATATGTAATCTCTCTAATAGGCATTACTTTCTTCCCCCTTAATTTATTGGAAAATTGATTATCTTTATGTTTTGAACAATACGCTCTGTGCATTTTAGTTTTCACATTTTTTAATTTGTTAAGGCTTGATAATAAGCTCAAAAGTGACTACCACATGTGGCATAGAACCCCCTTGTGGGAATCACTCATTGCACACAAGTCTCCTACTTTTGGGCTAAAAGTGACCTCTATCTCCATTCCAAAGTAACCTTGAATGTCTCTAACAATAAGTTGAGCAGCATGTTTCCCATCTTTTGATTTAACCCCAGTGGATATGGCAAATCCTCTTTTAAATTTAAAAAATCCATGTACAACCACCATAACAAAACTCAATACTGAAAACCACAATATGCCCATAACAAACCAAGAAAGAACAAACCAAATCCTAATCCTAGCACGATTGATAAAGTATATCAAAACCTTAGCCAAATAAAGCTTGAAAAATTTTTGATGTTGAAGTTCTTGCAAAAGCAAATTGATGGAAATTTGGAGAGAAATCTCGACCAAAAATCTATTGTTACCAGCGATTCATGATACCACAAAAATTTTAGCTACGAGGTCAAATGGGTAGGCATATTATAAACGATAAAAAAAATGTGCAAAGAAGTGCCAAAAATGGTTAATTTATTCAATAACACAGGGGTGCATCATCTCATCTCACATCAAAATTTTGAGATATATTGAGATTTTCTCAATGTTGTTATGAATTGTCTATCATCCATAGTTAATATTTTAAGATTTATTAAGTTTTTCTTAATGTACACATTCAATATTCACAATGAAGCAACCGAATATGGAATATTAATTTATGTGTTTTGGAGAGTGTTTAGGACTAAATAATGTTTAGATTAAAATATGTAAACTCTTCATCATAGAAGATGCCTCCAGTGTAAAAATGAAACATGAAAAATGATGAAAAATGAAAAATGAAAAATTGAAAACTGAAAATTTAAAAATAAAAAGAGAGGAAGAGGAGGAGGATTGTCATAAAAGATATAATATGTGTAGTTGGATCCTAATTTGATATATGTATTATTGTTCTATATTTGAATTTTTTTTTGTGTGTTGTGGATTTTAATCAAAACTTTCATGATTTTTTCAAATATAGTAGATATAGACATCCCCTCTAGGTTGTCCAAGTAACTGGATTAAATGTTATTGTATGCAAAGAAAACATATTATTTTTTTCATAAATACCATTAATTTAGTTTTAGATTCTACATTTTACAGCTTGCATATTTCAATGGGATCTTGTGAATCCCACACACCTTCAAACTTTTGGGTGATTGTGTTATGCCATTGGGATGCCACATAGTACTCCATATCTACATAACACCTTTAGTATATTGTAGAAATATAAAAGTTGTGCGCTACTTCATGCCATGTCAAGTGGCACTTCTAGAGTTTGTGTCATAGCAAAATAAACCTAACATTTCTTACCAAAAAATCTCAAAATAACCTAATTTTCTTTTTGAATCGATTGATACATGTTAATAAATAACTAAAATCTTTCATTTAATAAAAATTTGATTTTCCTAAGTTTCAAAAACTTGTATAAAATAAAAGCTTCGGTATATTTTTCCCTGAATCACTTAAGCTACCAAAAAAGAATTAAAATTAAATCCAACCACCTTTACATTAATTTAAATACTAGAACATTGTTTCATTAAACATCATATGCTATAAAGATATAAAATGCATAATAATAAATCTATTACCATTCATATCTTAGGACTAAAGTTTAACCCATATAATGGTTTCATAGAGATTCAAGATTGTCAATAACATTCCATGAGTGAAGTTAAACATCATTCAACTCCATTGTAACCACATTACTATTCTATAAAGATTAAACTATTTTATTATTAATATTACATGTAAGCTAGGCAAATAATTTTGGTGGGTAATGAGGTTATTAGTTTTGGTTGTTAAGCATTAAATAATTATGTTTTTGTAGTTTATATGCGAAGCCAATGTTTTTATTAATCCATGGTGGATTTCCCCTCCATTTTTATTTCCATGGGTTGGAAAATTGTTTCCACTACATATTTTTGGTTATAACTACCATGTTTGGCCTTCAAACTATTGCTAGTTTTCTTAAACTTGAGGATTTTGTTATAACTAGTTTTGATTTTTTAATGCCATTTGGTTGCAAAGACTTATTCCATATCAATTATTAGGAAGAAAATATGCAAATTTGAATATAAAAATCAAAGGTTCAGGGGCATACAATTTTTTGGTCTTTGTAACTATGGTTCTTGATTTCAACAAAAAATTCCTCCATAATTGTTGCATTGGAAAAAGCCATGTTACATCGGGTTATTTAGTTAATGCTTAATATTGATGGATATTATTTAGGGGTGCTCAATGTTTATGCTCCTAGTGATGGCCCTAATAGAACAGTGTTATGGAGATGGTTCAGTATATTTTTTTCCTTTTTCCACTTAATTGATTTGTGGAAAATTTAATATGATCGAGAGTTATGAGGACAATGTTGGCACCTTCTCTGTGTGTTGATGCATAAGGGAACGTGAAGCTTGGTATTATTTTAAAAATAGTTAGGGCTTGGTGGAGCCCCTCTTTCGATGGTATTCATTAATTAGAAAATTATGGTTCAGTTAGTCTAACTTCCAAACTGACACTGATTAGGTTCTCAAATAGTTAGAACACAATTTTTTCTAAGAAATGCATGTTCTCCTTTTTAATTTCCTACGGGCATGCTATCACAGTTCACCCATAAGTTGTCCTTTCTTACCATAGTTCCATCACTTTTAGAAAGGAATGTGGATGTGGCCTTCATAAATTCCCTCACAATCAATTTTATGAATACATCACTTTTTAGACACAAGGGAACTATATGAATTATCACCAGAGTGTGGAACTTGGTTCCATATTTGAAATATGGTACAATTTGGTTTAGTGGTCGAATGATGTCATCAATTGCACCACCACCTTCCTTTGCCACTATGGAAAGGAGATTATGCGAGTTCAAAAGTTTGTTAATGGCAGTCTCTAAGGAATACCAAGGGTTTTCTTCCTTGCTTGAGAAAATCCCCTTTGATTCTCGATTAAGGCCATGATTTCCACACTCAAGCATAAGATTAAAGTTTTTAAAAGTTGTTATGCTAGAGGTGCTAAATTAGGGATTGATTACACTGGCTTGAGAGCAGGGGAAATTTTAGTGGCCTATATTTAAAAAAACTTGGAGGTCACTAGGTGAATTGGTTTCATAATGGTGGTGAATCTGGTCATATAATAGCATAGGTAAATTAAGAGGTGGCACATGATGAATGCAATACCATAAAGCATTCAACTGTTCAATTTATAATGGATTTTTCTAACTACATGCAATATAATGCAGTCATCTAACTACATAATGTAATCATTCAACTACACTATGCAGTCATCTAACAACACTCTATAGTCATTTGATTTCATGATGTAGTCATCTGAATATACTATGTAGTTCTTCAACTACATGATGTAGTCATCTGACTACATGGTGCAATCATCTTAATGCATCTTGTAATCATATGACTACATGGTGCAATCATTTTAATGTGTCCTACAGTCATCTAAGTGCATGGTACAATCATCTGACTATGTCTTATAGTCATCCAAATGCATCCTGCAGTTGTCTAGCTATGCCTTTTAGTTGTTTGACTACACCCTGTAGTCATTCAACTGCATACTATAGTCGTTCAACTATAGGTGTCTGGTATCATAGCCTAATATTTGTATTTTAGAAGATGCATTGGATTATTATTTGTTATATGGCTTGTAGTTGATGGTGTTAGATATTATCTTGAAAAGTAATGTTTTTTAAAAAAATTAATTAGGTATAATGTATGATACATACTATTGATAAAAAAATCAATTAAGCCATTCATAAACAACAAAATTGAACATACAAGACTAATTGACTACGTAATTGATTTATGAATTAAAAAGAGAAAATATTATTCAATAAACAACAAAATTTTATTACAACTAAGTTTAATTCAAGTATATTTTAAATGCATACAAATTAAAAGTTAGGTAGTTGGAACAACCCATTTTCAACATGTGCTTCATCATTGACATTTGTATGTATTGTCTCAGTGGCTTTTTAAATATCTTCTTTATTTGTTATATTAGTGACTCCTCTTCTTTTAGTAAGAGAACTCCAAATTGAAATTGCTCTTTCATATGAAAACTCATCCACTGCATAATCTGAAACATACAACATTAAACACGTATTAAGATTTTTTTTCAATCTATTCCAATTTTTGGATTTGACAAAAGATAGTGCACTAAATACCCTTTCATCTTCCACTAACACCAAAATCATTGTTTGGCACAATTCATATAAATGAAAATATTCATTAATTATTTCTTGTAGAACACTATGCGATACAATTTCTTTTATAGCCTTGTAATAATACCTATTTTTATTGGTTCATCTAAGGTCAAATATTGTTCAACCATTGTAATTCCAAAATTCATTGACTATTTTTTCAGTAAATCATTTTGAAAAATACCTTCAACTTCAACTCCATAAATTTTTATAGACTAACTAAAATGATTAATGAGAGTACCCATGTATTTTATAAATAAATTACTTGTTATTTCTTCACCCTGTAAATTATTCCAAAATATAAGATTCACCACTCCCATGGCTTCAAGAAACTCATCCTTTTGAAATCAATCTCAAATTTTAGCAGATAATTTTTTTTAAATGTTACTCAATTTTATTTGCATCTCATTTATGACATTATCATATAGAACCCGTGATATAGGTACTTCTTCAATTTATGCTCCATCCACATGAGTTAGTCCTTGAAAAGTGTGTAGTGGTATCTCTTTTCTATTAACAACAATACAAAGATGATCATTAACATTGAATTTCAAATAGTTTTTAGGGTCCTTAATATATGTTAAAATTTGCTAGCTATCAAATATTGGTCCCTTAAAACTTTCATTCGAGTAGTATAATAATGTTCCCTCAATCGTATGAAGTCAATAATATATATGGATCTTTCTTGCACATGTTTTATATAATAATGTATTTCTTTCAACATGGGTAGAATACCACACAATGTTAGCAAGGTTTCAAAATTTGTCAAATGGTACAATAAATATTCAACATCCATCATATATTTCAACATAAAACCTATTAACAACTGATATTTTTCAAATGTTCTACATGCAGGGTCATACATGGAAATCCATCTTGTATCAACATCTTTTAATAGTTTTTTGCCATCAGTCATTCTAATCACAAATTTTTGAAACTCTAAAAACCTTTTTAGACTGATTAACATGTATGCGTGCAAGTCACAGATAAGTTACACAACTTTTGTTACATTTTAAAATGTGCTAACAATTTTTTAAGCAAGATTCATTATATGTGCCATGCATTGGATTAGAGTCATATATAGGGAAACTATTATTTGTAGGTGTAAACACAAACTAGTTTTGTTCCCCTGCATTATTGATCCACCATCTACACCAGCACACACTAACTTTGTACCTATATCATAATAATTCATCCCACCAATATCTACCAAATTAAAAATATCCGATTTGGAAAGGTTTTGAGCATTACAAAAAAAAATCATTTTACTTACAGATAATAGGTGAGGTTTCCTTGAATGGTTATCAAATTTATAAACATGCATGAAAACCCATGATGTGTTGTCAAATGTTGTTACCTCATCAATGGAAAGTGAGATAAACCGTGTTGCTTTTACTTTTTCCTTCAAATCCTCCTTTTCAATCTTTACAAGGCATTTTGCCATATCCCAAGCACTACTATTTGACCAATGTGATTGAGGAATGTTATGCAATCCAATATACAGAAATAAAATCTTTTAATTTGAAAAATCAGAGATTGGTTTGCCTCTTTTTAGAATGTGATATAAAATGGAAAATTATATATTTTTGGCAAGTAGATTGACCTGAGAAACTTTTCCAAACTGAGTTGTGATTGTTCCTCCTTTCTGAATGAGTTATTTATGTTTATGATGATTTTCACTCTTTTGCATAAAATTGATGCATGCATTTTTTTGCATTTTTTCATCACACTATTTTTTTATTTGTCCATCTTTATCTTTTACTGGCTCATATTTTACCAAAATATTTCTCGATTGTGTCCAGCTTGAGTTGTCTTTTATTTCCTTTTCCAAGTTTCCAACTGTATATTATATAATTACATGTTGTTGGTGTTTTGGTATTGTTTTTATGGTGTACAATTTCAATGAATGGGTATTTAGCTAATAGTCAAACTTAAATGACCTTCGAGTTATCCATGTACTTCTCTTATTTCGCATAATTTTTTTTTCTTTTTTTCAACTGAAGATTGTGTTGGCTAAGTAGAAATCTCATCTAGTGGTGTTGGGTACTCATTATCGACATCCATGATGAAGTCCTTTAGTGTCATTTTCCTTGAAATCTATGAGGGTATTTCATATTCGGGGACATTTTCTAGTGGAGGCATATCTTCAAAAGGGTTATTAATGGGTTCTACTTGCAAAATGGGTACAAATATTGTAATTATTATAAAAAATGGTACTTAATATGAAAGTGTAAAGAATTAACAATACAATAAATCATATAATAGTACCTATGTTTTAAATTTGATATTCAAGGACATCTTCTAGTGGAGGCATATCTTCAAACTTATTATCATTGGATTTTGCATGCAAAATTATTGTAGACTAATTACTAATAAATATTATAACAAAAGTACAAATAAATAATAGAATATTAAATTAAATAATATTTAGTATCTCTGTCTAGTATTTTATATCTAGGTATATCTTCTAATGAAGGCATTGTTGACAATTTGCTACCCTACAGGAAAATAATAGATGTTTATTCAAGCAGTTGAAGGAGCAGATTCTAAAGAGAACAGATGTTTTATCATTTTCCAAAGGGGCAAAGATCATTTTGAAGTTCCAAAGGGTTTGAATCCTTCAGACTTTTTATCCGAAGGGTCACTAGTAGAGGATTCAATTCCTTCAAACAATAAGTCTGAAGGAAATGACACTTGTATAAAGTTGAAAGATCACTTTGAAGAGCTGAAGGGCCATTGCCTAGATTCCAAAGGACACTATAAAAACCCTAAAGATATCTACCCTTCGGGAAAGAAGACAAATAATAAGTTGAAAGGCCATTATAGAAAATCTAAAGGGTCATTTACTGAGGAGAGGTCACTTAGAAAATTTCTCGAAGGGTATGTGCCCTTCGAGAAATTTCTTTCATAGAAACCTGAAGGTCACTTGGAGAAACGCAAAAGGCAACTTGAAAAGGGAAATAAAGGATCAAATCCTTCGAACATTTTGTTTGAAAGAAGGGAATAGTCCATTTAGGAATCTCGAAGGGTCTATTCCCTTTTGGAAGGTTCATTGCAATAATCCCAAAGGGTATGTGCCATTCGAGAAAGTTTGAAACAAAAACATTGAAGGGTTACTTGCCCTTAGAAAGGGACCATTTACAGCAAGCCCGAAGGGCCCTTCACAAAATAAAGGTAATTACAAGAAGTCTGAAAGGGACATTTCCTTTAGAATTTTTGTCTGAAGGAATTATCTGAGAGCAAGAATGACACTTGTCTAAAGCCCAGAGAATTCTCATAGATAAATTATCTACGAGAAAGATAGAAATATGTGAACAAGAAGTTCGAAGGAATTTCGTCAAACAAATTATCTGAAGGAATTCCTTTAGAAGTTTTAAACAAGGGTAAGATATTTGCAAAGGGGCAGAAGAAATAAGTAGACAAAAGTTTGAAGGAATTCCTTTGGATAAATTATCTGAAAGAATTCTTTTAGGAAAGGAAAGGAGAAAACCAAAGAGGAAAATCTTGAACTTTTTGTCTGAAGACATAGGCCTGCAAGAATAAGCCTGAAAGAATAAACCTGAGGAACTAAATAGAAAAAGATTGTAGAGAAATGGACAAAAGAAAAGCTAAAAGTTTCCTTCAAACTTTTTGTCTAAAGGAAATAAATAGGGATTGACCATTACAAATAATCGACAACTCTAATGGAAAGGAAAGAAGAACAAGACAAAGGAGGTGAATAATGAATAGGGAAAATCCAAAAGAAATTCCATAAAAATTAGCATAGACAAACATCAAGACATGCACAAAAATGAAGAACCAAAATGCAAAGGAGTTTAGCAGTCAAAAAATAGGTTAATAAGAATGCAAATTGGTCTAAATAGGATGAGATACATCTAGGTGTAACCGTTTCAAACATGACACCTTCAATTATAAAAATAAAGACTTGTTTGCATGAAGGACTCAAGTTGTTTAACGTTGAGAGCTTAAATCCTTTCAAACGTTCCAATAGTTCAAGTCGAGTTCCAAATTTGGATGTGGAGTTGATTGTTCATTTTTGTGGAGTTGACTATCCTTAATTTAGAGTTGACTAATTATCAAGTGCCACATCTACTCATTGTTTTCATGAAAAGGAAAGCCTTTCAAACTTTCCAACTCAACCTCAAGTCGATTCAAAATTAAATCAAGACATCTAAAGTTGGCATGGCATCATGCATGAGGCAGATTAGTCCAAGCTTGAGCCCACCATCTATTTTTTCAATGCCAAAGGATTTTCATGTAGGACAAAAGGCAAGAAAGGACAAATTTAGAAGGCTTTGTTATCTTGGCATAACAAAAATTGGACTTGGGCTAATGAAAGAGTTGTCTTCTTCTTCTATTTTCAACTCCAACCTCTTGGTTGTTGTGTATTTTTCTATATAAATTGGTTTTTCAGCCTTGAATTGTATCCCTCTTTTGGCAAGATAAAATTCTGCCAAAGACTAAGTTTTAACCTTTTTTTAGATTAATATAAGGACTATTATTTTTAGATTCCAGCTACTGGTATAGTATATTTATGTATTGATTTACATAAGTGATAGAGTTTTCTTCATTGTCAAGTCTTGATTCTTACCGAGTTACTAGCTGGTCAGCTTATGCAGGTCATTTTCCATGTTTAATGTCTTTTGGCTGAGTTTACAGTGGATGCAAGTGGTTGGTTAGTGCCTTGAATCATGCCTATTGTTGGTATCAGCTCTTGAACCTACAACCAAGGCTCTGATACCACTTGTCAGGGGAACTATGGAACAATAAACATGCTCTGATCCCACTGTGTCAGGATCTTGCTCTACCAATTAGAACACATATGATTACTTCTCATATTAGCAACTAAACACGGAATTTAACCAGAATCAATAAGTAACTAGAAATATGAAACAACACAGGAATTTAGAGACAATACACAATTATATTAATAATCACTCAGAAGAATATACAATAAAGAAGATGCCACTTTTTCTTCCACCTCAAAGGTTCGCCACACCTCAAGACCTTCTTCCCTCTCTCTCTTGGTCATAACAATCAACTCTAATACAGAATTGATGTTCACCTCTCCAACCAGTTAGTAACACGCTGCCAGTTCACCAAGTACACAACCGTACTCCAAGTAGATCTCCTGCTCTCTGCTGCTACCTGCATATCACTAGACCTTACTCACCATTGTAGATCTCCTATAGAAAGTCATGCCCACATGCTGACCAAGATCATACACACACGAAGAACCCTTCTGATTCTCCAATCCAGTACCCACCTTGGTACTGTGGCACTAGGAAGAACGCCCCATTACTCTCTTCTCTCTAAAGGAGCTTATTGCTCTCTTACTCACTAGCTACAAGTTTACAATACAGCCCATGAGTCCATATATAGATCTCATGCTTACAATAATTAGACTAACCTAATTACAATAATTAGACACGCAACTCAAGACTAGGACTAGCCTTCAACATGCAAACTAACAGTCTAAAAATAGACTCTCCGAGATCAACATGCAAACTGCCTATTCACGCACAGGTTGCCGACGTCGGCTCCTCCATGACCGATGTCGACCGACTGGTGACCGACGCCGGTTGCTTCCTCACTGCCATCTGATCGACGTCGATTGATCAGACTGACGCCGATTTCCCTGCAACTGATTTTGCAACTCCCCACAACTCTGCATCCTCTGTAACTTCTCCTGTTTACATCCTGGTGAAGCTTTTAGCTCCACAACCTAACAATCTCCCACTTGGAGATAAATAGCTGCACCTGTACCTGTACACAGTCTAAATTATTTCCTGGCTTGTATTCCTCTTCAAGATCAACCCTGAAGACTAACCACCACATAACCTGTGATGCTACACCTGTCATTCAAGTAACCTGCCACATCCGAACCTACATATCCATGTAGTGAAGAACTTGACCCTGCATAACAAGAATCCCTGCTGCTAGTCCCACTGAACTGCCCTCCAGTACTCCTTCCCCGAATTGGCTCCAAACTTTCTGAAAACCCCCACTGCTTGGGAAAACAACTCAGGTCTACACTAGACCTCATGTGATTTTGAACCCTGTTTCAAGCTAAGCTTGAATTGTCCAGCCCTTGGTGTGCTTTCTGATTCTACATCCTGCATCATGAACCCCGCCAACACCGTCTTCACATCAGCTCCCACTGGAGATAAAATCTCCATGTCTCTTATGCCAAAGAATTTTGCTGCTTCAAATTCTTCATGACACACCTCTGAACTAACCTTACCCTTAGCTCAGCAAATACCTGTATGTACAAACCTACTAGTAAATCACCCACATACAGTAACAAGATGATGTTGCGATCATCATCTACTTGGTAAGATAAAACCACAATAGTTACACTAACATTGACTGAAGCCATGCTTAGTCATCCACCTATCAAAACCTGTACCACTGTCCTGCAACTTCTTCAAGACCATATGCCTTGGCCTTCTGTCTCTTGTATCCATCCACTCTCTTCTTTAACTTGGGAATCCATTCCATCTCTCAGTGCTTACTTCCAGCTAACAACTCTACCAACAAATATCTGTTTGGTTCTTCTCCAAGGACTCACACTCCTCATCCATGCCAAGCTCCCACTGTATCTGGATTCTACCTGCATTGCCTCTTCCATCTTCCTAGTTCTTGACCATCAATAAGCAATATAAAGAAGGTGAACAACGAATATGAGGTTCACTTACCCTTTCTGACCTCAACATGAGCGTTTGAGACTTGTTGACAGCTTGCTGTCCGCCCACCATCCATACCAGTGACCGATCTCGGCCATCTCCCAGCCTGTTTCCGACTGATGTTGGCTCCCTATACTGACCTTGACTGCCGACGTCATTTCCCTGGCCGACGTCGGTGTCCCTTCTATCAACGTCAGTTTCCTCATGACCGACGTCGGTCTTCCTGTTGCCGACGTCGGTTACTATCTGATCGACGCTGATACCTGTGTTCGTCTATG